>JACEOJ010000056.1:136383-215020 GCA_013761285.1 Campoletis sonorensis
TTTATTTAAATACTCGTAAATCCAAAAATAGTAAAAATAAAAATAAATAATTTATATATTCCTTTCTGTGTATTTATCCGGAATATAGTTGAGATCGATTTTTTTTGGTAATCTGTTGATTTGGTAAAGAAATAATTGATATGGGAATTAAAAGAAAAAAAATTCTTTGGTTCACGTGATTGATAAAGTTAGAGAAATGAAATCATTCGAAACGTGAGAAAATGTGGTTTTTCTATTCGTAATTTAACGACCGTGAAAAAAGTTGGAAATAAGTCTTGGAGCCCGGTTTATACCTCAACGTATGTATTTGATGCACGTGTTGCACTTTTCTTATCGAAAATCGTTACCTCGTAAAGTGAAGAGTTTTCAAGCATTTATATATTATTTCTATCTATGTACGTTCGCAAGGATTTCCCAAAGGTGACATATGAAATAACGTGCTTTGCTGCACTTCCTTGCAAGTGCCATATACACAGAAATGGGAAATGGACAGATTTCCTCGTCATAGAAGAAATCAGTGTTGACAAGTTGTCTGGAGTTCGTAACGTTGTGTAGATACAAATCAAAATATGACTTTTTTCTACTCAAAATCATCGAATATCGTTCATTTATTTATTTACTTTTTTTTTGTTTGCAAAATTTTAACTTTGAAGTCATTTTCAAAGGATTTTTCCTCAGGATTGAAAATCGTCTATATTTTCAATTGGATTTTGTTAATTGCCACAATTTAAGAAAAATGAAACTTTTTTTTACTCTGTTTTGAAAAAAATTTCGATTTCTCATTCGATCGAAAAAGTGAATCCAACGAGTTGGGAACTTCTCGAATAAAAAAGTATCGTTTCGGAGTTGACACGATCAACCGGTGTCTTCGTAAATAATGGTTTAAAGATCCCTCTCGAAATTTTAGTCGAGAGGACACAGAATTGAAGTTCGAATTGGTGACACAAATTCATTGAATACTATCTCGATTTCGCTTAATACATATTTAATTCGGTTTTATCGATCGACGGGTGATTTAAGGAGGTTGATGACATTTGCATATCGTTGGGAAGAATCGCGTAATTAGTTCACAGCCGCGAAGCTTTTTTTTCGAATTACGAAAAAAAAATAACAATAGCGAAGGGGCGAAGAGAAGCGATCGTTCATTTCCATTTATTAAATTGAATTTTCGTTATCTTCCTCATTTTTGTGGTGACGATCTTGACAACTTTTTTTTTTAATCGCCTCTTTTTTTGTGTATTTTTTTTTCTATACCAAAAAATGTCATTTTCATGGAATAAAATGTCACAATGACAATCAAATGAATATTTTTGAAAACTGCGTTCGAAATGATACGAAACAGGAGTTTTCACCAGAGAACACGTTCTTACCATTTTATATTATTTTTATTACGCGGCAAATGGGAATAAGACGTCTTTTAGGCTGAGCCTCGTAAATTGAGCAACGTGTCCGAAATAAGAACAGAGCACGTCTCAATGTCAAGATCCTGAAAAAAAAAAAAAATTCTTGGAACCCCCAAAAAAAAGCTTTTATCGAATTGAAAATTCTCGCATTAAATAAATGAGATTTACGTTTTATTTGAATAATTTGAAAAATATTTTGTGCCATTTATCAAAATGCGGAGGAATGAAATATAATTTTTTTTTTTTTTACGCTGGAAAATGACAATCTTTTGAATATTCGTAACATCGCGGGTGCATACATTTTTGTAAAGAACTCAAGTTATTCGTAGAGACGAAAAAAAAAATATCTGGAAAAGAAAGCTCTTTTGCAATCCGAAACAATGTTATTCTTTTTTCGATTCTCCCCATAGACCAGATGCTCGAGACTCGTACGAAACTTTGTTAAAGTCTTGTCGTTGCTAGTAATAAATTTTCATGAACCCGGAGGTTCACTCGGAAAAATACATCGGACTCGTTTAAAGGTTCCACTACAATTCTTTTTTTTTCTCCTCGTCTTCCAACCCCTTGTTGAATATATTATTTCATTCGAACTGCAAAAAAAAAAAAGTTTAATTAAAAGTACACGAACGGAGATGAAGAATAAAAAAAAATAAAGTAATCAATTAATTCGTTTTTGATACTTTTTTATTATTGTTTATTGTGTCAATTAAGATTTCGTCGAATATTTCTACTTCTAACTTCGCGTTAGAAGCGAATACAGAAATTTCGAGAATTTCTTTTTTTTTCGTACATGAAGATATTCCGGGGATAAAATTCCAGGCATCCATCCCTTTGCACGTAATTTCGAATAACGCTTATATCTATATATATTTACTAAGGACCAGAGACTCCGAGCTGATCCTTAAACGTTATCAAATTACCGGAGCCTGGAGAAAAAAAAACGAAGATTTACAGGAACGTTAGGATAATGGAGATTGTGCAAAATTGTTGTTTAAATTGCATCAGGTTAAATGACAAATCAGGCAGTGTTTCCTTGGCGTGTGTTTTTACACGATTTTTTTTTCTTAAATATATACAATATTGAAGAAAAAATATTCTTTGGAAAAACAAATAAAATCGAAATGGACAAAAAGTATTTAGAATTAATGTTTTTTTTTTGGTATTTTAATACTTGAATAATTGACTAGGTTTTTGATAATAAATTGGTTCACAATGTCGACGAAAACTAAATAAAAATTCATTCTTTCGTGTAAACAGTGAAATTGTCTTGTGAATAATGATAAAAAATATATTCAGTATTATTGAATATAACGCGAAACGTAGGTCGTCGATTGAGTCTTCGGGAGTGAACCCATGGGTATTGAAAAAAAGGGATGATGGGCGTTCAAGTGGAATATTGGGCCCATGTGGTCGTTTTATCATAAATTATTGGCTGAGAAAAGAAATTTTTTCCTCGATTCAACGCAATTTCAAAGTCATTTCCGGTCGATACGGCTCAATCAACATATTTTTTTTGCTCCTATTTCTTCGCTGCTTTCGATATTGAATAAATTGTGGTATTGAATAAATGTTTGTTGGAGACTTGATGTAAAAAGTAATTTTGGCTGGCTGTCAAATGGAAGGTCAAAAAATTCCCCATGAAAATTGAGGAAAAAAAAAACAATAAGTATTTTTTGAAAATGTTTAAAAAAAAAATGATAATTTTCTCAATTTTTATTCAACAATTACGTCGCGATTAATAAAATGTTTTCAAATTGAAAAACTCATGTCATTCTGGAAAAAAAACGATCCCCATTGTATTTTATTCTCATTTTTTTAAACCGTGGAAGAAAATAAGAATTCTACAAATTAAGGGATAAGAATAAAGTAAAAACCGAAATGTCACGTCACATTTAGCACGCATTTGACGCCCATCATCCCTTAACTTCCACTTCCGGCAAAGGTCCCTTCTTCCTCGCCAAATTGAGCAAGTGGCCTACTCAGAAATTCCTCAGCTAATAACGTAATCACCTGGAATCCAACATTGATTAGGCCACCAATGAGGCAATTAAGTACCATCCGTGGTACAAACTCGTGGGAAATCAATATTACGTGTCTATCTCCTATAATTAATAATAATTGGGTTTATTCGATCTTGTGTATTTTTCGAATGATTCAATTGACATTTATTTCAACAATAATTTCTTCGCAAATAACGTGACCATTGTTAATGAATTGATAATTTTATTGGTTCCGCGTATAAATTTTCATTTTTTTCCTTTTTATTTCTGCATTTTTCAATATTTTTATTTACGAAGTCAATTTTTTCTCATATGCCAACAAATTTGATGGTCCACTTGGTTTTAAATCGTTGACACGTCCACGTAAGAAGATCGTTCCTTCAGAGATTTCTCAGTGGACCGTACGATGGTCATACATTTTTTTTTTTTTTTTCAAATTATTTTTGAAATGAGAGTAAGCCAAGAATTTCTCGATTCAACAATGTACCGTAAGAAATAGTAAATGAACAGATAAGCTTTAGTGCCCTTGTGAGAAGTCTCAGTTTGCTGCTTTCTCTTGCACAGAAGAAAAAGAACCTTCCGATAAAAAAAAGGGTAACGATGAGGGCCAAAGGAAATGAATGTAACGATCGAAGAACGAGCTAACGAAAGTTCCAACCGAGGGCTATTTATCATTAACCAATTTCAGCCCATTACTGATTTATTTGGGTCGTAAAAGTTTGGAAAAAAATCGACGAGACCTTGAATTCTTTTTTCCCTGCTTATTCCGTTTGGGTCATTTTGTGGCAGGGATTTATTTTGAATATACGATTTTGGTTGGAAAAATTTATTTGCATAATAAATTGGGAATAATTAATTTGAAAAATGACAATAAATCTTTAAAAACCGAGGAAATGATTAATTTTAATAATTCATACGAAAAATCGGGATTTTATTGATAAAATTAATGGAAATATTAACATTACCTACAAATTCTCAAATTTTTTTAAAATTTATCGTCAAAAGGGCTCGTGCTAAAAAATCTATTCGATGGAGTCTTAAATATTCTGTTCGAATATCTTCATCAAATTCAAAGACCCTCAAATATGGAGTGTCAGGAATTTGTGTCTGGTCCCTTGACAATGGAGACAATGATGGTAAAGAGCTCGTTAAACGGTTTGCTTGAAACTCAAACAGAGAGGCTTGAGGCTACGAAAACTTGAATCTCGAAATATATAGACAACAACGAAAGGAATGTTAAACTATAGTGAAAAGTGTAGTAAATACGAACTCTTGTGATTATTTTTATTTTGGTTATTACGTCAGAGTTGAGTTTCGTCGATAGGTCGAAAGCATCGGCAATGATATTGTTGATGGGATTCGATCAACAGGTGTGAAACGAGAAGAAAATTTGAGGAGAAGGAGAAAATTTATATTTTATTCATGAAAAGTTGGGCCAATGCGATTGGTGTTCATTCGAGCATATTTGACTTTTTTTCTTTCCTTTTGTACGGGGATTAGGATTTCCTTTGGACTGGCTTCACGATCCTGTAAATAATACGATGAAAAAAAAAATTTGTTTTGATGATAAATTTGTGGCACAATTCTCGGTCGAGTATTTTTGTTGAGCCGATCGACGTTTCAAAGGATTTCTAAAGTTTTCGATTAAGATCGGCTTATTTGATATCGCGATTGAAAAAAAAAAAAAAAACGAAAATGTTCAAAATATCGATGAATTGAGAGAATAAAAAAGAGAAGGTGTCGTGGTTTTGAAAAATCGGATTTAACATCGAATTCTTTTTTTCTTTGGCACAAAAATATATTCGATAAAATCATCAGATCGAATGGCCTAAAATTTGTGTCTTTAGAAGGGTTTTGTTCATTTTTTTTTTTTTTTTACGAAGCATTTTTTGATTGGAGGGAGATTTTGTTTTTTTTTCAAGGTTTTGAAATTTCACACGCCTCGAATCTCGTAACCCGAGACCCTCTCCAGTGTGCTAAAGTATTTCGTTTTAATTTTCCCCTTTCGGTTTCCTGTTTTTCCATATCGAGGTCCTCGTGTCCAATTCGATTATTGAAGGGCGCACAAAAAATCCTCCTCGTCAACCCCGTGTTTTCGACTGTGCGCTTCAATCTAATCCTTATCAATCCTTTTTCTCTGTTATTTATTGTGTCAACTTTAAATACCAGTAACAATTCATTTTCTAAGCCACCTGCAAATCCAATTTGACGTTTCGTTCGATTAAAAAATATTTTTTTAAATTCTTTTTATTATTTTCCAAACGTAATCAGCCCAAAAATTTGAGATTTTTAAGCAGGATCCCAAATAAAAATTATAAACACTCTACAATCGAGAAAAAATAACTACTTTGAAAATTTCATATAAAAATCCAATTTTGAACTTGACTTTTGCCCTAAGTTGCGAGAATAACGTTTGACAATTTGTTCCCCACGATTTTCATGCTGTGGGCGACCAGCAGTAAATTTTTTTTTGCCATACAATAAATAATGTACGATAGAAAAAAACGTCGCGTATGTTCAACGAGGAAAAATCCACTTATCGGAGGAAAACTTATTCCAGATAGGAGGCTGTCTAAATTGTAGTGTATGTGGTTCAATCTCCACGTGAATATTCGTTGTAAAAATAATATCGATATTGTGTATATTGATGTATGTACGACCATACACTTTTTTTTCTACTCGTTCGTTCTGTAGTCTATTACGAATTTTAAATTGCTTGTCTCTCCACCTTCCCTCGTATCTCGAGTATAATTGAAAAGAGATGAATCGCAGAAATCGTACTAATACGCGATGAACTAATTCGATTAATCGAGTCGAGCCATTCATCAATGAAAAATTGACTTGTGTCCCTGTTTTGATAAACAACAAATTATAAATACAGTGAAAAAGTGATTTTGTTGAAAAGGTCAAAATTTTGTTGTCACGTTCGAATTATTTTGTCAGATACGTTGAACTGAATATTATTAAAATGTGGGACAAATTCTTGGCTTGATTTTCGTGACCTAATAATTAAATGGATCAAGAAAAAAAAACAGTTTGAATTTATCCAGATTTTTCGAAAAATTATTTTGTCAATAATGTTCAGAGAAAAAGTTCCCATCATTTACCATCCAATGAAAAAAATTATTCGATCCAGATGGTATTTGATCCAACAAAACGATTTTAGTTCAATGACTCAATTTTTTTTGAATTTTAATGTAAATAATGAATGTCATTTGAAGAATTAACAATCGCTGTATTTCTTGTGAACATGATAATGGACTTATTTACAAAAATTCTGGAATAGAAAAAAAACGAATTAAACAATCGGATCTGACGATTAAATACATATGCGAATGTAGATTTGATTACAATTTAATTCATGGAGAATTGGGAGCTTTTTAGACTTTTCGAGGGTATGAAATTGAAGTGTGAAAATAATTGTTTCATTAGTTTAATTGGAAGTGATTAAATAAACGATTTAATTACAGTCTATGCCGAAATAAATCAATGGAAATTGACGTTTTGTGTATAAAAATTTCAACGAGTCTAAAACATGAGAAACGGATGAAGAATTTGATGGAAATATTGCGTAGCCTAAAAAAAATTGTTATCTGCTATCGACGGGTGAAATATTGAGTGACCTGCCATTTTTGTTCTCGTAATTCCAACATATGTTCAATTTTCCTCTCATTTTTTCGACGTTTCTACGTATGCAAACGACTACGTTTGACAAAATATTATCTCTTTCGATCGATTGGCTACAAATAGCACTCGAGATCGTAAACCAAAAATTAAACGAGCTCGAGATAAATTTATTTATTTTTTCGCTTCTGTGATCGATTGAAAATCAATATAAAGTTCGATATTTACTTATTCCCTTTCAAGGGGCTTTAAATTTTTCAAAATTATTTACTTTTCTAACTGGAATTTGAGAATGTTTCAATTAAAAAATTTTATTTTGATATTATCGTTGATAAAAGTGCCTCTGACGATCCCACCAACGAGCGGATTCCCCGTGAAACATTTTTCATTAGGATTAATCCGTGGATAATGAAAAAATGACACATGAAGGATGTTTAGATTGTTTAGCACTGTGGAAAGGAGCTGTTAACACGAATTTATCGTTGGTCCTTTTAGTTGTAACTTATATATTATTCCATCAGGGAGTCCATTTTTCTCATCTTTTTTTTGTCTTCCTATCGCCTCGTCAGACCCTTTGAAAAACCTTATGAGAATCTCGTCAATCTTTTACTACTTCGCTACTACGCGAGTAAGAGCAAAAGAGAGCGAGAGAGAGAAAAACGGTCTGTTGGGGATATATAAAACATTTTGTTCTTAGACGACAGGGCTAGGGTTATTCTTAATTCAGTGGATGGGTGACCGTAAACGTGTCTCGAGTGTGCAAGAAGAAAACGAAAATGAGATAAACCGGAAGTTGGCTAAATTGCTTAAGCTGCTTCTCTTCTCTTCTTCACTTTCTCTCTTTTTCACACTTTCTTACTTCATTTATTATCACATTTTCAACTAATTTTCTTTTCTACATCGTTTCAGAAAAAATTATAAATATTTGAATTTAAAAATTCGTAGTTCGAAAGTTTGAAATTTTTTTTTTTTTCCAATTTCGGGTTTTATTTTTTGTTTGTTATGTTTTTTGAATGAATATTGTTGATAAATATGGTGATATATTCACCATGGATCGTTATCACATTGCCTCTAATTTTTTTGCTCGTTTTTTCGCCATTTTCACTCTCGTCTGACCATTCCCTGACTCGCACTACTTTACATTCGTTCTCTTGACACAAGGGCCGCGTACTGACCTCCTCGTCCATACCACTCAATATTCGTTACCTCTTTATCACTTGTCAGGACAAAATATCCAATGGACATTTTCATTTAAATGTTTATGCTTTTTTTTTCGTGCAAAAACGTCGAGTCTTTAATCTTCGTTAATTTTATTTCCATTTTTACATCGACGGTTCTGAAAAAAGAATTCTTTTTTCGTTGTTGTTATTCCGAGCCATTAATTCATTAATCAAGATTATTAGTAAAAGGAAAATGTCAATTTATTTTCATATTCAAATCAATTTTTCAAATGAAAAATTCATCCTTTGTAAGATTTTCATCCAAAAAATCGTCGATTTCTAATTTAGAAAATGATTTTTATCTCAGAATATCGTAAATTCTTTAAACAATTTATTTTAATGGATAAATATGTCGTCGTCGGTGTGCCACGAAGTGGACGATAAATTTTCATGACTCTATTTACGTGCTCGAAAATTTCGGATGCACATTTATGTAAAGGACTATCTTACGATAAAATATTGAAAACGTAAATTCTTTTTTTTTATAAGAATATTTTTTTTTTCGAATTTGCGTACGTACTATAGATGTAAATATAAAAAAAAAATATATATTCATGGACTGCTTCCCTCGAAAATATTTGGCAAAATAAATTTAGCACATACGAACTTCCTTGTTATTTTGAAATACGATGTAGTAACATAAACATGGAAACTTGTCATGGACACGACGAATCCAATTACCCTGCTAGTGCTTTTGCCCTGGTATAATATATTTATACACATTGAACGAAAGATTTTCTGCCACTCCAGCAATCGCAGAGCCCTCAAAACGTTCTGCGATTGCAAAGCAATAAAATTCTAATCAATTGCTTTCTACGTCACTCGAGTGCAATTTCATAGTAAAAACATAGCGAGAAAAACCTTTATTTATTTTTAATAGTCCATCTATCGGAAAATTGTACACCGCACTTTAAAAAAAAATGTTTTAACGTTTCGAAATTTACAGTTGATGCAAAAGTCCAAATTTTACGATACGAAATTTGATTGAACCCGAGAATAAAATTATTTCAATTTTCTCTCAAGAGATAGAAAAAAATAGTTTGAAAAATCTGACATTTTGGAAGCAGAAAAAAAATCTTTTCTAAATATGCTGATGACAAATTTATTTCTTGAAACGAACCTCGATTCTCTCATCCACGTGTCACCTTTTTCTCGCGTTATCAAACACACACGATACAAGAGTTAATGAGTAAAAAACAAAAACAAAAAGGAATCTAGCAAGAGGAATGACTTTTTATGTGAATATCATTCTCAGGGGGTTAAAGAGGGGTTTAGAAGAATATTCATTAAAAAAATTTTGAAACGAGAGTTTCACAAAAAGGATGCAGAAACTTTTGAATAGCTATAGCTGTGGGTGTGCACGTCTAATGCTGCAGTGCCTGGGGATATAAATATCCTTCTTTTTTTATTATTTCCGCGTGGGAAAACGTCTGCGTGTATATTTTCTCTTCCACATACGAACGTGTAAGTAAAACAAAAATGCTGATTTAAATATTTTCCGTTTGCATTTCATTATAGCCAACTAAGTATAAATACATATTTAAAAAATCTTGAAATCTCGAAAATGAGATTTTTTGCAAGAAATAAAAATCTTTGGAATCATTATAATCCAAATTAGTTGAAAAAAATCTTTTTTGTACAATTTTTTGGATTGTCATGTGGGAACGATTTTTAGAAAAAAATAATCAGCTCGAATATATTTTCCATTTGACACGGTATCACAAGGTCAAAGGTAAAGGTCCTTTAAATCCTGAGTATGTTGGCGAAGGGTTAAAATTAGATCAGTGATGGAATTCGGTCAAATCCATGGGAAAAGCTATTCATATTTATGGTATTTGGGATAAACATGACAAGTTACATTTTTGATAAATTTAAGAAAATATACACGTTCAGATATTCGTAAGAAGAGAGAGAGGAAGGTTCGTAACGGAGAATAAGGTGCGGAGAAGAGAAAACACAAAAGGGTGACCGGAGGAGTACCGTCTCGAAAAGCATGTGACCGAGGATGAATAGTTTGTTAGTAGCGCATCAAGCAGACCACTCAGTAAAGGAAATATTCGCAGACACATTCCTATTGTGTAAATACAAGGACGGCCTTTTATCCGCGTATATAAACGTAAATATAGACGTGTATAAGAAAATATGGGGTAAAATGGATCAAAGGGTCAAGATGAGAGACGATTTGAAGGAAAAAAATGAATTTTTAAGTTATTTTTAACATTTTTTATCGAATTTTATCATTTTTCTTGGATTACGTATTAATTATGTGTTTAAAATGATGACTTTATGTAGAGGTGTTGCGAAAAAATTAGAACGATTGGTTTAATTGATGAAGCAGGTTGTCCTGTGATTCTTAAGGTGCCATATTGCCCCAACCACGTTCTCACAATGTCTATACGTGCGTATTTATTTATATATAGAAGAAAAGGGCGTAAATGCTTGAAAACTTGGCACGTAATGTCTCGTCGAGCCTTTTTGTCCCTTAGAATTCTCTATACATTTATTTATACAAAGTTCTCGTGGCTCGTAGCAGTGATGAGGGGAAGGAAATCCCCGACGCATTGTTTCCCGGCCTCTGTGCTTTATCAACGCGAGATTACACATAAGGGACCGTCCACACCGCGTACGGGCAAAAAAAAATGAATTTTACATTAATTAAAATGTTTTTTCAACAATTTGCAATATTTATTTAAATTTTCATGATTTTTGCAAAAGCTTTTGTTCCGTTGGTTCAGTTTTCCCGTCATCGATTCCAAAGGTAAAATTTTGTTATGAAAACAAAACCGATTCAATTGTAACAATTCTGTTGGAAAAATATAATATGGAATGAAAATCGTGCGCAAACTTTTCTTCGTTCTTCACTGCTTTTTAATCCTCGACTCAAAGGAATAAACTTAAACTTTACGGAATCTTATGAAATAACTTTGAACCCAGTTTAGTGAATAGCTCCTCGCGAACCCGAGGAATTTACAAAAGAACGTTTACACGCACGCCCGGTTATTTATCCTCAGGATTGTTGCATCCCTGACGTTCGTTCTCGACCCTCAAAATCCGAGGGTCGAGCAATGAATGCACAAGGGATCCTTAAATCCTTTTGATCAATTCTTTCCTCTCCAAATTTATGTCTTTCCCTTTTCTATTATTTTATTCATACCTTTTCCTCCAATTTATTGCATTATGCAGTAAAGAAATTAGAAAAAAAAAGAAAATGAAAAAAAAAAAAAAAAAAAAAAAAGATTAGGGTGAGGATCGAAAACAGCTGAGCGCATCGATTCGTTTTCTCATCGAGTATAGTTTTCAGCGAATAACGGGGCAACCATTGATCATAACACGACAAGTGTCAGCGAATTCGCCGTGTAGCGATATCGCAAAAAGAATATTCGCTGACGAGCGAGAAAAATATTTCAAAAAAAAAGAGAAAAGATACGAAAAAAAAAGCTAACGCTCCGCACTCTCCAAGTTCGCATCATCCTCTTGAAAAAGATCGATCAAAATCGAACTTCCGTTTTGCCGCTTTTGTGTACGTTCCGAGACGTCATTGCAGTACAAAAATTGCACAGACAGCCCGTGAGAAAATCTCGCAAACGCTGAACGTATCCGATCTCTAAGATTGATGCAGGGAATAAAAGAAAACTGAATTTCTTTTCATCAAATAAAATTAACGAGTCTTACAATCTTTACTTCATTTTTGTTGGGTCTCCGAAACAACAATTAGTTATTAAAATAAATAACGTAAAATTTGCATCTTTGATCGAATTTTGATTAAGAATTTTGAAAATTTTTCGTTATTCCCGAAAAAATCAGGGCATGGGCCCGCAAAGAGGTGGCAAAGGTTTCTTTGAAGCGAATGTATCGACGAGAGGGTTTACTTTCATACGAAAGGGATGGGTTGTATCACGGGCTTGGGAATCTTCCTGATTAAAGTTTCAACGTCACGTGTGAACACTTTCGAACTCGAGCTTTCTATATTGCACTGAAAAAGGAGAGGAAAAGAGAGAGAGAGAGAGAGAGAGTTGTCTCAGGTCGTCCTAAATTATGCACGTTCTCACAGCCCTCTATTATTTTCATCCCCATTTGTGTTCCGTCCCGCATCCGTGTAAACAAAACCTCCTACACTACAAACTTTGCGTTTGTTCGTATCGCAACGTTTTTTTGCTTTTTTCTTGTGACACGACGGATTATCCTACCAGTTCGTACATTCGAGCGATATCACGATGTGTCTCTATTTTTCATCGACTTTCGTAGCGGAGAAAATTTTCGAAAAAGCATTCAAACAACGAAATATCACGTAACACGAAACCCTTTGACCACAAATTGTTTTTTCAACCGAATATTGACATTCTGTTTGACAGTGGAATACGTTTGAGAGGAATTTAGAGAAATATAAAACTGGGACGTGAGATTTACGACGTTTTGTTACAATTTTTTTTTTTCCTTCATTTCGGTTCTTCTATTAAAATTTACTTTAAAAAAATTATTATTAAATCCCCAAAAAGCCTTTTTTTTCGACCTTAAATACAGATGCAGAAGAAAAACTGAATCCATGAGTTTATATTGGTCAGCAGGGAATATTAATTTGAGAGTCGATAGATTTTAGTACTTCGATGCATCCGACGACCACTTGATTAAATTCTGTAGGGAATTAAAGTCCGAGTTATCGACAAACTGCCGAGGTTTGCTCGATTTATTCAATTTTCCATATCATTGATAATTTAGTCACGAAACATTCGTCCATTGGGATTTGGGATTACCCAGTGAAACAAAAATTCAAATCAAATTAACCCTCATAGTTTTTTTGGTATTTCGATCACAAATATGAATTAATTAACATGTACAAATAAATAAAAAGCAACGATATCACTGCCTTGGCACATATTAAAGCATGAAACTGCAACTCCAACTCCATGATATATCGATGCTAACATAAATTTCTCTTGGGAATGTTAACCGATCAGAACTAATCAAAACTACGCAATATTCCGAGTGACTGCCTCGAATCAATCAAAAGACGTAAAATACTTGTAATTTGTTGACAGAATTTGATCATCGTTTGTAAACAATTTCGAATTTCTCTTCCGTTTACGTTTTTTCAATCATTATTTTCGTTTTCGGGTCACCAATTGCAATTTTATATTAAATAATTCCCTTCGTTATCAAAAAACGAAGAAAATAGAACATTTTATGATTATTCTTTGGCATCAAAGTGTTTATTAAATTGAGAGGTTCTAGAGCTAAATATTTTGTTTATTTTTGACGGAAAGAAGTTCAAAGAATTTTTAAAAAAATAAATAAAAACTTGGGTCTCGTAATTGTCGGTGAGAAAATTGATTTTTTTTAACAATTTTTCTATTTAATGTTTTTTTTCTTTTTTGCTGTTGAGGATTTTACATACCGATGGAAATGGAGAATGAAAAGAATTAAGAGAATTTGACGTTGGTATAATGTGGTATGCAAAAACGAATGGCAAGACCATTTCGATTACTTACTCCGTACCTTAATTACCTGAAACCACAGTCGAGACACAGAACGTGCTTTACAGTATAAATTGTCTCATGCCTGGATTCACCGTTTCTTGTTATAACGCCCTGTGTATAAACTTAAATTCGCTCTCTCTCTCTCTCTCTCTCTCTCTTGCTCCTTTCCTTCGTGACTATGATTACACATGGACATCAGACATGAAAGTGGAAAGCTCTGCGTGAGAATTCTCCGGGTATTTATCAAACGTTGAAGTTTCTCACGGTCGCAAACCGGAAACGCATCCCTCGGGACTCCAAGCTTCGGAATAATCCAAAAATGGACTTTGACATGTTTTTTTTTCTCTCTTACTTTTTTTTTTATCGCATCCATAAAAAGAAAGTTTGACGTCAATCGATTCGTTCACATTTTCATGATATTTAACAAATCTTTTAATTGGTAAATCCGAAGACATAGATTTTTTTTTTTTCTTATTGTGTCAATGGATTTATTATTCGTTCTTTGTCACTTGCATTCAGCTATTAAATAAAAAATGTAATAAAAAATTGCGAAATGGTCGAGAAGATAAAAAAAAAAGTAAATGGGGCGAAGAAAATTTGTAAAATAAGGAGATTATAAGGTTGATTAATTTATCGAAGGCAGAAGAGACCAAGGTGCATCGAGAGACTGCAAAATTGAATAATGCACCTTTGCTTTATCGCTTGTGACAATATCGTTCGTACTCGCTGTCCGAACGTTTCCGAGCGTAACTACTTAAACTACTTCCACCATTTCCTTTCCCTCTCGTTTATATCCACCATTTAATTTGCCCGAGAGATTTTCAAGCACCCACTCTTTCCGTAACTCTAATTCTTAATGAAACAAGCATAAACGCAAATTTATGTCAATTTTTATCGCAACAAACATGGCAAAATATATATGTTTTAATAAGAAAAGAAAATTGAGCGATAAAACGTCACTTTATTTCTTAAATCTGATTACGTTTGTCATTTTCCGCGTGCATTTTATCGTTTTGTGTATTTTTAACGAGAACAGTGACCTTTTTTCATGAGCAAAACAATTAAGGACAAGAATATTACAAAATAAATAGAGAATTTTTGAAAAAAATTGTTGCAAAATGACAAATTATTGAAAAAATTGAAATGAAACATTTTTTTAAAAGAAATTATTATTCAATTCGATCGAAAAGTGGTGCGAAAATCAATGTTAACGGTTTGACATATTTCTCGTTGGAAATCAACAATTAAATTGCCATCGGGAGCAGATTATGGGTTACAAGTTTCAGAAATTCATGGCCAGCAATTATTGAACTCGGTGACACATGCGAACACGTAATGTTGTGACTCGATGTATATCAAAAGCCGAGAAATTAATAGAAATTAGATTGATTGACACGCGTACAAAGGGTTCAGGCAAATGTGAGAAATTCTCCATACAGCAATGAAAAAGATTGAAATTACATTCGCGATCATTGGAATTCAGTTCTACATCGAGAAATGAATAAATAAATAAAAATTAATTAACAATAATGCATTTTTTTGTGTTTATTTTTTGTTCTAGATTCTTGGAAGAGGGAACCGTTGATTAAAAACAATATGCAGAGAGGAATGATCGCATGGCTGACATTGGCCACCGTGACAATTGTCACTGTCATGGCAACGGTCGAGGCTGTACCGTACGAGTGAGTATTTTTTTCCTTAATTTCAAAATAATTGAAAATGAATACGAAAAATTGATGAATCTGTCAGTTTGACGTTTCGGTCGTAATTTATTTGATTACAACCAAAACAAAATTCGTTCAGTGGAATTTTATCGTCGAAATGTTTTTATTTATTTATTAATTTCTCTCATTTTTCGTATTTATATTTTATTATTAAAACCAAGTGAAAATCATTTCACAATATTTTCTACAAACGACAACGAAGATAATAAAATTATTCTCTTTGTTTTGATACCAATGAAAATGGTTTCTTTGGTTCGCCAATTTTGTTGGAGCTTTTGTTTTTTTCTTTTTTGTTTTCAATTCAAAACGATAGAATACCACGCGGAACGATTATTCGTAGCGATTTTATCCACTGCGAAATAAACGTTCCAACGAGTTGTGGTTTTCGTTGGAACGTTGTGAAACTTGGCGAAAATTAATTTGACTAATGGAAACGATAATGAAACGCTCGGTTCGAAAAAGGTTCATATTCCCCCGCATAGACGTCCCAGGTTTCCTGAGAGATTATAATATACGTATGCATAAAATCGTAAATAACTTACACTGTCAAGATTCCCCTCTATGTCAATTTTTTTTTTTTTTTTTTTTTTTTCGTAAATTCTTTACAATATTCATTTTATTGAATTTTTCATTTGTTTCCGTTTTTGTTCCCTTTTTTATTATTCAATTTATATCTGAATTAATCACCAACAATTATGTCCACGAAAATATTTAGTTGAACGACCTTCTTTTTTTACGATTTACTTTTTCATTAAGAAAATTTCGATAATTTGAAAAAAAATGTTTTTTTTTTTCAAAGACGTCCATTATACTGGGACCAACTCGAGGATGAGGATCCTGCTGCATTAATGGACTGGCTCTCTAGGATCGGCTTGATACGTGGTCGTGACCCAGAAAAGTAAGTACTTGCGTTATGAGAGAAAAAAAAAAACCTTCACATACATTTGAATGAGAAGTAAAAAATAATGAATTGTAGGATGGAAATTATACGAAAAATTATCATTCACAGTTTTGACACGAATTATTTAATTTGTTGTTGTTTTTGGTTGAAATTTTTTGTCAGAATGTATAAAGAAAATACTCTGAAATGTTTGTTTTCAGTATCAAACGAGGCTTGGATCTGGGGCTGAGCAGAGGATTCAGTGGTTCTCAGGCAGCAAAACATTTGATGGGATTGGCTGCAGCAAATTATGCCGGAGGACCAGGAAGAAGGCGTCGTTCCGAACAGGCGTAAAAACCGAAAATTTCTTAACGACAAGAAGAACCCCAAACAAAAGAGTAAAAACAACAAGAGAAAAAATCAATATATGAAGAAAATACTGGAAAAAAAGTGAAGGAAAAAATGTTGTCCTAAATTAGAAGCAAATCTGCTCAGTTCTTTTTTTTTTCATTCCACGCGGCACTCAATATACAAAAAAAAAAACAACAGTAAAAATAATAATAATAGTAAATAGGACTCGCATTTCGCTGGCAAAGCTAATTTAAAATTAGAAGCACCCCGACATTTCCATTTTGCACACACTTCTTCTTGAGGTTCCATTCTTCCGTGCGGGCAAATATGCGCAGGTGAATTATGATAATGTACTATTTTATAGCGCCAGTTAAATTCCTACATTATTATTCTTTATTTTTTTCGAATTTTTTTTATCGTGTGTATTATTTTTCAATTTTTTTTTTTTCCATCTCATTTACATTCAAATTTATTCATATTTCGTTAGTTCGTTTCGATATGTTTTCTTTTCACTATTTTTCCCTAAGTTATTGTCGTTGGAATGAAAAAAAATTGTTTTTTTTTTTTACTTTTTTTCATTCATTCTTCAAGATCGTTTTGAAATTATATTTTTCTTATAAATTGTTTTTTGGGAATTCATGTTTTTCTACTTTTACTAAAGCATTGAATTTTTTTCATTTTTTTTCAAAAACATTAACGATCCTCGAGTTAATGTAAAAAACTCGACAGTGCCGAAATAATTCTCCAATCTCAATGTCTCTGTCTAACTAAACGTAGATTGTGTATGAAATTATCGTGAATTCGATCGATTAGATTTTAGAGCCGAGGTGAAAAAAAAAATGTGTCAAAAGTGACCAAATTTGGAAACAGAATTATTTTTACGTTGAAGGGGAAAAAAATGTGGGAGCAGAAAAGGGGAGAAAAGAAAGTTGGTGGATATCTCGTTTCCTAATATTGTGCAAATTTTTCTTCCTCTCTCTCTCTCTCCTTCTCCTTCGCTATTCTAATTGTTAATAAAATTGCCATTATTTTTATATGGATTTCTCGTCTAGATAAAGGCTCGACTCGTGCAAATTTAAATCGTCTCGAAAGATAACAATTTTTATGAGTTTACTCGACAAACATTAGTGAAAAAAAAAAAACACGTGTGTGACGTAAAAGAAAATTGTTAATTTGGACACTTTTTTCGGAATATTTATCGTTCAGTCATTTTTGCTTCTATGTGAAAAATATTTTGACAGTTAGTCATTGATCAATTCGATCGTTTTTCAAGAGGGAAAGAGAGAAAGAGAGAAAAATATATAATCGATATCATTATTATTATTATTATTATTATTGTTATTTATTGAAAAACTATAATACAGCGTAAAGGAAATAAATGTTATTGATATATTCCTGAGAATAAATACTCGTTAGTAAGGGGAAAAAATTCAAAGAAAAAAAAAACACTCGAACGTTCGAAAAAAAAAATTGCGAATGCAGCTATTCTGAAGGAGGCAAATTTACGATGAAGAATACGTAGTTCGACGCCATATAAATGACAAAAAAAAAAAAACACTTATGTGTATTAGATAATATAAAAAAAATATGTAAAAAATGTGGAAAAAAGAAAAATGGAACAAGGATATGGAATGATGAAAAATCGTGCGCTCTGTGTACCATATAACGTAGCATTTTGTCTTCTGTCATATTCTATATCGATAATAAATGTTACTTTAACCCAGTGATGATACAGCATAACATCGTTTTTGTCGTTGGAAAGCCTAAAAAAAAGTTTTATATTTATCCCGTTAGGACAATTTGCAAAATTATTTTGACAGAGTGAAATTTTGAATGGTTATAATTCATTATTTTTGTCATTCGGCGTGTAATAATTCGAGTTTAATTATAAAAGCCGATTGCGAAACAATATTAATATTTGCTATTTGTCTTTAAATAATCTCTTTGAATTAAAATTACGCGCGATAACCCGCACTCGTGCCTTGAAAAATATTGCTTTATTTACATGGTGGATGGTGGGGACGCAGAGATCGACGAAGGGGAGGGGGTTCGAAGAAGGTAAAAGTGATTTTCATGTGGCGACGTTCCGCAGATGGTCGTTGGGCAATGTTCACGTATAAACGTGCCTGTCCGTCCAGCCAAGAACATAGCCTTGTCCGTTACACAGTTATCATCACAATATTCACTCAAACGCACAATTTAACCTTCCATTACGTCAATTATTGAATTTACTTTTATTTACTACTAAATATCGAGTGTCTCTAAGGATCAGAAGCGTTTTAAGGCTCTTCCAAAATTACGTAAGTCAATATTTTTTAACTGCGATCCACAATCGTTTGACATTGGCACGAGAATGAACGTCAGATGTCAGACGACGGATTTATCGTACGCTGAACCTGCTCACTATTTTCTCACCGTTTCTGCGCACGCGTGAGGGCAACTAAAGTCGCGGGAATATTCAATGAAATTTCCATGTTTTTGTTTTTTTGGTAGAAACATGGATCACACTAGAAGTTTCATTGCCACTAACTGCCGATCAGGCAGAAGAGGAATTTTCACATCTGTCATTATATTGGGAATTATTCTTTGCTCGATATTGTTAGCACATACAGCATTTTCACCGGGCGCTGACGATCGTCGAGTCAGACAAGTTGCAATAGTAAGTTTGTGTTATTGTTTCTTTTCATTTCGTTCAAAGACGATTTTGACATTTGTTTTCTTCTTTTTCATAACAAAGGGCTGAATTTTCAGTCTTCTTCACCATAAGACACGATAAGAATAATTATTAATAATATTAAAAATAAATGATTCTAAACACAGGTATTTCGTCATGGCGATCGAACACCTACTGAAACTTATCCAAAAGATCCTTACATTAATTACGAGTGGGAAGATGGTTGGGGGGCGTTGACAAAGGTGAGATTTTCTGGAATAATTTTTGTTTTTTTCTTATTCTTTATTATTTCTGCAATTATTTTACGAGCTTATCCAAATACTTCGATCGCGGTATTTTTACAAAGTTTCAATTGCTCAGCACCATCAGATAAAAAAAACTGCTTTCCACCAAGCTTTCGATACCCAACTAAACGGTCACCCAACCAAGTAGTGACCTAACCCGAACCTGCTTGAAATTGGTTATCGTCAGAGTCACACACCGACCGCGCAACCATCGCTGACTGTTTTACCATACAATTGATAAAAGTGCTTTTTCTCTTCACTCGAATATATACTTTTTTTTTACTCAGAAAGGCATGGCGCAAGAATACGCGCTCGGTCAATGGATCAGAAGCGAATACGGATCGATAATTGGCTCGAAATACGAGAGCTCGAATACATTGGTACGCAGCAGCTATGCAGACCGTTGTATTATGTCAGCTCAAGCTCTTTTGGCTGGATTATTCCGGCCTGAACTCGGCGACTATTTCGTACCCGAATTGCCATGGCGTCCTGTACCGGTTCACGCAACACCACGCAATTTGGACAAGGTCTCAAAATTCATGATTTAGCAAATCGATTATCGCGTAATCAACAAAATTATCTATAAAAACGAAAATATAACTAGCAGGGAAAATAGGCAAATAAGATTTTTTTTTTTTTTTTTTTTTTTTTTTTAATTCCAGTTAATTGTTGTGGAAGCTCACTGTCCTCGAATGAGAGCCGCAGTCGCTGAGACTTATAAAAACGAATCGGAAAGATCGGACGCCCAGCTCCACGATTATTACAAAGAATTGGAAGCACTTACTGGACAAAAAATGAAAACTATAACCGACGTCGAGTTGCTGTACAATACGTTGGAAATTGAAGTAATAAATCGAAGAAAAATACTAAAAAATATATGGTTGCAAAATTATGAATTGTTTTCGTGATATCTATAAAAAAAAATCAAAACAATAAAGTTCATGTACTTTTTTTTTGTTGTAGGAAGACAACGGTTTGGTTTTGCCGGATTGGACCAAAAAATTTTACAATTCGGAAATGCGTGATATTGCAGCGAGAAGTTACGCGCTTTTTAGTAGCAACACAGTATTAAAAAGACTTCGTGCAGGTATGAAGAATTTATTTTTGCAATTTTGAAACGAAATTTGGAAAATTTCGAGAGGAAATACCATCAAAGGTTAATAAAATAATAATTACATTTCGCAGGACCTTTGTTAAAAGAAGTTTTGGATCGTATGGTCGATTGGGTCGATAAAAAAACTACCAGAACCCTGTATCTTTATTCGGCTCACGATGTAACTCTTATCACTTTGTTAAGAACAATGGGATTTGAAGAAAAAATGTACAAACCAGCGTACGGTGCTGCCCTCATATTTGAATTGGTGGCTGATAAAGAAGACCACGATTTTGAAGTTCAAGTAAGAATTTTTGAGTTGCTATCAACGAATCGTAAGCCAGTGACATTTTTGAAGAATTAATAAATTCTAAATTTATAAATAATTCTTTATGATTGGCATAATTGTAGATAATTTATGAAAACGATCAAACAATTGATAATAAATTACTAAATTTGTAAATTTAGTCATTTATTATTAAATAAATCAATAAAAACGATTATAATTAAATCGTTTTAATGAAATAAATTACAGGTAAAATATTTGAACGATACTCAAACAAACGAATCTCACGATATGAGAATTCCTGCCTGTCCAGAACGTTGTGGTCTTCACCAATTGTACGATTTATGGAAAGATGTCATTCCAAAAGATTGGGACGCAGAGTGCAATTTATGAGATTAATTAATACTCTATTTTTAATAACTTGCGTTAGCATCACACTTAAATAAAATTTAGGAAAAATTCCGATGCCAAAAAAGAAAGAAATATATTACTCTAGCCATTAATTAGATCGAAAAGAAAGAATTTTATTTATACGTATTGTACGCTCGAGTATTTCGTGTTTAATTTTTTATTATATCATGTGTATTATAAAAACATTCCCCCGTCGTTCATTTTCGTCGAAAATAAAATCCATTGTAAATTATCGAATTCCCTGAGAGGCCAAATATTGCGGATATATATATATTTACAAAAACGTTGCTTTTTTGTTTTTTTTTCACTCCAGTCAGTAATTACGTGACGCGTCGAGAATTTTTTTCTCCGATATTTAACCTCTTTTTTTATATGTACCTTTTTTTTTTTACTTTTTATTCCTTTTTATGCGTGGAACTTTGAGAAAATATTTAACACCGAAATATTATGGTGCTTCCTTTTTTTAATTTTTGAAAAATATGCCATCCTCTAAAAGTTTGAAGAGCTTCGATCAATTTTCATCGGAACGTCGATGCGTCGTGCGAGGTCCGTTTTTTTTGACATTATTTTCAAAAAAATGTTGGTTTTTTTTTAATTCTCATTTTGGTTTTTTCGTACAGGAAAAAAATTGAACGACACAGTGAAAAATTTGCTTGAAATGAAAACTTCTTCTCAAACGACTCGAAATCACAAATCGTTTATCATTGAGTTTCGTCGTTGGATCGTTGAATTTTGGAATTGTGTGGTAAAGCGTTTGAAAAACGTTTTTTCGGACACGAAGAATTGTCGGAACTCGAAAAGTTACACTTCGAAGTACATTTTTCTCTCGTATAATTGATTTAAAGTCAATTGACACTTTGTCGATTTTTCTTTGAATTAAAGCGTTCGATTAATCGATTTTTTATCTCGAGGATAACGAACATGGACAGCGAGAATATTTTTTGGCGAGACGGTGGATTGCGACGAAAATGTAAATCGACAAAAATTCGAACGAAAGTTTCGAGTGGAAAAATAGAAATTCGTGATTCAAATTCGAGATTTCGAGATTTACGTTATTCTCAAAATTCCATAAAATATCCAGCCGCATATAAAAATCCGGAGCTGACGAAATTTCGCCAAAGATCGTCCAGAGAGTTGAGGAATTTTTTTACAACACCGGAAACAACGGACGACGATTATTTTGCTCTTTACAAAAAATCGAGTCAAAAGTTGAATTTTGAAAAATCGAGGGAACGAATTTTCAGTGACTCCAGCGAAATGGACACGGAACCGATCGAAAAGATTTTATCGAGTGAGTCCAAATCGCTTAATTACGAGAAAAAAAAAAAAAAGCAAATTAAAATAAAAATATTTTTTGACAGGATATCGAACAAAAAAAACTGCTGGACACTCGTCAAACCTAGAAATCGAAAGTTCCGTGGAAAGTCTCGAAATAAGCGACGAAAAAAATGCAGAGAAATTGCCGAGCGAAAATTTGAAAATAAACGAAAAAATTTCGCTGGAGAACAGCGAAGTTGGAAAGTGGATTGAAAATTCGAGTTTCGAAAGCAAATGGTTTTCGAAATCGGATTTAAATCTCACAGGCAACAGAAAAAGTTTGACAAGGAGAAAAAATCAAATTTCAAAAATACCGAGGCCTCGTAATTTTTCACAAACACGAAGCGTTCAAATGCATCGATCGAAAATAGAATTGCGACCAACGGACGATTATCATTGAAAAAAAGTATTTCTCAGCATCGATTTTAATTGTTAAATTAATTAGATTAATTTTAAATTTAAAAAATGAACATTTTCGCTCATCGATTGTCACTTGTTACAATTTTTTGACGTTTGTGAACCTCAAAAATGTAAATCGAAAGTGTCAAAATAAAAATAAAGTATAACTTTGATTAAATGAATAAAAAAAAGTCTCAAAAAGTAGAATTAGTTTGAATAAAATGACGAAAAATCATTGAACGGCTCAATAATGATAAGTCAAAATAAAAAAATAGTAAATTCGTTCTCCGATCGATCGTTCGAGATCGAAAGAAGCGAAGAAGCATTTTTCGAGGGTTATAATGGAAGGAGAAAAAAGTTTAAGCACTCTAGCGAAGAACAATTATTGCCTCGTTGGTTATTAAAGTTCGTAAGGATTCCAAACGCAGTTGGAAGTTTTTTGAGAGAGTGGTTACGAGAGGCACCTGGTTCTCGAGGTTTTACGATTGACAAAGGGGCAGGAACTCATTCGTTGGAAAAAGGGCGAATTCAAAAGACCGGAAATATTCACGAGTACGATAAAAAATATGGTGGCGAGGATAAAAACGATCGTAAAGATGAAGAAAATGGAGGAAAAAAGAATGGTGCCTCGAATTATCGTCGTTGTCAAAAAAATCATCACGTTTATCATGTTTATAAACAAAATGATACTAAAGTCAAAAGTTTCGTGAAGGAGCAAGAGTTCGAAAATATTTGGTTTTCGAGAGACGAAATTTTTCCCAGCGACCCTGTTCTCGTTTTGCCAAGAATTCAGCCAAAAATGGAAGAAAAAGCTTTGAAGCCACGAAATTCGAAGACGATTACCGAAAAACAATTAATTACGTAATTATTATTTATCACAAAATTTTCAAATCGAATTATTGAAACGCGAAACGTTCCAAATGAGACGAAATGAGGCAAAAAGAATTTCCAACGTATTCAAATGTTATCTGACAAACAAACAAAAAAGTTTGACCTTGAAAAACACGTGTTGGAATTTTAGCCAGCTGTAAAACATTAGCAACTGGATCGAATAGTAACGCACACACAGCGAGTGTAGAAAGAACGAGGGCGTTAGGAGGCGCTTCCTCTCGTAAATGCAAATTGCAATATCTCTCGCGCGTTCCTCTCATTCGTATTTCCTACGTATGTAGATTTCAACGTTAGAAATACAGGGTGTCTCAAAAGTCGAGGGTTTAAATAGTTGGGTCGATAGATCGCGAAATTTGGAAGCAAAAAGTCTTTGGGCATTTTTTTATACGATGTTCCGTTCAAGGAGTAAAAAGTGAATAAAATTGAGGAGAAAAGTGGAGGGGGCGTGGCTCGAGCGTTATCCCTCGACGTGCGCCACGCCCCTTCTTTTATCGGCGCAACGGATTGGCCGTTTACTAATTCGACGATATTTCACGAACGGTGCATGGTGCAGAAAAAATTCCAAATACTTTTCTCTTTGGAATTTTACGCTCTCGAACCTTTTCGACTCAAGTTTCAAATCAGAATTAAATTCGACTGTATTTATGCATTTTATTGGAAATTTCTGACAAAATAGTCGATCAAAATGCCCTCGACGCGTAACTTTAGCACGTTGCGCACCTCAGTACGACAAAAAGCTGACAAATAATGTAACGATAGACTCATACAAGCGCACGACAAAGTGGCGTGTTTGACCACAAGCCTAAAGAGACGATTCCGGTCACGGACGAGCGACCTTTGCTCGTATAATTGCCGGATCCCTAGACTTGCTTGATCATTTATTTCGAAAAGCCAAATGATTCTCACACTGATGATTCACAGAGTTTCCCGTTGTCATAAAAAAAAACATAACTTTATTTTTGTTTGTTCAATGATTATTTCTTATCTAATCTCTTTTGGCCCATGTGGGCCGATCGCTTGCTATTCGAAATCGTAACAAGTTCGAATTACACACATTACAACTTGGAAAAAAAAAATCATTTCAAAAATAATAATTATTTGGTCAGACATTTTTATAAAATCAATTTTTTTCAATCATTTTGTCGTTGACGTGACAAAGGAACAAAATGCAATTACAAAATGTGACTTTGAACTTCAAAAATGTTGTTTTAATAAAATAAACTGCATTGAAAATTTATTTTCAGTCACGACTGTATCGATTTGTAATAATTTATAAATAATTGCATGATCTACGAAGAGAAGTATTTTCCAATAGTGTGGAAAGTGATGTAATGTTTAACAAAAGATCTTTTCTCGATGCCACATTAATTTAGTTCGAGCCACATTGTAAAAACGACAAACAACGTCGATCTTTGATGAATTTCGTTACTTTTCATGCAATTTAGCTAATGAGTATTTGGCTTGGATAATAAAATGATTCATTTATTTTCATAACATGCTGAACGTTGTCTAAGATTATTGAAAGACGCGTGGACCACACAGAGTAACGTCGTTGTATCGAGTGAACAGCGACATCAACAGTCTGACCTCATTTGGTTATTTTTTTATTATTTTTTTTTACAGGCAAACTAGCACGATCCAATGAAATGCACAAATCATTTTTACTCGGAACATAACTGTGTCTATTTATATTTGACATTTACAATTCATGCTTTTAATCGTTCGACCACGTGCCCTCCTTAATTACAATTTACAATTGATGCGAGCATCTACATTGCCCGGCTTAAATATTGGATGAATTATTTTCTTTGTTAATTATTTTATCAGTTCAATCACATTATTGTAATTAAAAAATTGCCATTTTTATTAATTCTATTAAAAAATCGAAATTAATCTAATTTATTTCTTATTAGTTCAATAATTCAATAGAAAAGAATAATAATAATTATAACAAATCGCATCTAAAATTTCAATTCAATTATTCCAACCGTTTGATTGATTCGTAAAATTTCTATTGACACATCATTCAAAAGGGTCTCTTTTGATCAATAGTTTGGCCAAAAGAGACGATTAAACCCAATGATTTTATCCCTGGCGTATGATACTACTTCCGGTTTTTTTAAACTTTGTTTGACCGTGACGAACGATATGTTTTGTCCTCCGGTATATACATTCGCGTCATGAGCAGTGGTCAACTGCCTCTCAAAGGCAGATCACTCTCGAGGTATAGTGTTACTTGGACTGATCTTGGATTATGTAAAGTCATGTTGAAATTTGTATCGTTGCAATGCAACTAAATATTTTTTTCTTACTGAGCATTATTTTGTTGTTTATTATTTTTCTATAATTTTATATTTGCAGTTTGCAACGTTTTTCGGTTTTCTACAAAAAAAATTGACAAATAAACAATAAATTAAAGTTTGCAGTATTAAAAAAATGGATAAAATCGATAATTTTCATTATTTTTTTTTCACAATTTTTTATTGGTACGTTTTAGACACTGCGATGGCAATCCAAAAGACTGGGAACCCTTGAACAATTGGCGAAAAGATTCGAACGACTTTTCACAAAAAGTCAAATTAAATGGCGAAAATGAAGCGAATCAGGAATTCCGCCAACTCGAAAAAGTCGAACCTGTTCAATCGGATATTTCGTGCGAGACTATTTCATTGAGACTGAGACTCGATTTTAAATCGGACGAAATAAAAGTGGAGAATCTTGAAAAAAATGAGAACAAATATTTCGAACTCGGTAATAAAATTGATAAAAAAATACTCAATTTAATTGACGATAAAAATTATAATGCACTGGATCAAACCGAGGAAAATAAAAAAGAAGAAAAAGAAAATGGAAATTCGCCAAATAAAGTCGACGACAAATTGGAAAAAGTGATCGATGAAAAAGTGCAAAATAATTTTGAGATAATCACAAATAACGAAAAAGATGAAAATATTTCCGAAAAAAATCTCCCGGACAACGAAGAAAAAAATAAAAAAATAAATAAACGCGAATATCAGAATTTTCCAGCAATGTCTTCACTGAATCAAAAAAAAATGGACGATTTATTGAAAAGTTTGAGAGAAAGGATGAATGCGTTAGAAAATGAAGAAAAACGAATTGATCAATTTGGACGTAAAACGAGACAAATCAATTTGGAAACTGGGTCTTACGAGAAATCTCGTTATTTGTCCAGCCATTGTCAAGATAAATCTGGTTCGTTGGCAAATTACGCAATTCCTATTGGTTCCGAAGCTCGACCGTCTTTTGCTGAGAGAATTCAAGAAATATGGGTCGATCACAAAACCCACTGGCCCATTGTTGGTGAAAAAAAATCCAAATTTTATTTTGAAATGAAAACGACTCCAAGAAAACACTCGGAAAGCAAAATCAAAGAAGAAATGGACGAAGAGGTGAAAAAAATTCATTGTCTCGAACCTGCGATTGCAAAAAAAATTCAAAGACGAACAAAATCGAAGCTAACAACTACAGATCGTAATTTTGAAATTTTTAAACCGATCATTTGTCACGTTGGAGTTCAATACGAAAGTAGCGAATTTAAAAATCAGGAAAAATCTTTTATCTGTGAATTTGAACCGGAAAACAAATGTGAGCCATTTTTTCAAATGAAAAATCACGGATTCGAAGAGTTTTCCAAAATTATTTCGACAAAGGACGAGGAGAATAAAAAAATAATGACATTTGAAGATGAAAAAAATGAAAATTGTGCCTCGAAAAAATCTTCAATTAATCTCGAACTCGAGGGCCCTCAAAAAATCTATAATCCTTCATCGTCTTCCTCCGGAGATTCTCTGCCAAACGTGAATTCATCGAAATCCGGATCCCGGTTAAATTATTGGGATAGAAAAAAATTCCAAAACCTTCTTCCAAAAATCGAATTAAAATCTCTGTCAAATTTGCGCCCCTCAATTTTTCGTATTCCGAAAAGAAAACGAGACTCGAAAAAAGAATTGCCAAAAAAGAATTGGTTTTCGATAACGATTAAACGACGATGGAAAATGAAAAATGACATTTTTAAATCGTTTGATAAAAGCGAAGCATCGAGATCGAGAAATTTTGGAAAACTTGCTCATGGTATGAAAAACATATTTTCGTGCATTGAAAAAAAATCAGTAATCGATGTGGATCACGATTTACAAAAAACAGAGAATCCCAACGATTTTTCAACCAATTCGAGCGAAGAATTAGAGATCGAAAAAAATAAAGAAAATACCGATCGCTTCGTATCGTCGATCAAACCTGACGAGAATTTTTTGCTAATGGAATATCCGGAGAAAATGGACTCGACGAATAAGAGTTATGGATCAATGACGAAGTTATCAGTAACGACCTCTAATTCAACTAATATAACCCTTCAATTACTTGGCTCAACGAGCGATACGAGAAACGTACCCTCCGACGACTTACGAGTCAACTTGGCTCCTTGTCTCGTTGAATCTCGGACCGAGATTGTAAAGACCGATTCAACGAACAAGTTGAAAAAAAATGTCAACGTTCTCAATGTTTCTCCTGGAGAAATTTCAAATTCCGCAGTGTTCAACAAATTTTCAGAATTTTTAGAAAAAAATGATAATTTTTCGAGAACGATTATCGATGCTACGAAAAAAATTGGAGAAAATTCATCGAAAATAACAATCGAAGTGAGTTGAAAAAAAAAAAAAATTAAAAAATGATTATTAGAAGCGATTTTTTTTTTTGAAAAATATAAATGTCCGAAATAAATGTAAGCAATTGAATTTTTTTGAATGTTTTATTATCGATGCAGAAAAAAAAAATCTCGGATCTAAGATTGAAAAGAGAATCTGAGAGGAAAATGAAGCAGATGTCAAACAAAGATTGTTCGAAGACGAGGTACGAGACTTTGGCAAAGAGAGTTATCAGTAAACCGAGTTCATCGAGCACCGAGAAAAACTTCAGATTGCAACGTCGTAAATCGGTGATCGATATAAAAGTTGATAAGTTATCATCGGAGCAAACGAAGAAGGTCGACGTACCGAACGGACGGACACAAAGATCGAAATATTTATCGAGACCAGATAAACCAATGAGAAAAATTATTTCTGGACGAGATGGAAATATCGGTGAGAGTCTGAGTTCGAGCGAAAGATCGAAGCAGCGAATAGATTCTCCAATAATTCCTCGTAAAGCGATGGGGACTTTGCAATCCAGGGGAAGATCGAGTCTCATACCGATTTCCGTGGATTATATGAATTTTGAAAAAAGAAAAATTTCGACTGATTCGAAAACTCGATCGGGATCAATAAGGTCGGTGAATTTTTCTCCTCCATCGTTGGCGAATATTTTCAACGATACTTTGACTTCGAAGAACGAAAAAAGTAAAAAACTTGACGAAAAGTTGAATGAAATCGAAACGAAAAATCATTTTCAATCTCCAAAATCGAGCGAGTCTCGAACTATTTTGAAAAATCCTTTGCCCATTTCTTTGAACGCAAAATCAAAAAAAATCTCTGTAAATAGAGTCCATTTCGATTTTAATGACGTTTTTTCAATCGAAACTACATCACGAGCTGGAAACAGCACGAAAAAGAGGATCGACGAGTCGAGCGATTTAAAGAAAAAAACGTCAGGGTATGAGAGGAGCATGGACGACAGAAAAATCGTGAAAAGTATTCAATCGAGCCTCGAGACCGGAGTCCCTTTAAAAAGAATAACAATAACCGATCCTCACGTGGCGACGAAAAAAATAGATCCGAATTATTCGATTTTTGGAATGGACAATTTTTTCGTCCTACCAAGAGATAAATCGATGGTAAATCCGTGGAAAGAAATGACAGCAAAAAAATCAGTCAATCGGATGAGTGAAAAAAAATTGGCGAGCCATTTTTATCGCCAGGGATCTCCATCAAGACGTGGAATTCTTTCGCGAACTCTTGAAAAATGTGATTCTAACGAAATTGCGATATCTTATCGTCCGCTTGAGGAAAAAAATAGTGACGAATCGAATAAAAAGTCAGAAGCAGAAAATTTGTCAATAATCGATAAATCGAAACGTTCCTTAATCGTCGATTTGACAAGGATAAAAGAAAAACTTGATTACGATATTATTGAGCGAACATCGAGAACTTCCGGCACCGAAGACAACGATTGTGCAATAATTCTTATAAAAGCAATTAATTCTTCGATGCAATTGTCCGATGATTAATATTTCTCATAATATAATTATTTTCTTAATTTATTGACAGACGTCAAAAATGCTCTATACATTTTTCATCGATTATTTGACTTGTTTAGTTTTCGTACAAGTCCAATGACTCACACATGTGTGTCAGAGCGATTACAAATTGGTGCAAAATCGTTTAAACCCAGGATGTAATGTCCCAACGTTTGGTACATGAGCCTTATGCAACTGAACGTTGGGTCTTCATGGTTCGCATAACTATTGCGCAATTACGCTAATCATTATCGCAATCGCACAAGTTTTGCCATTTATCTGTCCTCCCAATACGACGGATCGTTGCTATTCCTCGCTTTAGAAATTTCGGACTTGTACAAAACACGAAACACTCTGAAGTGTCAAGAACGCGCGACGAATATTTTAACGATTTTTTGAAGTTCTAGGCGATCTATTTTATTTGAATCATTGTTTATAATAAGCTGGCCTATTAACTTAATAAGTTTAAGGATTTGCGGTTCACCGAGCGATAGCTTCGAATATTGTGATAAAAAGTGTTCAAACGATATACGAAAGATAAGAAGTCTATATATATATTAAAATAACGAGACACCCGGTAAATGGCACGTGTTGAATGAGCGTAGAATTCGAACTTTATGTTGACTCAACGCCGATATTATGTTAAATCAGTGGAAATGCAATTATCACAAAAAAAAAGACTCACTGTGCAAATACAAAGAATTCTAATGTATATCTTTGAAATTCTCGAAAATAAAATGCAGTCGTATGTTTAGTTTGAATAGATTTTTTCACCGAATTCAAGTACGAGCAAATTTAATTCACGTTTGAACAGATGTTAATTTGCATAAAATTGAAAACAAAACCGAGAAAAGAAGAATTGGTGTTTATCGCGTGATGGCTTGAGAATTCATGAATAGCAATCTTCCGACTTGTTGAGGTGTATTTACGATTTTGCTGGCTCGACAAATAGTTTACTTGGACGAAATGCACATTTATAATTACACAAAGTAGTAAATTAGGGACCGTTTTTGTGTTACCTTTACTTACGATCCATTTATTCACGATTAGATTGCTACAGGGCCGTTTTTTGTGGGTTTTCGTCCCTGGCCTGAAACTTCTCCGCACCTAACCTTAAAACTTACTGAAAGTCCTATGAAAGAATAACGTTCGTGAATGTTTCGGGGTTTCGGGAGACGGAAAAGCGTAGAGAAAACGAGATAGAAGGGAGAGAGAGAGATAGAAATGTAAAAAAGTGAAGGGAAGAGAGAATCGAGCGAGGAGGTGCATCGCGAGAAGGGGGCGCGCGAGCGACAAGGCCGAGCCTTCTGGACTGGGTGTACCGTGGTCACGGAAATCGTGTGTGGCAGTCAGAGCGCAACAGCGCCTTCACGGGGCTATCGTGGTCGTTATTTTTACAGTTTATCGTCGGAATCCGTTGGGCTTTTTATCAGAGAAAAAAACGCATACTCCTGTTTTTTACTCTCCCAGGCGAGTTCCTCGCCTTCCCATTTTTTTCGCTACCGACGATACATCGTCGCGACGACAATTACTCGCGTTTTTTTTTTAACTTTGTGAATCATTTACGTGCGATTATTCAGTGATCGAAAACTAACGAATTCTGTGGATACGAAGGAATTTCAGTGTATTTTATTTGTGCCTTTTCCTAACGTGAGTTTATTGTGTTTTATCACTTTTTATTGATTGACAAGGTGTACAGTTGGACGATTTTCAACAATTACACTTTTACAGCTTTTTTATAGTGCCTTTGTACTCGTCTTAAAACACCACAAACCATTATGTCTCGAGTACAGTTTTAACTTTCTAAAAATGGTTCTTTGTTGTTTTTACATCTATTTCTTTGATAAATCTACTTTTCGTTGTATCCCAGACGCTCTTCTTTGAGCAACACACTTCCACTTGACGATTTTACAGTGTGTCTCATGTATCGCTAAAGTTACACATCATCATCATAAATTCATTAACACCTCGCGACCTCCAACAAGTCGATTCATCGCTTTAACTTTTTTCCTTACATGTTATTACAATTACACAAATAAAGGCTTGTCTTTGAAACATTACCGTTGAACTTTTGGGAAAACTCGTGATTTCCAACAATTAGGTTATTTTTTACGAAAGAATTTAAAATCCATACTTTCAAACTACATTCAATCTGTTTTTAAGTCGGTAATTTTGACAGGAACTTTCAATAGAAAGTCGCGTTATTTTTGAAAAATATCTTTTATTCCCAAATTCTGTATTTTAAGGATTTTTACCGACATTTACTATAAATTTGTTTGTTTCATTTTGCCAGTGACTATTATTACTTTTTGGTTGTTTTTTTTTCTACATTTGACATTCGCTGTCATTCTTTTCCGTAGCTTGTAGAATAAACCAAAAGAAAAATGTTTACCTGGCTATCGAGAGAGGACAAGGACAAGCAAGATCTGTTTGACACGGTATCGGACGGCTTGATAAAAATCTACAAGACGAAGCTTTTGCCACTGGAGCAGCATTACCAATTCCATGATTTTCATTCTCCGCAACTGGACGATGCTGATTTTGCGGCAAAGCCCATGATATTGCTGGTCGGTCAATATTCCACGGGAAAGACAACTTTCATAAAATATGTTCTGGAGAGAGATTTCCCTGGAATAAGAATCGGACCGGAGCCGACGACCGATCGCTTCATAGCCGTTATGTACGACCAGAAAGAGGGCGTTATTCCGGGAAACGCTCTGGTCGTCGATCCTGCTAAACAATTCAGGCCGCTTTCCAAATTTGGAAATGCTTTTCTCAATCGACTTCAATGCTCTTTGGTTGCATCCCCTGTTCTTAAGGGAATTTCCATTGTAGACACCCCTGGAATTTTATCTGGAGAAAAACAGAGGGTAAGAAGTAAAAAAAATAGAAAATGATGTCAAAAAAGTTTGGAAAAACATTTAGATATTCTTTATTTACCTTGACACTCTTTATTTAAAGTTTAAATGTTGGTTCGCTCGAGTTTAATGTCAAATTCTATCCATTTTCACTCTTTAAAATTGTATTCATCGTGGATTTTAATTCTTTTGTGAAAATAAAATCCTGAATGCAAATATAAAATTTATAAATGTGATTATTCGTTTACAGGTCGACAGAGGATACGATTTTGCGGGAGTTCTCGAATGGTTCGCGGAGAGAGTGGACAGGATAATATTATTGTTCGACGCTCACAAGCTCGATATTTCGGACGAGTTTAAAAGATCGATCGAGGCGCTTCGCGGTCACGACGATAAAATACGAATAGTGTTGAACAAAGCGGACATGATCGATCATCAACAATTGATGAGGGTTTACGGTGCACTCATGTGGTCACTCGGCAAAGTTTTACAAACACCGGAAGTAGCGAGAGTTTACATTGGATCGTTTTGGGATCAGCCTTTGAGGTACGACGTCAATCGTCGACTTTTCGAAGCTGAAGAACAAGATTTGTTCAAGGATATGCAGTCTTTGCCTAAAAATGCAACCGTCCGAAAACTCAACGATTTAATTAAACGAGCCAGATTGGCAAAGGTGAGTTTTCATATTTTTTCAGTATTTTTTGATGGTTTATGGGAACGAAAGTCTTTTTTATGTCATTTCCATTGTATTCATTGAAAATTTCGTTTTCAAGGTCCACGCATACATAATAAGCGCCCTGAGAAAAGACATGCCCGCAGTATTCGGTAAAGAAGCTAAGAAAAAAGAGTTAATCAAAAATTTGGGTCAAATATATGATCAAATACAACGGGAACAACAAATATCGCCCGGTGATTTCCCCGATCTTAAAAAAATGCAGGAGAATCTTGCCAATCACGATTTCACTAAATTCAACGTTCTTAAACCGAGACTCTTGGAAGTTGTTGATAAAATGCTTGCCGAGGATATTGCAAGACTCATGGCAATGATTCCGCAAGAAGAAGTATCGACGACTAGTGATGCTCTTATCAAAGGTAAAATACCTTTTTTTTCAATACTCATTTAATAACAATTCTTTAATCATTAGAATTCAACATTATTTTCTTATCATTTTTGTTCCTCACTGTTTAATTCCTTTGATTCGTAAATAAATAGAAAATGGCTTCTCCGAACGTTGATGATTAATCATTATTTTAAAATTAATGATTTTGTATTTTAGGCGGTGCTTTCGAAGGCGTTGAAGACCAAATCAGTCCATTCGGTTACAACAGAGGAGAAGGAGTTGACGCCGGTGCCGGCGAGCCCGAATGGATCGTCAACAAAGAGAGATACAAGTACGATTCGTTGTTCGAATCGCTCGGGCCATCGGATGGAAAAATCACTGGAGCGGGTGAGTCTCATTTTTTATTTCATCTGACTCTGGATTATTTTTTATTTTTCACTTCCACTTCGTTGTTTTTTTCTTACAGCCGCAAAATCTGAAATGCTTAAGTCAAAATTGCCGAAAATTGTACTGGGAAAGATTTGGAAGCTGTCAGATATCGACAAGGACGGTCTTCTCGATGCCGACGAATTTGCTCTTGCGATGCATTTGATAAACGTCAAATTAGGCGGATACGAACTACCTGCCGATCTTCCGGACCACTTAATACCGCCATCAAAAAGAAACATCTGAACTACGTAAATAGGAATAATTAGCTTGGAAAAGAAAAAAATCGATTTTATCATTGGAAAAAACCACGGCTTGCAAAAATTTAGGATTTATTAATGGCAGAACAAAAATGAAAAAAAAAACGAAGTCCGAATGCACTGAGCATCACATAATTCTAGGATATTAATTTATTGAATGAGAACGTATCTTTTTTGTCCTCAATAAAGTCCACCATGACTATGATTGAAAGGTTCGAAAATGAACGGGCAAGGTTTAGGAAAAAAAAAAACCATTTCGTCGCTAATTGGTAGAAAAATTATATTGTGTTTTATTTTTGTTTCTTTTTAATGAATTTGATCAGACTCAAAATCATTTTTCGAGACTTTGCACGTTTTTTTTTCAAGAACCGCGGAGCCGCGAATACTTTTGTACATTTTTCATCAACCGTCGATCTGTGAATGCGCCTAAATATCGTGTACAGCTTTATAGAATGTGCAATTATAGATTATTTAACATAATTTTTCACTTTCGTGCTTGTTCCCATAACAATAATCTTTCAATTATATTTTTGGATAAGATGGCAAAAATTTTGTTGTCCAAAATTGCACAAGTTCAAAAATTTCTGGTACACGATACAATTTCTTATCTCCAAAATTTTATCCGATTATTTCGACGAATTTTCCAACCAACAATCGCTTTTATTGCAATTTGAAATGTGAAAAAGGTGCGACAGATTTTGTCGTCCTCATCCATGAACAATGATCCATTCCCATTGTAACTCAATATAAGTCACGATTTTTCTACGAAATTGTAGATAGCTAGAGAATAAAAAGTAACAAAAAAATTGAAGGAAATGAGTATTTTTTGAAAATACTTTCAATCGATGCGGAACAAAACTTGCTCGAAAGAAGAATCGCTGAAGAAATGCATAATCAATAACGAAGCTAGGAAATGAATGATTATTTATTTGACGATTGTATTTCAATGGTTATTACGATCGTCATTTATTCGCGCGATCACGAACGATGTGCCGAACGATTCTCATAGCACCCATTTTTTATAGCACTGCCTACGAACGGCACAATTGTATGTGATGAACAATTTTTATATATACAAAATGTTTTGGGTTCAATGGTCAATAATATGTATTGAAATTTGGGCCCGATACGTTACTAATTATTTTAAGATGAAAATTTTAATAAGTAATGACTCTTAAAAAGGAGATTCGATGTAAAAACTATTAGAATTTTCGACTCGAAATCTGGCCCCGAATTTGCACATTATTGTCCATTCAACTTTGTCCATTTTGCATACATATTTACGTTTTAAAAAGAACTTCGTGTTGGCTTTAATTTGGAGCGATGACATAAGAAAGAACAAACTGTCTTGAGAATCAGTTTGTCAACTTGATTATAAATATGAAGAAAAAAAAATTATATATGTATACAATTAAAGGATCGTGTATCAAAAGAATCCGCGGTCAACAATGGACCGTTAAATTTTGTAAAAATGAATTTTCTAAAAAAAATTTCCACGATTTTTTAACGCCACGATAAAATATATGAAAAACCACAATTTTGTTTATCTCCTTGTTGTAAAAGAAAAAACGACGTCACTAAAAAAAAACATCACTCGTGTTGAAGACCGGAATGAAAATCACGCATCGAAAAACCCGTTGATTACGTGCTCCGATCACAGCATTAATGATTTTACTACACAACGCAACAAACTATTTCGATAATATGTAAATTGTTAAGGATTTTATGTAGAAAAAAGGTAACAATTATTTAATCATGTATAGGTTTATTAAAAAATATATATATTCATGTATATATGAATATTTACGCCTGAACGCGAAAAATGTATGTAATAAATGTGTATTTTGAGAAAAATGTCCTGTTATCGACTTTTCTAAATTTTTCTGCACTTTTCGTGGTTTGTCGATTCCAGATATGTTGGAAAAAGGAAGAAAAACAATAGTTCGAGTAGAATTCGGTTGTTTAGAAAAAAAAAATTTATTAAAAAAGTAATCGGAGTACAATCGATCTCTGAAGCTATCAAAAATGGTTCAATTGTTGCCGAAGATTCTAAAAACTGTCTTTTCTGCATACAAATTGAAAATAGCAAAAGTATAAAAAAAATCTATAAGCGATTTATCACAATCGCCAGTCGTATGTACAAAAAATCGGAATAATAACTATTTGAATTATATTTGAAGGCACCTAAAATTGTCGAAGTTAGAGCTCGTCGTGTTTTTTACGGGAATAAATTTTCAGGCCGTCTAGAACTTCGTATTGAATTTTTTCTGCTCGCGACGAAGATATTATGTGATTTCCGTGAATCGTTCGAGAACGCTTTTTCTCCGTGTACATTATCATTGTTGGATAAGCTCGAACACCGGCTTGGGAACATTGTTGTCTGTAGATGTCGCAATTTATACGTCCCAGTCGGACTTTTCCTTCTAAGAGCTTTAAAAAAAACAATAAAAACGTTCGGATATGATTTTCTTTCTGTACATTCTGCTTATCCTTGTCACTTTAAAATGAATAAAATTTACCTGCGCAGCAACTGCGAATTGAGGTTCCAAAGTTTGACAATGACCGCACCATGGAGCATAATAATCGACTAGCCAAATTTCATTGCTCTCGATAACGTCCCTCTTCAACGAATATTGATCAAAGTCTTTAACTTTTACAGGTAAAAATTGTGCTATCCATTTCGATAATGACAAATGATCTCTAGGTCCGTTGTGTATTCTGTTTGTTGATAAAACAAATATAAATATTTCATTTTTGTCGAAAGTTGAAATTTCACTCTACACAAAATACTCACGCTACTTGGGAGAGACCTTCACTACCGAACGGATATAATCTTATTGTCGGGTAACTTCGGATTCCTTGTGAAGAACACAAGGAAGATTGCGCCTCGCAATCGACACTGGCGATTTTAACGTCCGGCAAAAGCTTAAAGAGCTTCGCAACTGCGGACCATTCGGGAGCGAGCTGTTGGCAAGGACCGCACCAAGGTGCGAAATAATCCACCACCCATAAAACTTTAGATTTTTTCTTTCCGATCTTTCGATCGAAGTCTTTGGACGTCAAATGAATAACTGAAACAGAAAAGCAAGGAAAAACGTAGAAAAATGTTAAAAACTGAAAGATTCATTGTAAAGTTTGAAAAATTCGTTTGAAATCTCGTACCTGTAGGATTAACAGCTTCCTTAATAAACTGCACGACATTAGCAGCTGTTTTTTGCGTGGTAAATTGAAGAGTCGTGCTCCCGTTTATAAGCATCGCAGTTGGATACGAGCGAATATTGTATTGACGACAAATTTCCGAATGAACGGTACAATCGACAGTGCCGAAGTGTACCACGGATTTTTCAAACTCCAGAGAAGCTTTTCGCACTTCCGGCAAAAATTGGATGCAAGGCGGACACCAAGGAGCGTACCAGTCGACGAACCACGCTTCGTTCCCTGTTTTTTGATCAATTGCAAGATTTAATCTTTAATTCATGATGCAAATAGAGAAAACGGTTGAGTACGCGATGTTTCGAAATTATTTTACCATTTTGTCTTTTTAATATCGAAAGAATTTTGTCTGCCGATAAAGCCCAAACATTTTGGGCTTTAACGCTGTTCTCGGCAAACTTGGCAACGTCGTTGATCGTATCTTTGCCATGACTGAGCTCGAATGCTCCACCAGGTTTGAAAACACCCCACATTGGATAACGATTAACGTTCAAGTCGGTACATAACTTTGGATATTTTCCACAATTGACTTTCCCTGATAAATAAAACAGCAATTTTTATATATTCATTATTTCTATCACATGAAATATCATCAAATTGCGATTGAAACAAAACTTACCCAAATTTATATCGCGAATTATATTCGGTAATCTTTTCAATTGGAGGTCCAATTCGGTCGCGTGACCGACGTAAAAACACAAAAGCCAACCAGCGTCGTTATTGGACTCGAGACGTTTACGTATCGTCTGTTTTAGAAAATAATCATTTAATCAGTGGGAAAATGAGTGTTTGAATATTTTTTCCAAGTTTTTTTAAATACCTCGAATTCATCGGCACTAATATCTTGTGGTTCTGGTAACTGTTCTAAAATTAGTTGAATCATCGATTCGATCTCGGTCGTATCATCAAATTCAACAGGTTTCCATAAATCGTCATTTTTCATTGGTACGTAAACAGATCCGGTATTGTCGGCTATTAAATTATCGCATAATTCATCTAAGCAGTTATAAACTAACACGTTTATCACATTATCCTGTTGGGCAAGAAAAAAGCAGGATTAAAAAAACAAAAAAAAAAATCAATGGATGAATTGAAGACAGTATAGAAAATTTGTCGTACGAATATTGCAGAGATTCTTAGTCGATCATCGCTTATCGGACAATCGCGTCCAGGGCCACAAGTGAAAACAAGAGCAGGACGTTCGAGATTCGTTCCTTTTAAAATCCTAATCCATTCTGATTTCGAGATTTCGTCGATATTTACATCGATACGATCGAGCACGAAGCGATTCATTTCATCAAAAATTTTTGCGCCGACGTATCTGATGCCGTGTCTGGAATTCTGAAAAAAAAACAAGCGAAAAATGGTTGAAAATTCTATAGAAAAAACGATAATTTGCTGTTTTTTTCAACTTTTTTAAAATTGTACCTTTGGATAAAATAGCAATGTCGGATAGGATTGTATTCCCAATTGAATGCAAAGCTGCCAATCGTCTTCGCAATTTACCGCGCCAATTCTTATTACACCCTCCAGATCTTTTGCTATTTTTCTCCAATCTGGCGCCAAATGATGGCAGTGACTACACATCGGCGAGTAGAAATTGATGAACCAAATTTTATCGGAATTCACTACACTGTCGTCTGTGAAATAGAAGTAAATATCGACAATAAAACTCTTGAGTTAACATTTTTCGTTTTCAGCAATGTTTAGCAATATTTGAATATTATAAACATTGTGAAATTATGTTTTTCAATGAAAAAATATGTCAATTACCATAATCGTGTCTGTTCAGAGTGACCACTTGTGGATCGTCGTCATAAATACCAAAATCATCACGATAATAATTCCACGAATGATAATTTTGTTGTTTGTTGGCACCGTTCAGACCTTCTTCCCCGTAAAGATCATATTTTTTCCTTAAATCAGGATCCTTGAGTACTTCGTAAGCCGTTGTGTATTTTATAAACTTTTCATGAGCATCTGGATCTTCCTAAAAGTTAGGCCAATAATGTATTCAATTTCGAATGAGTTTAGAGATAAAAACTATTTTTAAAAGGCAGAAAACAATTTTTAACCTTGTTCTTGTCAGGGTGATGAGTAACGGCAAGCTTTTTGAATACTTGTCGAATTTCTTTTTGCGTCGCATCGCGTTTTAGGCCAAGAAGCTCGTAGTAATCCTCCGCAAGCGACGCGGAGAGTATTAATAACAATAATACAATTTTTTTGTACCTGTGGTCAAGAAACAATCATTTTCGATCGATTTTAATCAAAAATATAAGATTTTCGAATTTTACAAATAAGAATATAAATAATTCTTTATTTTTTCAATTTTTCAGTCAATTATATTGTTAATGGATATGAAAACGATGGAAAATTAGTTTAAGGAGAAGTAAACAAAGGAAACACGATCCACAAAAAGGAACGAAAATTGTCGAACGTTACTTACATTTTTTGGTCTTTCAATCACTTGGCAACAGATTTTCTTTCTGTTTTTTCTTTCCAACGATTTCGAAATCGTTTACAGCATCCTACAGTTCGAAGAGGCGAGACCGACACATAACACTCATGACACCCACGCTTTGTGCTTCTACTTCCTATTTAGGGTATAAATCTGTAATCTCATAGAGGATCTAAAACTACTTGCCAGCTCGACACTTTTTTCCATTCGAATACTCGAGAAAATTTGTTATTTTGCACGAGTATTCAACGAGATGCACAGTGTTTTTAAAGTTATTTATAATTATAATTACAATTCTACGCAAAAAAAAAATCAAACTACCCGATACGTCATTTTATCAACGAAGATTTACCCGGCAAAAGCCACGAATACAAACAGAACTCACGCTAGGTTGGAGATGATTTTCAGTCACGCCTCCTAGTGTCATCTTTTCGAACTTTTTATCAAGGGAATTTTAGTTTCTGGTGGATAAGTCAGAACTGTACGGTCAGCAAAATGTAACGATTTGGCCATAAAATTTAATGAGAATGCTTTACTAATCCAGCATTATTGTTTATTGCAATAGAGAAGAGTTCTTCTTTTGATCCAGTGTTGGATTTCAGTGTCTCTGCTGTCGAGTGGTATTCTCGTTATGTAATTAATTGACAAAGAACCGAGGAAGTAAAAATTGGCGGGTTGATACGAATTAGGAGAAGAGTTAAGTGGACAGGCATAATAATTAGTTTTCTGCTCAATGTTCTTCATGGATATTGAATCGAGAGAACTTGGTGTTAGACGAATTATGGGCATTGGGTTCCAGTATAACTTTGGAAGAGTTTCGACGAGTGTAGAACGTTGGCTGTCCCATCGAGCTCCAGATAAATAAAGTCCATGAATGTGGATAACGTTGATCAAATCTGACTCAACAGATACGAACTTGCAGGGTTTATATTGGTCGTTGATAATATTGGTCACCTCGTAGTTTATGCCAAGACGACTTATGGGAATCCCAGTTTTTCGTGAAAACGTTAATTGAGCTGCAAGAAAAAGTTTCCTGCAATTGAACAATCCACCCATCCATAAACTTCCTTTGTAGTGACCGTTTTGCAGCCAGGAATTGAAGAAATCTCTGCGACTGCAAAGAGCACCAATGAACCGAGAGAGGGTCGAGCAATCAATACTCTTTATGCTGTGCGATGCACCAATGTTCATCCATTTATCGGGGACTCTATTCTGAGTCAGAGAGTCTACAATTTCGTACTCAGCGTCAAAGATTTCTGCCTCGACATCAGTAAGAGTCGCTTCAATGACTGCAATAAATCTGTTGTAAATTTCGATCTGTTCAGCGAGGACAGCGTTCAAGGGCTCTTTGTAAGCGATTGGATAATGGATTTTAAGGCATTCCACATCGAGGCAAACCAGTGGACGGTCATTGGAGTTTTTAATAGTCAACTTTGTTCTGATGTCATGAACGACGTCTAGTAATCTTGGACGAACCGGTTCGTCCGGATGTGCTGATATATCATTGTCAATGAGCAAGAGACTACGTGCTAGTGAATGCACGAAGTAATCTGAGTTCTGATGGTCTCTGAGGACTGCAGCGTTACCGTCCAGTCCAAAAATTTCTGGCGGTGGTTCACCGATCGGCAGACAGTCTTTGATGTGCCGAATGAAATCACGGTATTCCGTTCTGTTCGGTGCAGAATATTCCAAACCGTTGATCGAGGAACGATCACCACCTTTGAAAATGTAGTTTGTGGTTGATTGAATAAGCTCGTTGTTGCAGCAATCCTGTAGAATGGCTTTGAGACAATCACGATCCACAGGATCCAAGATCCTCCCACCATAATAACACTCTCCAATTAAATAGATCAGATTTTCAACAAGATCCCCTTCGTACCCATCGACATCTTGTTTCGAAGCCTCATGGCCAACGACTATTTCACTTCGATCAACGTGGAAGCCTCGATGCAAATTACCGATGGAGATCTTCAAGTCAGAATCGGTAAATTCGTAAGATGCAACATTCCAGGCAAGATTGTGAAATCTCTGCCTTCCAGTGACAATTGCGTGAAAAAAGCAAAGAGCGTATACGAGTTTGGAGAAAGTTCTTGGGTTGTTACCAGCGCTCCGTGTGTTGTAAAAATCAGGATCGTCCAAGGGCTCACTAGCGTAGAAATCTAAGAGACTCTGCTTTATTTGATCACCAGGCTGCTCACAATAAATCTTCGTGCCATCGTGCAGTATGCTTATGGGGAAATTGGTGCTTGGGTAGCTGGTTAACCACAAGCGGAAGGATAACGCGGTGTCATCGTGGTTGCCGAGAGACTCTGAAATACTTTCGAGTCTAGCGAGCCACTTGTCCGAAGCAAGATGACAATTCTCCAGGAGGACCCAGCCACCATGTGTTCGAGCTGCGTCTATCTTACCCTCGATCTCTGAGTGTTCCACCGATGAACATGGTGGCATCGAGAATCGTTCTACTCTGGAAGAAAATCCAATGGTCCTGGCCCATTTTTTAATGAGTCCGTGTGGCTCTAAATAACTTGGTAACACAAAAATCAATGGCACAACGCAGCTAGATTCGTCATAGGACCGCGCTATTATGTTGTCACGAATCCTCGTTGAACAAGTTGACGTTATCGACTTCCATCCGAGAGTGTTCTCAACCAGTCGTAGCACTTCATTAAGGGTTTTTTCTGGTCGTAGTCTGTTGACGAGTACCAATCGTTGAAAGTCAGTCAGTTCACTATCCCACGAGGCTGGTAGACCTGCATCGTTGTTCCCGTTACAGTAATCGTCCCAAATAGAAGATTTTTCCTGAAAACTCTTGGGAAGATTTGCGAAGACTCTCGGTAGCGCGTTGCTGAGTTGTTGTCCTACATGGAACTTGATGTCTCTGAAGGCATAAGTAAATTGACTTATTTTGGATATTCCCGCATCAATTGATGACCAAAATTACAAAAAGAAACAAGTATGTACTTAATATCGCTGGACGGAACTGTGGCAGCAGAATCGGGCCCCAAGCTATAGTCTTCTTCGCAATTGCAATCTACCGCATTGGTAAGAAACAATGCCCTGAGCTCGATTCGATCCATTTTCCCAGAATCGAGCAAAATCTTGATGGACAGCAGGAACGAATAGAGAAGTTTGTGCTCATCCAGAAGAGCATTCCGTACACTGGCGTCGAGCGTCAGAGTGAAGGATGATCCAAGATATCTCAATCTCTTGTGTAGAAGGACACTTCTCATCGAAGTGTCGATGGACCTGACGTAGAGACGAATAAACCAGCCCAACGAAAATCTGTACATATGGTTGAAATTAACAAGATATGCTAAGGTGTCGTAAAGAGCCGCACAGTACTTCGTTAGGGGTCGATAGGTACTTCGAAGTTCAACCATTTCCCGCTCCGTGGCTTTCACTGTTTCAACTTCTCTCATTTTCATCTCGTGAGACAATTGCTTCCAGCGATCCAGCTTTTCAATGGCCCTTTCGTCTTCGATGATATTTACACTGGCACCTGACAAAATTTCGAGTATTTGGTTCTCTTCCTGGTCCAGTAATCTTCTATTGGCAGCGCTCGTCATCATTAGCCGATCGAAAGTGTTGCGCAATTCAGGTCTCTCTCGCGATACGATTATCTCCAGAAGACGATCCTCAAGTGCCTCATTGGCGAGGGTAAAATTAACGACGCAAAATCTTTTGTACATGTCATGAGGTTCGTCGAGACGACTACTGCCCGAAGCTTCATTGAAGGAAATTCGGCTGGTCATGTACAGTCTGAAATGTAAGGAAACTGAGAATGTTCCGAAGTAGCGAAGAATCGCAGGAGCCTTCTCTAGGTATTCTGACCGATCTAGATTCTCTAATAGAACAGGTACATTTTTTTCGATACACTCTCGAATCTGCACAAACCACCGTGGATTAGTTGGTTTCACAACCACCAGTCCATTGGAAGTCTCGACGCGTTTGATCCATGTGTTAGCTTGATTCTGAGGATCAAGAATGAGAGGCCAAAGCAGTGAGTGTTCAAGAATCAAAGTATTTGCTTGATCAAACGATGAATCCAAAGACAGGCGATGCGTTGAGTCTTCCGAAGTTCCACTGGTGCCTGGATAAGAATTTACGTTGGTTCGTAGGGATCCAACAAAATCATAGGATTCTCCAGAGTTAGGTATTTCGAGACGATCAAGCTCTTTTCTCCACTCTGTAATATAAGAATTTCTTTGGTGAACACTCAACGAGCTCAAGAGAGCAACGAGCCCGCAAGAGAGGAGTACGTCACCAGCCAGATTGTCACAAGTACGCGTTAGAGTCTCAGCAGCTTCAAGCCACCGAGCTTTTTCACCTGCCAAGCTGGCTATGAGAGCTTCGGCTCTTTTCAGTTTTCCCGTACAACTGGCCACCTCATTTTCGAGCTGTAATTTCTTCGCCAGGGTGGCTTGGAGGCTGGCATTAAGTGCAGCTAATTTGTCATTCAGCGCGGCTAAGCTAGTTCGCTTCTCATTAAGATATTCAAGAATGGCGTTACATTCGCGTTCGGCTGTCGCTAGCTTTTCCTTCTTGGGGGCTACGACTTTGGCTACTTCGTCATATGAAACCATAGCTCGTACCCATTTGCACAGGCCTTCAGCAGCACTCGAAGCTTTAGCCACAATATGTGGCATAAAACTGTCGTCATTCATGTAACTTTTATTCACGACACTCATCACTGACGGTGGTATATTGTCCTTATCGTAATCTTTAAGGTTTTGAAGGAAATTCATATCACCGAGAATACGTTTGCTCGGAGCCCAATAGTCAATGGACTTTTTACCAGTCACAGGATCGGTCGAACGATCAGGTGGTACACCAAGCATAACGCATACAGCGGCTAAGACGAGTTTAACTGTATCCGGTGGATTCTTCATCGCTTTTACGAGTGTTATATCGGTTGGTTTAAGAGTATTAAGGGCGGCGATTGCATCTTCAAGGATCGGAATGGCCACTGCCAAATCGGCCTCGCATTCTTCTTTCAGAATACTGGCGACCTCAGCAATTTCATTGGCCGATTCTTCTTCACGTTTTACTTGAATAGTTGCCATTTCAACACTTACATTTTCCGTTTCAATTTTCCGCATTGTCTCGGCGGTTTCCCTTGCTGACGATTCCAACTCTGGTCGCAGTCTCGTCAGAGTCGATTGCATTTTTCTTACTTCCTCATCGGCCGATTTCAACTTGTCCAATCCACTAAGATATTTCTCTCTTGAAACGCGAGTCTCGTTTTGGCGTTTGTTGATCAAGAGCCCGTATAACCTCACCATGTGAATATAAGCTGCGACTGGTAATCCTCTGAACCGAAGATTCATCGATGATTGATTGGTCTTCGTTTCTTTAGCATTCCCATTCCCTATGATCACACTATCCCAAAAATACTTACTCACTGTGATGGTTGCCGATTTGACTCGGTTCTCGACGTCCACATCCCTTATGAACTTGTTGCCTATTTCATAAAGAGCTTCCCCAGGCCAATTTCCATAACAGTCGATGGTACAATGATTGAGAATTTTGGCAAAAGTCGCTTCACCCAGTTGTCCTCGTCTGCTCAGCCCTGATTTGTCGAAGTACAACACAAAGTGCAGTTTCTCTTGACATTTATGGTAAAAGTAATCCAATACTTCAAGACCGCTCATTTCCCGATTACGATCTCCCTTTTGGGCCAATAAACGACACTTTTCTACAATCTGGTCGCGCTCCTCTGGCGTAAAAAAGTTCGAACCCGTTGTTTGCCCCGTCTTCATCAGGCTGCATACATCACTCAGAATACTTGGGCAACTGGTGGAGCCGATGATTTCCCGATCACTCATGAAGAATGTGCAATCTTTGATGGGTGCATTTATCGATCCCAGAACACTACAGTATCCATCAGTCGACTCTCCGATGAAATTGAAACAGGCTCTTTTGAAGTCTTCTCTCCAAGTACTCGGCGGCGAGTTTGGTGTCATCATTGATTCAATAACGTTGCAGCTCAGTTCTTCCAATCGTTGTGACTTAATGTGGGCAGCAAGAGCAGTAAGAGATCTTCTGCCGGAGCTCGCTCCAAAGCAAATCATCAAGAGGCTAGCACCGGGAATATCAAGAATTCTGCAAATCCTTATGAGATGTTCCAACATTTGAGGGAACACGAGCAAATCTAGTTTCTTCTTATCAGTCACCAGATCGTTGTAGCGTTCCAAATAAAAAAGGGCTCTGTTTTTCAGTCCATCACGAGAGGAAGTTATTTCTTCGTAACGATGGTGTTGCTTGGCTGCTGGATTTTCAATAGTTCCAATGGCACCATTAACGTTGTTTCGAATAATTTCCGCATCCTGTGGCGAATCCGGTAATCGCATAAAATTGGAAAATACTAGATGTTTGAAGCTCTCTGTGGTCAACTGTTCAATACCTTCGTTGGTGATGTTTTTTGGCAGATTGTCGAAAACCGTTTCCCAAGTATCCTTGAAATGAGATGCTGCGGATTGTTTCATTGTATCAAAGAACCATTCTGTATCCGTTTGATCCATGATCCGGTCGGCGAAAACTCTGATCATTTCGTGAACCCAAAGTCGCATCAGGGTTACTTTAGTTTCCGCAGATTCTTTGTGGATGAGAGAGCATCCATCAATGAGGCGACTTACGTCTCGAAGATTGAACCGGTATTGCAGCTTACCAGGCACAGATTTCAAGTGTTGGATGATGGAGGAATACACTTCGATGGTTGAATTCATGATGCTTGTCACACTACCAGAAACGTCCGCGTTGAACATGTTGCTCCGCAAATTCGCCAATAATATGTTGTAACCGATGCGGAAGATGGATTTGACCGATGGAGAATCGATAGAGTATAAATTGAAATGCCGGAAGAATCTTCCTGCTTCAAGCCATTGACCATCTCCAGGATCATCTGCAGCGGAGTACTTTCGGGTTGCTGTTGGTTCTATTGCGCCCAGAAACATTAGATTGTTAAGTCGAATGCGATCACCAGTATCCATATCACGCCAGCATCCATCGGGATGAGAAGATTCGTAATATTGCCTGATCAATTCCCTCAGAACTGCCTCATCCTTCGATCTTGTTACGACGCTCAAATCATCGACAAAGTTGATGCAGAATTTGGCCTGGTTGCTCGGCTCATAGACACGTTTGCCGATTTTTTTCATCCTCGAGATTATCAAGTTTTGCATCATTCGTGTAGAACCAATATTTGACGAAGCGTCGGCCCCGAAACTGTAGAAATTCGTTTGGTAGCCGCTTGGAGCCATTTTGGTCTTCAAGAGATGCCGCAAATAGAGCGTTTTGCCACTGGCTGTTTCACCGGTCACGAGAAACGGCTTTCCTCTCTTCACGTGAGTTTCAAAAAGACTTATATACCTGACACTATCAACAGTACTGACGTAGCTGGTTGAATTTGCTTTGGAGCTCCAAAAATAATCAATGTTGTCGCCGACAGTGTTTGTTCTCTTGATTGTTTCTAAAGAGTGTTTCCAGCATCCACTCCCGCTAGCTCCTACGCTGAAGACATAAGTGTTATCCTCGATGAGACCTTCGCTGGGTGCACTTATGAAATCGTGCGGAAAATCGACGTTGGTGCGCCAGATGGATCTACAAAATTCATCAAGCGCTACACGAGCATCTCGATGGAAAGATCCACCGAGCCCCCAAATGATTGACATGAGCACAGCTGCTTGCGAACAGGAGAAAAAGTTGGCGGTGTATAATTTTACTCGTTCATCTTCGAACTGTAAAAAAAAGATTACCAAATTTTCAACCAATTACCAAGTGTTATTTATAAAACTACAAAATTACCAACATTTTTCGTACGGTCCTGTTTCGTGTCCTCTTCGTGAAGGTTTCGTCGGTCCCTCGATGAAAACCCAGAAGAATCTTTAGACATTTGGGCTTGTTCACGGTGATCGTCACTTAGACCTAAGGCCTCGGTCAAAAAAATTTCGAGTAGTCTCAGTACCGACGTAACTAAATGATTATTACCAAACGGTAGGCCTCCTCGTTGCCTCGACAGATTTTTCTGAAGGAATTCGAGACACTTATCGAGTGACCACTCCAGTAAAGTTTGTAAAAAAATGTCGTATTCTTCACTGGCGCTTATCTTCTTATCTCGGTGCTCGGTGGTTGGAGAAGATGGTACTAAACCACAGTGATTCGATTGATGTTCAATAATCCATCGCCTGATTCTTGTCTTCCAGTGTATTGTTGAAGATTCTTCTACGTAAATAATTCCGCAACATGCAATCGTCGCAGGAGTAGCCTCAATCGTACTCGAAGTTTCAAATACGACGGACATTGAGTCACTCATGGGAATCTTTTCACCAGATTCGAGGATCAGTGTTCTTTCATTAGCATCCAACAAGCTGGTGATTTTATCAATTAGAGCAGGCTGAAGAGGTCCATCGAGTATAAGCCACTGCCATTGTTTTTCCTTTATCTTCGCTTCCCGTTTTCCGGTAGTCATGAAGCCTCTTATAGCACGAGTTAAAATTCCGTCCTTCCAGCATAGCCGTCGTGAGTTTTCCGATTGCCCGTCGTAAGCACCGAAAAGCTCTTCGCTGGTGTATGAGTCATGATTAATTTTGAAGCATTCAATGCTTGGCAAAGATTCAGAAACTCCTCGATCCATCCACGGGAGACTATGGGCAAGAGTCTCGATAATCGTTGTTTTTCCAGCGAGTGCTGAGCCAACGACCATGACGACTCGCCTTGCGAGCAACAGCTCAAAAAACTGGATGATTTTCAACATCAAAGTCAAGTAGTCATTTCTATCTTTTTCCAGCGGCTCAACCTGATTAAGTACTCGTCGAATCGCTTTCATAAGTTTTTCATAGTTTGGAGGCGGTAAAGCCACATTGGGGAACAAGTCGTCCATTATATATTGAAAAGCTGCAAGGTCAGAGGGCCTCGTTAACTTTGGCAAATGAAGGTCAACCAAACCCCTCAAAAACAGCGCGTCTTCTGTTTCATTAGGATGAAGAGTTTTCAGGGCACAAACAGTTTTTACAAGAGACTTTGTCGTCCTCATACCAGAGTTGCAAGATTCCCGAAAAACCGTGAATTTGGATGTGTTTTGGATCAAGTATTTATCAAAGAGCCTCAATTTTTCAGAGAGAGTTGTAGCCGTCGAAAAACCTTCAGCGAACAGTGAAATCTCGACAATCCTTTTTGTATCGGGGAAAGCAAAAGCGATGGGTCGGAAAAAAATCTTCACCGCATCGGGTAACGGTGCGCGACACTTTGACGTCGGTGTTCCCAACTGGATTGCTATGGTTCCGGTGATGAAAGAACGGTTCTCAATCATGTTCCTTATCGAGGTAATCCTTTGAGCCAGCACGGACAACCCCTGAATTTTAATGTGGTCAAGGTTCTTAAACAGTACCCAACAAGCTGAGCGAAATGACGATGAACAACCTGCAAGACCGAGAAAGACGCTATCCATGTAATGGTAGTTGTCTAGATGACCCTGAGCGCAGTCAAAAGACTGGAAATTCACACCCAATATTTGGGCCAAGGCTTCTATCGTTCGAGTCTTCCCAATTGCCCCGGGACCGTAAACGAGACCGTACAGCCGATTACGATGAGCTTCCATCAAGCTGTGATGACATCTTTCCGTGAGAGGTGTACATATGATTGAATCTTTCTCGATGCAGCTACTGTACTCGTAACCGTACGATTCCTCCGAATCCAGTACCGATACTGTTACATTAGGATCTCGCCAGTAATGACGAATTCTTGCCCTCCACGCAAAATCACCTCGAGCTAACTTTCCACCACTTTTTGCAGCTTTGCCCATAATCAATTTTGTAACATCACGTTGTTCCCAAATTTGAATGATGAAATGAACCAAACTCCTACGGCGAGACCTTGATATGTCATTGACTCTTAGCTGAGCTAGCATACTTTCGATCATCTTCGATTGCTCTAACTCGAAAGATGTAAGTGTGGTTAAAGTAGGTTCTGCTTCACGATGGTCCATAGCTTTTTCCATCCTCATCGTTGAGAATAAACGCAGACTGCAAATTGCAGCGAGTTCTATCGGACTATCAGTCAGTATAGATAAAAACTTTTCTAGCTTCACATCATCCAGCTCATCCAAATCGAGAAAGCTGCAAAAACTTTTCGTTATGAGATCGCGCATGGTATGCATAACTGACTTTTCGATGGTGATGAAAGGACTAATGAAAGACTCCTGGGCATCAGCAACAGATTCCTCACTTGATTCATCGTCAAATGGGTCAATAAGAGCGAATTCATGACCAGAGCTGTCGATTATCGACGTGACTCTGTAATTTCCATTTTTTCTTGAATTTTCATAGCGCTTGCCAGATGTAACTGGAGAACATGTCACCGCGTTCATGTGCGTGAAGCACTTTCTTACGAGAAGTCTCATTTTTTTCGGAAACTTAGACTCAAAGACAATGTCTATGACTTCTCGGTCAGAGATGAAGTAAAATCTGGGAAATTTTGTTCTCAGGTCTTGAATGAAAACTTGCACTATTTCCCGCACAGATTCCAAAGACTCTTCACCGTGTGCCAATAATTTCGACAGCTTTGGCGATTCTGCAACGATAGCACGGAATTTGGGTCCTTGCTGGATATGTTGTTCTACGACGTGAATAACATCCATACGGATGCTGAAAAATTGATCGCGTGCTCGAGCAAGTTCCTTATTGTTTGTCCTTTGATTAAATACTTTTTCAAATTCATGCCACTCTTTTTGAATGCGTAGCCAAGTTTTCACCACAGAATTGACACTATTTAATGATTGTGAAAATGTAGCAAGATCCTGTGCAATTGGTTTGACGAAGTAAGAAACTCTCATTTCGCTGATGATGGTCTCATGCTCTTCCATCAGTGACTCAATTTCATCGAGATGAAGGAAGGTTTTAATGGCAACAGGACTCTGAGAAGTGTCGATGCTGAAATCAACGGTATCCCATCGAGCTATCATTTCATTGAAGCGATTGGCCAAAGCCAGTTCTTTATTCGCACCAATACTGATGACACGGTATTTTTCAATATCTTTTGCAAGATCAAGGCGTATCAGCTTGGCGAGTGTAGTTCCTGCATCAGGAGCGGTAATCGCAGACACTCCCGTAGTATCCAGTGGCGTATCTTTGGAAAGATCAGTCACCAAGGTTGATGCCAAGGAAGCAGATCGATCGCTACCGGCTTTGCTCATTCTCCGGGATTGTTGGTAAATGAGGGAAATTTCATTCCAGTGTCGTTCTCTCAAGGACGGATTACAAACGCAATCAATGAGTTCGAGATGCAGCTCAAACTGTTTGACTTCATCAAGAACTTGAGTGCACATAGTAAGAGGGGCTGGTTGCTGCATGGGATCTGGATCATCGACGATTCCGGTGTACAATTTGAGTCGTTTGGCCGCTGATGCTCCACCGGACGAGGATGTTTGTTGGAGGTCATTTTTTATCTTTACTCGGAGGCTTCCGTTCAGCCGTTCGAACGTTTCCCTGTAGTGATGGATCGTTTTTCTACGCACCTCAACAGCGTTAATGTATTCGAATGGACCATATAACCACACGGCATGATCGCGACGCCATTCTTTCACAAGGTTATTCAAGGTGTTGACGGGCACAAGGATCTCTCGGATTTCTTCAACGCTGGAGAAACTTGTTTCTGGGAACTTGAAAAGGTTCTCCTCGTAATTAATCTTCTGAATTTGTTGATCCAGCTCATTGAGGTGACCGACAAGATCTCCTATGTGGTCTGCATAATCATCCACTTTCGTCGGATCATCCATGTAATCCAAAATTTCAAACTTTGGCAGAATGGCTTCGATCTCAAGATTCAGGCGAGCTATTCGCCTCTGCAATTCATCCTCCAGCTCGCTTTTCATCGCCTCACACAGAGTATTGCTTTTGGTGATTATAGGCTTTATATCGGCCAGCCAGTTTATGGTCGCTCCATTAAGACGCACGTGTTTCTCGCTCATATCACTCGTGAGTGCGAGCAAGGAGTTCAGCATTTCGACCGACTTGGTAACTCTTGCTTCGAATTCCTCCAGCAACACACTCATCGAAGGATAAGCGATCATTTCGCTGAGTTTGAACAGTTCATGAGCAGTGTCCGGAATATCGAGTAACTTGTCCTGTAAGTTTTCGAAATCCTGGCAAATTTTCTCGTTGTATTCTTCGTGACGTCGCAACATGCCTTCGATGAGAATCCTCCTGCTACGGGCGACCTCATCGATGAGGTCCATCCTCGCGAGTCTCTGATCCAGCGGTCCAATGTCGAATGAATCCAAAATCTCAGTGATCTCATTTGCCTGCTGGTTCTGTTCGTTCAACACTTTGACGCTCGATCGATAATCTATGTCGACACTTTGGGCGATTCCTGCTTGGCCAACCGGCAAAATCAGTTTTTCTATTTTTCGTCTTGTTTCAGCGGACGTTACGGCCTCAAAATCATCGGCCATTTTGACGAAATGTTTTTTCAATGGATTTATTGCCTTTCCCAATGCTTCCTCAACTTTACGATGACCCTCGCTCGAATACCAATCGGGCAAAGTTATTTTCATTGGTTCAGACCGATCAGCAGCAAATATCGTTCCTTGTTCAAACGCCGGTAAATCATCAGCTATGCCTTCTACAGCACGAACGAGCGAATGCCACAAAGAATATATTTCCAAGATCGTAGGTTCGACGGACAGCCGAGTGTCTTCGGTTTTCCAGATCAACCGGAGCTCCAACCGAGGACACCTGAGTCTATAGTCAGCCAATCGTTCCGTTAATTCATCGATCGTTCTGATCATCATTGTCACGATTTGTTGACTGAATAAATTCGTAGCACATCGCAACAGTTTGATTTTTTTATTCATCTCACCACTAGCGCCATCTTTTTTCATGCATTTTCGATCGCCACTCTTTGACGTCTGAACTACGTTCGGATTATCGTGAATGGTCGCCATTATTATTTTTAAAACTTCAGGATAATACTCGTTTTTTATAGTCCAAGCTACACGTGCCACCTCGTCCATCATTTCTTCCTCCAACAACGATATTTCGAAATTTCCACTACCATTGACCTCTACAATATCGTCAAGGTCAACCACGACACGCGGAAGTTTTTCACTAGCCAACTCTATTATTTGTCTCATTATATTGTGAGAGAGAAAATATTTACTCGCCAGTAGCTGGCGCTGCCGAGGCACGTTGTATTCGTAGTTATCATTGAAAGAACGTACGATTATTTTGTTCATCAATTTATTACCGATGTTTGTATTTAGAGTGCCGACGATCGAAGCTATACTACAATTCACCATTTCCTCTTCGTACAATTCTCTTATTTCTTGTAAATTTCTTTCTACGCACTTGGGATGATGATTCTTTAAACGAGACGGTATTAAATTGAGAATACACTTTTCCCACTCCGTCGACAATTTCGCTACGAGAATTTGCCGCGACCATTCTTTCAATCTAAGCGAATACAACGATTCCGAAGCTACATTTACACCTTCCTCATCTTTCTCACTTTTTTCAAAATTCGACTCATCCGACGACATTACACGCGACATTGTAATATTATTAAACACCATTCATCAGTAAAAAAAACATTCAAACTCACCCCTGCGATCGGACACACGACCGCACACACAAGTTTTGTCGATACGAACCAGCTGTTCCTATAGCACCGCGCGTCCAATCGAAAAAACGAGTAGGAACTTCTTCCGACAAAACGGCCACATATACATGACGAAAATTTCTTCGAATTCTGAATTTTAATTGAAAATTTGGAGAAACTTTCATTCTTTTTACTTTATTTCCATTTTAACACGATTCTTCGGCGTCTGATTGTTTGTTTTCACTCTTTTCACTCAAAAGGAAGTTCTGAAAAATCTCAACCGATGGCGTCCGGGCCCGGCGCTGAGCGCCATCTGCTGTACGGCTCTTGTCATTCGAATGCATCGAAGTCGTTTTGAGAGAATTCTAACTTGTAACCAAAATCAGAGCAAAATTCGTGAACCCGTTGTAAACAAACAACAAAAATGAGTAACATTTATATCCAAGAACCTCCGACCACTGGAAAAGTAAGAACAACCATTTTCGGCATAGTGGATAAAAAGAAAACGATCTAATGCCTCGAACCCTCTAAAAAACACAATTTTCATTTTTGTGGTTATAAACAGGTGGTACTCAAAACTTCGGTTGGAGATTTGGAACTGGAATTATGGACCAAAGAAGCGCCAAAAGCTTGCAGAAACTTTATACAATTGTGCATGGAAGGCTATTATGAAAATACGATTTTTCATCGACTCGTCAAAGGTTTCATCGTCCAGGGTGGCGATCCAACTGGCACCGGAGAAGGCGGAGAAAGTGTTTACGGACACACGTTCAAGGTATCCTCGAAAAAAAAAAAAAAAAAAATCTTTCGACCATAAATAGCAACAAATCTTTACACATTTTTATGAACTACATAAATATTTGAAAATTTTCAGGATGAATTTCATTCGCGACTGCGATTTTGTAGGCGAGGCTTATTGGCCATGGCCAATGCCGGAAAAGACGACAACGGATCTCAATTTTTTTTCACCCTTGCCGCGACACCAGAATTACAAAATAAACACACCATTTTTGGCAAAGTCACCGGCGAAACTATTTATAATATGCTCAAGCTCGAAGAAGCTCTCGTCGATGAGGTTTGTCTGATTTTTCTTTACTACGAAATGATCATTTTCTTCTCGAGTGTCAAACTTTAGTCGGAATGAAAAAAATGCAGAAACAGCATGAAAATTTGGAATGACGATTCGAAATTCAGATTCTTTCCAGTTTTACAAAAATTCGAATATCTGGAAAAATTATAAACAAGGAAAATGTTGAAATATGAGTGAAGTTTTCATTGAAATTGTACAGATAACATTTTTTTTTTTTCCTAGAACGACAGACCATTGTATCCACAAAAAATACTCAAAACGGAAGTCATAACAAATCCATTCAAAGATATTGTTCCAAGAGATACTGGAAAATCAGCGATCGATGAAAAATCGAAAAGCGAGAAGCCGGCTAAAAAGTCGGGCGTGAAGTGAGTGAAGGGTTCATAATGAATATTTTTTTCATAAAATAGCCAATAAATTCTACCAATTTTTTAAAATTGGATTTCCGGTGTCTTCTCAAAAAAGGAACTTCAAGCTTCTGTCGTTTGGTGAAGAAGCGGAAGAGGATGAGGAAGAAACGGTCGTTTTGAATAAGCAATTTGTAGGAAAAAGTAAATCAGCCCATGACAATTTGGCGGATCCGAAACTAAGTTCGGAAATTGAGCCTCTCGAAATGCCAAGTCGGGACGAGAGTTCTGAGAGTAATGAAGAAACGAGGGAGCAAACTCGGTGAGTATTTTTTTAATTCGAAAAATTGCATCTAATCGAAAGAGACGAAAAATTAGAACAATTTTGCATTGTTCCAGCGAACTAACAAATCGAATAAAGAATAAATTGAGCACAAAGAAACGGAAACTAAGTGACGATCTCTTGACCGTCAATGAAGCACCGAAAACTGAAGAAAATGAAGAGGAAGAATATTATTTGGGAAAGGATCGAATCGAAGCGCGTAAAAAAGAGGCGTAAGAATTTTTACGAAAGATTTTAATTAATAATCCACATAATTTCAGTCGATGATGTTTCTTTTTTGTTTTTCCTTATTTCAGGGAAGCGATACGCAAAGAAATCCGAGACTTGAAACGTGGGGTTCGGGACGAGCTTCGGGCAAAGGAAAAACGAACGGCCGAAATAGCACAGAAAGAAGAAAAAGTTACGAGTGAATATATGAAGGAATATATTGAGACTCGAGAGAAATACGACCAGGCAAAAACGAAAATACCTAAAAAAGGTAATTCGTCTTATTGAAAATTTACCAAATTATTTCAAAAATTTGATTTTCAAGTCGCTTACAGTTCTGATTCTAATAAAAATGATTTAATTCCCGAATAACTGAACTTTCTTGTTTTTACGAAAGGAAAATCGCGCGAAGAATTGACACTGAGTCTTCTGAAAAAGTTTCGCGGAAAATTGGCAAGTGCCAAAGAAGAAACGACTGCGGGTTCGAGCAAAGAAGCGAGTGAGCCTCGGTCGAGAACCGAGGAAAAATTGGTTTCGAGGAAGGACGACGAGAACGACGACGAAAATGACGGATCGTGGTTTGCTCACGCCCTACAGTGTCAAGAAAAAGATGCGGTACTGGCAAAAGATGCGAGTACGAAGGACGACGATTGGTTCGAAATAACCGATCCCAGAAATCCGTTGAATAAAAGACGAAGAGGAGAAACTCAGTCGAATCGAGGAAGGCACAAGTGAGATAGTTAAAAAAAAAAAAAAAAAATTTCAGATAACATCGAAAAATCAATGAATTTCCGATTATTTCAAAAATGATTTGAAATTCGTTAATTTTTCCATTATCTTCTGATCTAAACTGCGATTTCGATGGAATAAACTTCCGGCTGGAATCGCATTGTAAAAAAAGTCGTAAAAAGCTGTAAAAAAATATTATAAAAAAAGGAAATGCACGAAAAATACGAAAACGAAGAATATTCATTTGATGCAAGCGTTAAAATATTCTCACCAAGACTTTGTTTGCATTTCTAGAGAGTGAAATAAAAAAGGCGATTGTCTCGATAATTGTGAGTCGTTTACGATGCTCTTGGATCTTATCGCATTACGGGACAATTTCTTCGGTTTCAGAATAGATTCCCTCTTTCTTAAAGTCACTCTCACACACTTACACAAAAACTCTGACTCTCCCTCTCTCTCTCGAATGGTAGACAATCGATTCGACGATGGAATTCGTCACGATACGGAAAATGTGATTTTTCGTGCTCCGCAAACGATGATCGTACGCGAAATATTTCGAAAGACGTTTTCTTTTGTGGAGAGAACAAAAAATACATTTTTGCACGATCAGTTTTCATTTTCTATCTCTTTTGTGTACTAAATCTCGAAACGAAGATTCAACAGATACGTTTTTTTTTATTATTTTTAATGCCTGATTGCAGAGAGAAGAGCTCGGAATTTTACTGTCGGTTATTATCCCTTAATCTTGATTACGCTCCGAGATACATCCAGTGAATTATTTTTCAGTTTTTAATCGCGCTTCTCAGCCTATCATTAATAGTTATATATATAAAAATGTGTGTATTTAGTGATTTATCTGCCGCATTTATCGTAACGATTCAGTGTCGAAGTCGCCTCCGAGTCTCGTGTTCGTCTATTTGTTTTTTTTCTCTCTTTCTCTCTTCTTTCTTGTGTTTGTCAAAGAAAAGAGAAAAAAAATTACTTATTCATAAATTTATCACGCGTCACTCGGTTCTCCGCAGTTGCATCTTTTCGTCCGCGCCAATCATTGCGTTTATTAATTATTTCTATTTATTTGTTCATTTTTTTTCGTATTCAGTCGCTTTTTGAGATTTTTTGGTTTTTGTCACGCTCTTTACTTTCTTTTAACATAGAGACTGTGTTTTTCCGCTGATAAAACGATTAAGGATGTACGCGAGGTAGGGCTGCCTTGAAAATTTGAATTTTACGAAAACGTGGTTTATGGCCACGGGCGAATTTTCACTTGAGAAAGGAATTTACTGCATGAAAACACAAATCATTTACATTCGAACTCTATAGCAACAATAATTCGTGTTCTTATAAAGTATTTTTATCAGAAAAAAATTGATTTTTCCAGAAAAACGAGAAATTTAGCGATTCATCCACGTGCGTCGAATTGTTTTTGAAATTGAACGACAAAGTAACGATTTTTTTCCTCAAGTAAATAATTCAAAAGTAGAAATCGATGAATAATACGAAAAGAATAATTATCGAGAGTCTTCGGAAAAAATAAGAAAGTAATTAGTGAACGACCTTGAATGAATAAACGTCGAACGATGATGAGCTTAATGATATTCAAATTAAATGGCATTATCAAATCTTTTTTTTTTTTTCATTTATTCTTGGCACAAATATATTTGAACTTGCATTCTTTTTCGTTGGTCTGGATTAAAAATCATGAAATTTTTTTTTTTTTAATTAAAAAAAATAGTATTTGGTGAAAATGAAGCAAGGATAGATTCGACACGATGTACGCTCGAGGTTTGTGGTGATAGTGCTAATGGTCGTTTCCAACGTGTGTTGGTACACACACAGCGTAACAGCTCTTTCTTATCTGTCAATCTTTTTTTTGGCTCGAGTTGTGCTCACGAAAGAAGCTTCTATAGTTTAGTAACACAGCTGACAATTAATAGCGAGATTCCGCGCTGTCGGGGAGTTCATCGCGATCATGTCAACGACACCGCTTAGACTCGATATTCTCGGTACGTACTCTAGTTCTTTTTTCCTTTTTTTTCTTCTTTTTCATTTATTTCTCTATTGACTTTCGATTTTATTTTTCTCTCGACTCTTAATCTTCTTTTTCTTGATTTCTTCTTCCTTGTGTTTATTTATTTTTTATTGTTATGAATATTTTGGATTTCTTATATTTTCGTTTTATTTATTTGATTTTTTTGACATTTTTGTATTTTTAAATTGACTTTTTTCAGTTTTATCGTTTTTTTTCTTTTCAATAATCTTATTATTGTCGTTTTGATTATAAATGTCAACTGCACCTTGAAATAATAAGGAATTATTGTTTATTTCGATAAATCGTATTTCAACTCTGATAATACGAGCGTAATAATTCTTTAATTGATTGTACTGTGAGTCTGTACTGCTCGCATTCAATGCCAAAGGTTAAGAAACTTCATATCATTGTTATTATTTGAAAAAGATCAATTTCGCTGAACGAGACGTACGTATACTCTTTATACACTGCACAGAGGTCTTGACGATTGAAAAATAAAAGCGGCATCGAAGTCTTGTGAAGAGACTTTACATTCGTTTGAATCGAAGCGACATCTCAAGCAGTACACGTGGTAGTCGAGAATCACGTGTTTCTTGGACAGCGTCCAAAGACGTTGTCAGTAGATGACCGAATGTTAATTTTATTGAGAACAATCTGCGCAATTCATATTTTCAGAGATATTTATTTTGTTGTGCCAACATTTTGGCGCACTGTTTTTATTATTCTCGACTTCATTGTGGGCCAATCGCTGTCAAAATTCGAAGAAAATGCTGAATAATGCAAGTTTATTATCGCGTGGGAGGCACATTTTGTGTTGAAGTGAAAATTGGCCTCGTTTTCGACCCCGTTGTAGGGTTTTCGTTCGGAAAAATAAATCGTAGGGGTCAAGGGTCAAGATTTTTGGGATTATTTGTCGTTGATAGCTTCCGGTTTGTTTAGCCATCGGAAGTGAAGATAAAAACGGTTTTCTCGATCTGTAGTGACCCGAGTACTCAAAAGTATAACTTCCCGGTTGGTATGGACGGAAGTCCAGGTAAGAATGTTACTTCCTGGCTGTGGTAACCTGACGTCAAGACCGTAGAATTCAACTTCCGGTTTGTCAGAAACCGGAAGTGTATAAGGATTACGGAAAATCTTGCGAGAATTGGTTTTTGAACTTGTGAAAAAATATAATTCCAAATGTTTCAACTGTCGGATGATAGAGTAGATAAAAAAAAATGTTGTTGACAGATGACGATCGTGATTTACGACCGCGGGATTGGCAGCCCCGAAAAACCGGATACAAAGGTCCCATAAGGCTCATAAGATTATGCGTCCTCGGAGCTTTTCTTCCAGCGGTGTTGGTTGCCGGACCGATTTATTTGCGTTACCGCGTTTTTTCCGAACAAGTATATCCGGTCGCAGCGTCCGATCAAAGACTGATCGACCGGAGAATTTCGACGACTTGGTGCCAGGTGTGTAAGTGATTTTTCTTGTTATTTACATTTCGGCTGTTTAGTGTGCTTCAACGTTTTTTTCATCGTGAAATAGCGTCAAGTAGTCAAGGTCAACGCAACCTTCAACGCTTATCTCATGGGAGAAGCTCCGAAAATCGAACCGGAAACAATTCCTTATTCAATGACGAGGCACCTTGTTCTTGAGGACGATATGAAAGAGTATTGGGGCTTTTATCTTCTTCGGGGTAGCAGCGTTACTGTTTCTACTTGTGTTAGGTAAAAAAAATTTCATGCAATTTTATCCATTCCAATGTCAAGTCGAGTTGAAAAAAAAATTATTTCTAAAACAAAGTATGATCGCTATGAATGTTTGAAAAACACATTGAAAATGATACTAAGTTAATGGAATTCTTACAGATTATTTGTACAATTGTCCCCAGGCTGATATGGTCACCAAATTTCGAAAGATTACACCAAACCGTTTACCAGTCATAACAATTTTATTTTTTAACAAATTTACACGCGATCACGAATCGATATTTATTCAATTATAAAAAAGTAAATAATTGAAATTGGGTTAAAGTAATATTTGAATAGAGTCAGTGACTACATTTTTTTTCGAAAGAATATGAAAACGAAACTTTTTTTTTCATCGTTCAATTCACGACCATCAAAAGAATTAAAAAAATGTTAATAAAGTTTCTAAAATTTGAAAAAAAGGAAAAAATGTTCAATTTTTTACTATAATATTTTGTTCCGTTTCTATTTTTATTGTTATTTGTATAAATTTTATTTGAATTGGTAAAAATACAGATGGCCAGGTGCGTCACTAACGATAATACGCGGACACAAGCATCTGCACGAGTGCGCTTTTATCGGGGACGACAGCAGCGAAGAACTGGAGGAACTGGTGCAAGTAGCTCGAGAGCGTGTGGCCGATGGTACGAGTAACGATACGGCGACGCTCATAGAATTGCTGCGTCTCGCTAAGGGGGTTGGTATTTTTTTTTTACACTAAAATTTATCAACAATTAAAAAAAGTTGTAGAAATTATCTTGAAATTTGGATGGTGATCCATACAGAACGGTTCACCGAGTAACGTTCCCGAAAGAATGAAGAAAGCGCACGAAAGTGTGCGTTTCCATCAAGACAACGATAAGAACCGATCATTAGCGTCGTCGAAATTGGAAAATACGAATACCGATGCGAGTGGTGAGCTCGACGCTGTAGCAATGCGAGAAATTCTTTCGAGTTTGTTCAACAAAACTTCGGACATGAAGAAAAAACAGAAAGAAAATCCTCATCATCGTTACGAGGGTGTGTTTCGCGAGATTTCAAACATCGACAAGCCGCCAGCGCCATCTAGTGATTTGGTGAATCCGACGGTAGCGCCATCTCGCGATTTAGTGCACGCGACAGTGGCGCCCACTAGTCCAGCAACGACTACGAATCGTCCGGAAACGTCAGCCGAGGTGTTTAACAATGTATTGCAGAAATTAAATTCTTTGGGCAAACGGGGCGAGCAGGTTTTGCAAAAATTGGTCGATGAAATTGATCGGAGAAATTCTGATGCTCAATATTTGAGAGAAATGCTCGGTAACGTTATGAATAACGCGAGTCTTTCGGAGCGAGAAAAAAAAAGAATTAAAAGACAATTGGTACTTGGCTCGCCGGTTCATGACGACCTCACCGAGGACGCGGACTCGGCGGAAGATGCTGCCGTGGAAAAGGTTCGTTTTTGCTACTTTCGAGCATTTTTAACACTTTTTTTTTGCATATTTTAACCAACACGATTGATTCGAACGTAAAAAGGAGGATTTGTATCCGGACGGAATAGCCGACGATCGGGGCACGGTCAACGAGACGACCTTGAACGATAGGAGCAACTCTGAATTTTGGAGTTCTTTCAGCAGCTCGGAAGAACGATTGCTCGAGTGCAAAGGACTTGTTCTCAATTTACCTCTCAATCCGCACGTCCATTGTTCACCCAAATACGAGGATCAACACTCGAAGGCATCAATGGCGAATACGGTCACTTACAGGCAAGTTGATCATTAATAAAAAGAATTAAAGAAATATGGGGCAAAATGGCCTACTTGGGGAATTTAGCGGGTATTGTCGCTGAGCACAGGGTCAAAATTTAGTAAGTAGGCCATTTTGCCCCATATTTCCCTAAAACACTTGAATATATTGATAAAAATATTCTAAATCAAACAAATAGAACTAAAAGTAAGAAAATAAAAGAAAACAGACGAAATGACTGATTTCTATTATAATCAGAGTGCCAACCGACGGATATTATTTCTTCGTATTCAACTCTGAAAACGAGATACAACCGAATTACGTGAGGATAAAGTTCGACCTAGTGAAAACGATGTACGACACCTCGAATCCAGTGGATTCTTGTAAGAATACGACGGAGGAGTGTTCGCTGCCGTTGAATTTCTTTAGCCAGGAGAAAACGGTTTTGGAGTTACCGGTTAATGGGAAGGAATCACAATGGAACGAGGAATACGTTGTGGTGTCCACTTGCGAGCCACGAACTTCGGTTTATCTGATTTGCATTATAACAGTTCCGTTGTTAATTCTTCTCTTCGCTTTTCACTGACAAGTTCTTTTTCTCCTTGGCTCTTGTTGTTTTCGAAGTGAAAATAAAATGAGAGCGACGAGAAAATTGAACGGGGATTGAGAAAAGGGAAAATAATAATGTGGCCAAAAAGTCAAGACAAAAGCCCCGTAAAATAATAAGATAAGAAATACCAAGTGAAAATTAATCTCCTACGAGTTTTGAGGGTCGATTTGTACGTTTTAAGCCTTAAATATTATTAAACTCACGTTGGTGGAAAGGAGATTCGCCCGGTACCGAGGTTCACACCTCGACAACTTGACCTCCCTGCCCTGCTATAGGCTTCGAGGGGGCTGGACCCTCTCAAGGGATTCTGATGGGCGGAGCCTCTCTTATCATCCCCGAACACTCGTCCCTTCCTCTCTCGCTCTTTGGATCGAAACCCTCCCCTCCCCTCACTATTCCCTCGTCAAACTACACACTGTATATCTGTATTAATGCGATTCTTTGTACATAATATCAAAATAGTATAGAACTTTGTATATATCAATATGATTGTAAATAATTTTATACAAATTTGTAAATATTTACGAATTAATTGTTTAAAATGTGTTGAAAGAACCAATATTTTCGAACAAATTTTTTCTGTATACTTCGCATTTATTTAGTTCGAATAATTTCTCTTTGTATCGATCGACGTTTTTTGGATCCGATTACTTTTTTTTTTGTAAACGTCTATGAAGAGAAAAATACGATTTTTTATTTTATGGCTGGAAATAAAGGTCTTGAAACTTGAATTTCTGTCGTTACGATAAAATTCATTTATATTGTATGGAAAAATTGAGGAGGAATCTTTTTGTCGAAAAAATAAAATTGTTTGATTAAAAAATATATACACGTCTGTAATCGCTAATAACGAGAGCATTAAAACTGTTTTCGCGACATTTTTCATTTACTTTTTGAATACTGTATGTTATAAAGTTTATGTGCCCGGAAACGAGAGAATAATAGAGAGAGAGAGAGAGAGAGCAAGAGAGAGAAATGTTGGCTGCTGGATAGTTGCGATAAGGAAAATTGATTCGAGCTGAGCCGAGTTGGCAGTTGGAACGAGCTTTTTGGTCCCTCCCATCGACCACATTCGTGTATATATTTATATATACATTGGTACTCGTGTGATTTAATATCACTTGCGAAAAAATATTAGATCCGCCTGTCTTTCTCGGGGCTTTGAAAAAACTATTGAAATTCAAGAGACTACGATCTTGACCCTTGTTTTTTCTTCAGTACGTAACGAAACAATATTTTTAATAAAAGAATTTGTAAAGTTCTTAAAAAGTTGTTGTGTACGCGATATTTTCAATGCTGTGGTATTTTATTTTATTTGTTGAAGTCTAACCGCAGTTTAGAAATTTTTTTTACATTTTTTTGATATTGTTTAATTCAAAATAAATGAATAAAAAAATCCAATGAATTATTAACCAAATTGGAAGACTTTCGCGATGAAATTAATAAAATTTATTTGCGGTTCGATAAAAATTATCGTGACGAGACGGAAAAATCGAAAAATAATTCAACGTTTGGATTTGGATGTCGAGGAAAGCTCCAAATTTGATTCTTTGTCACGATCGTTTCTAATACTTGTGGCGAATGTGGGAAACCACTGAATGTACAATCTCACATAACCGAGATTTTTTTTTTCTTCTTCGGCGGGGGGGACATGAAATCACGATCGAGAATTTTCGTATCTCAAATCTCTCGCTAATATGTCAAGCGATTTACGTCTCGATACGTAATATCGTCCTGGCCTTGTACTCACTCCGATAACGTTTATTATAATAGCCAGCGATAATGAATTTTCGAAGAGGAAGAAAAGAGAAAAAAAAATCATCTATTTTTTTCTCCACCGGTTTCGAACTCGTAATATTTCTATAATGGGCTTTACCCGCACAGCTGAGAATATAAAGGGTGGCCAGAATCTGAAATTAAAAAAAAATCGACTTCAATTTAAATGTCAAGAGACTAAATTTTTAATTTTTAATCATCAATATTTTTACTTATTCACTCATTTACACTTGTTTTCAAATTTTATTATAACGTGTACTTTTTACTAAAATCTTTCGATCAAAAAAATTTAGATTTCCAAAAACGAAGTCGTTGAGGTTGCTTCGAACCGAAAAAACTTGTAAAACAAATTATTATCCACTCAAAGTAATAAATGAAAAACTGAAATATTTTATTTTGTCAAAATAAACAAATGGTGTTGATATTTTTTTTTTTTTTTAATCACATTTTAGACACCCTGTATTTTTTTTTTGACTATCCCATGAATATATATGTGTATATGTGCGAAGGAAAGGGCTCGTCAAACTGTTTTGTCACCCCTATTTTGATGCTGAGGCTGCAGGAGGCACGTGCCGGTGGTATTTGTACAAGACCTTCTTGACTCGTGATACATTTAAGGGCGGGTCTTAGAATTAGTGATTTACTCCATTCGTCCGGTAAAATGATTTTTCGTCTTATCGAAGTCATAATTTTTATGGCAGCTTTACGGGCAATTGAATTTTTTTTTAAATTGTCATTTTTACAGCATTCGAATTTGCACTTAATCGTGGGGTAATAAACATTTTTTCGCTTTCGAAAAATTCTTTTGTCCATGATCGTAACTTTTTTCAATTTTTGTCTAAAAGGATTATTTTCGCAGTACTTTTATCAAGTACCGTCTTTTAATTCTTCATTTCGACGAAATGATAAGTATTTCGTTGAAAAATAAAAATTTAATTAGCAATGAAACATTTATTACGTCAATTCAGTGGAATTTAAGAAATTCATTCCCACGCAGATTATTTGGTAATTGCGCTCGAATGAATTTTGTCGATCAAAATATTGGGGAATGATTTTTGGGGTGCGATTAAAGCAGATTCAAAGTGTCACTACAATGATACAAAAAGTCACGTGACTGTCAATGAGCGACAACGCACAATCGGTCTATATTAATAAAAAAATAATGATAAATAAAGAAAGAAGAAAAAAACGCATGAGGCTAGTTAGGGTTTGGTGCGCGTGGCCACTTGACAGAGGGTGGCAACTCTTGATCCGATTTTATACCCTAATGCATCCCCCGTCCCATCCTTCACCTTTTTCTCACCCCGCGATCATCTTTTTTTTCTATTATCTTTCCCATTGTCGCAACCAACACAAGGGATGTCCGTCCTAATTCGAATTTTATCACCTCTCGTGGATAAATCTCCTCTATTACGAACCGCTCGACCAAAAATTCATCTGTTTTGGCACCTTGGGAATCTTTTTCATGAGAATCGACATTTTTTTCCAGCTGATTGTCAGATTTTTGTATCTGTGACGTTTATCGTAGTCAATATAAAATAATAGTGTCCGAGGAATTGAATTTATTTATTTAAAAAAAAATTTTAGTTGAATTTCGAAATGAAATAAATACGAACATTTGTTCGAAAAAAAAGGTTTTGATTTCATTAAAGTCTGAATACGGATTCAATTTATTTTCAGATTTATTTGAAAGCATAGAAAATTGAAAATTGCATGACAATGTGCATGACTCTATAAAAAAAAGTGTCTAGAAAATCAAAGGTCAAAAAACGTGTTTGAAGGATTGGAAGTGTGGGTTGATCCAAAACGTGGCGATGTGCAATGAGAAGCATGTGGGGAAGCTGGGAGACGAGGAGTGGTGGTCCAGGAAGAATGGGAGGCTGTGGAAGCTCCACCCCTACGAGAGGACTCGGTTCTGCTCCGCCTGTTTGGTTGAATTCATTTATCCGGGGCTCGAGGTTGAGCTCGAAGGAACCCAGTTCCATTTGGTCTAGGTACGAGGGAAGGTTCATTAAAATATAGGACTCGCAGTTAAATAATAAGTCATAAGAAAGGACGTTCGAAGAAGAAGTTTCAATTTTCATTGATTCGGGTGCAAAAAAGAAAAAAAGTTTATTTTATTATTGTGTAAAGTGTTAAATAGAGTGAAGAATTGATTGAAATGTGATAAAATAAATATTCTAGTATCGAATTGCAAAAAGTGTTTAAAAAAAATGTCAAGTTTTTGTGGCTCCAGGCAATGAAGTCGAAGGAGGAAATTCGAAAGTAGAGAAAAAGTTGGATTTCAATATTTTATGGTGATTATAAGTATTTCTGAGACTTCCAAGCGATAGAAAAGTCCAGGAATGTCAGGGACACCCGAGGGAGTTGATTCGTAACAGTTTTAGTTATTCTGTCATAACAGGATAAACGCAGAGTCCGTGAGACGCGATAAGACCATTTCCTCCGGAGATAACTAGACGCCCTCTTTGTTTCTGATGATCTTGGTCGACGAAAATAGCTTCGAAGTGTTTATCAAAATATCGAGACCTTGAGGAAAGGTTCGTTCGGGGTGTCGATGCAGTTTGTTTTTTTGTGCGGCGATGTTCCCAGCCTCCATAACGGTCCACTAAGGATAATGAGCAACGATCGTCGTCCTTTGAAAAACGCTACCATGGCTCCTGCAATCGCTGTTACCTCAAGCTCCGAAATGAACTCTGGAGTCGATGATCGTCGATCACCCGCTGAATCACTCGTCTCCGATGGTCCTGATCTCGGAGATGCTGGTGATTCTCCCGAAACCAATCGCGATACCGAAGAAGACGCTGGTATATTTTCTGATGAATTTTACTCCCACGATACCGACGACGAAACGACCGAACGCGGCGATGACGATACACAGACCATGGAAAATGGATCTTCCTTGTTCTCCAGGAATCATCGGTCTATCAACAGATCCGGAGATTCTGCCTCCAATATGGTATTTTTTTTTTTTTATCATACATTTTTTTACTTTTTTTCGGATTGGCGTATAAAATGACTTGAAAAATGTTCCCCGCAGTTAGATCGAGCGCCATCCGCCTCGAGCGATCTTTTAGAATCGCCAACTTCCGGTTTGCATCAAACCGGTTGCACTCTCGGAGTGCGAAAACTTTTCACCAACAGTCGTGAACGATGGAGGCAGCAAAACGTGAGTGGAGCTTTCGCCGAGTTGAGAAAACTCGTGCCAACTCATCCACCGGACAAAAAATTATCGAAGAATGAAATCCTTCGAATTGCCATAAGGTAACTTTGACGAAAAGTGAAAAAAAAACCAGTCCCTAATCGCTCCCTAATGAAATTGATTGAACCGATAAATTGCATGATTCCAGATACATAAGACTTTTGAGCAACGTTCTCGAATGGCAAAAATCTCAAGACCCAAACGGCCATTCGGCTGTAGGATCGTTGCGAGGATTGCAGCAGTCGCAGCATCGCAGGCGTCAGCAGCATCAACAAAATAATCACGTGCGAATAAAAACAGAGCCAAGTTCGATGGAGTCATCGAATTGGATGTCTTACGAGATGAGCAACAAGGCAGGCTCGATCGTTGCCCATCCGCGTAAAATGTTTAAGCAGGAGCCGGAGACGAGGAACAACGCGTCGGACAGCAGCAGCAGCAGCAGTAACAGCAACGGTGGCAGAACATCGACGAGTCCGAGTTCCGAATCGATTCAACGAGTTGGGGGGGAGCATTTGTTGCTGAATTTCGTAGATAATCGTTATCAGACTTCGCACAACGGATTGCTTCAAAATCGTGGCAATAATTCTCGAGTGACAGTGCCTTGTGACAAAAATGGCAACGATTTGTTGATGATTGCGCCGAACGCAGCAACGAACGGTGTTTCCAATTCGAAGATTGGTTATCGACCAAATGGGAATCCCCTTCTTCAAGGCCTCAACGAAGATGGCGATGGAACGAACGGAATTGGCTCTGCTCGGTGTTCCATCAAATCACCATCGGAATCACGGACCAACGTTTCGATCGGATGTTCAACAACGTCCACGAGAATAATGAAACTCGAGCAAACGAGGGACGAGGAAATATTGGAATGTCGACGATTGGGTGCCATTGGCTGCAGCAACTCATCGAGAAGAAAAAATCAAGCGATTAACAGCGTTGGAAAGGATTCTGGATTTGTTGCTAAAAGATGTCGTATCGATAGAAATTCTGTTGCGGAACTTCCGCTGCAATGAGAACGAGACTCGAACTTATTCGATGCAAGATTCTTCGAGGATATTTCGTCGGCAAATTACCCAGGGTGTGTTTTCGTTGTTGACCTCGTACAGGGTGTGTAATTATACTTTTTATTTAATACTCTGCCTGTTGTCACTATTTGTTATGTAAACTAGCAGTATTCATTATCTACGTAATTCATAAATGAAAGTGAACTCATTGACTCGATGCTCCTTCGTTCTTTCGAGACCAAATCTATCTCCCATCCTGAAATAACTCATTAAGGAGTGTTCTCCAACTTTCAAAACGATTGTCTACACCGATTTTTGTCAATTTATTACTTCCATCGTAGCCGAAGGGTTTCCAGTTACAGATTTATCAAAAGTAGTTACTTTTTCACAAAGGAAAAAAGTGGAAATGATCGAAAAATTCAGACGTGCATATTGATGAAATAAAAAGGCGATAAAATGATGTTGCGCCGCCATCAAGTCAAGTAAACTTTGTATCTGGTGCTGTTGCGTTTTTTTCGTTCGCCAATGGGAGATTCTTCGATGAGGAGATCGGAAGAATCCGGGGTAAGGGGATCGTCATTAAGGTCAGAATTCAAGGTGATGTCCAAGGTCGTAGGTTCTTCGATAGTTTCAGCGATGTGCCGAGGGCTTCGAGAGAGTTTTTTGCCGAGAGTTGGTACAGCCGATGGAAAAATAGAATCTTTATCGTTCCAACTGTCATCTTCGTCATCGTCGCGTTTCCGGTGGGCCAGGGAGTCGTAATCGTCGGAGCAGGTTCGTCGTTGTCGGATCAGTGGATTGCTTCGGGCGTTGGCGGTTTGTTCCTCGTGGGAACGGACGCCTCGGGATATTCCGGACCTTGCGTTGACCTTGTTTAACCTTGGGGACCGAGAATACTCGAGAAGGAACAAATCGGGTTTGGTGGGAGCGGTTCCAGTGTTTTTTTTGTTATTATTGTTGTTCGACTCCGCGGAACTGTTCTGCTGCGGTAATTTTTTGCAGCGACGTTTACATTCTTCGAAATAATCAACGTCCGCGGTTTTGATGTCGTAAAGCTCTTTCATTCGTTGACTCAGCCTCTGCGCTCCACGGTCGCTTATTCCTGACCCATTTCCTTCGGTTTCCCCGCCAACCAACCCCCCTTTTCCTTCGACGCTTCGATCATCGCGACTCGATACGAATCTCCTCAACGACTGCCACCGATTTCGCGCTACCGGCGAATCCTCGGACTCTCCACGATCCTGGGAATCGATACGACGTCGAGGTCCATCGAGCTCTCGAAACTTCTTCGACCAACCTGCGAAAAAATTCAATCCACCCATCTCACCACTTCCTCCCAATCCCGAAGAACCACCCTCCGTATTTCTCCTGTCCTCGATTCGCCTCTCCGTATATTTTTTCAAACGATCTATGTCCGCGCTTCTACTTCGCTGACAACGCGCCGCGCTCAGACGCGATGCTCTTCGCTGAGACACGCCCCCCAGCAATGGGGCACGCCGTTCCTAACAAAATACAGTTTTTTGTTTCTTTTTTCTTTCAACTTGTCCTCGTCATTAGTATTTTTTAATAAATATATTTATACCTAAGCGAGGAGATGCAATTTCGCATAATCGGCTATGTGAACTAGTCCGTGCTCCGGTGAAGCTACGTGCAAATTTTCTCCGCAATTACGCCAATTTATTAAAGGATTGTGAAGCTCTGGTATTTGGCTGCTGCAAGCAGCCGCTGGATCTCCACTCGTTGTTAAATAACCGCTCCAATATTCGTTCCCTTCAAATAACATTGTCGTCAAACCCAAAACTCGGAAATCCTTTTTATTTCAACTCTAATTGACTAAACTTCGATAATAATGTTTTATTATACAGCGTTTTCTTCGTTTTTTCATAACGAAGAGAACGATCTATGATAAAGTTTCAATTGGTAAAGATTTGATACTAGAAAGTCTCAAAAATCAAAATAATGATTATGAAAAACGTAAAAAGGGAGGAAATTTGACATTTTTTATGATTTCGAAAAATGTATCGTTGAACAACTCACCAGGATAGGCGTTTCCGTCCCAGGCATAAGTGACGATCAATAATTTATCAGAGTCCGCACCTCGCGTCAGTCGACTGTGAGGTTCTCGAAGAGCAAAGTGAATTTTTATGTCTATTTAGATAAGAAAATTAATTGTTTTTCAATTATTTACGTAAATCAATAAAATCAATCTGAATTTTTTGTGATTTTTTTTTCTTTTATGGAAAATACAAACCTCCGAGATAATCGCCATTTCCTGCTCCTCCGCATTTGTCCTGACGGAAGTAAGCGAACATAATGTCCGAAACGTATCGCAATTTTCGGTTCATTTTTTTCAAGGCTATTTCAAAAGTCTTAAAAAAGTACATTTCCTGATCGTGAATTATTTTCCAGACTCCTGTCACCGGAAAAATACAATAAAAACAATTAATTAAAAGTAAAAATTTGAAAAATGTCAAAATTTTTTGATTTTTAAAAATAGAAACCTAAACCAAATCCCACGACGTGCAAAAATGCAGTAGTGTTTTGTTTCTCAGCTCGTGTATTCGCCTCCAAAAGTATTATCTCGACCGAGAGAAGAGTTCGTTTCATATAATTTTCAATGTCGAAAATGGTTTGGCTCGTCAGAGCGAGATATCGTCGATTTTCTTTTGATCTGACTCTTCTCACTGCTTCTTCGTACAGTGGATGATAATTTTCCCCATAAAAATTTGCCCAAATAACTCGCAATCCTCGTTTGTTCTCTTCGGAGGCTGTCGAGCTCGTTCGATCTCCCGATGAGCCTCCCGCGTCTTCGAGTCCCGGACCATATCTGAATGGTTGCAATTTTATAAATAAAAACTCTTAGTTTTCCCAAAGTTCCAAAAAAAAATTATTAATTCTGGTTAAATTTTTATTTGATCGAACGATACCAACCCGTTGTCCATATTGTTTTGGAGAGGAGTTAAAAGAATATCTTGACACTCCATTAATCGAGCTCGTTCGAATCTGTTCATCAAACAAACAAAAGTTTGTGACTCACAAATTTTACTAGATTTTATGGATTTTTCATTTTTCTAGTAACTTTTGAAAGGCTCAAAGTTTTTGGCATCGAAACTCGTTATAAAAATTACTCAAAATACTAGATAGATATAAAAACCTATAATTCAAAAAGTTGCAATCATAAATCGCTTCTACATTAAAGTTGTTGAGCCTGGAACTGTCAAAAAAGAGTTCAAAATGGCAAAATTTGTAAATTGAACGATTCTGGCGTTTTTTAAAGATTTTTTTAAATCTCGAACTTTAAATTAAGATTTAAAATGGAGTAACTTGATTTTTTTTTAATGTAAAAAAGACTTGCCTTGTCCCAACGACGCCCATAATGACGCCTCTGGGTTGAACGGATGAAGGATCGCTGGTGGGAATTCCTCGATTTTCTCGAGATCCGTCATTAATAAATTCCGTGTGGGAGGAAACGAGCATCATCGATGATAATTTAATCTCGTCGTAGGACAAGCAGTTGGCGAGTATCTAAAGCCAATAATTAATCGATTGTATAATCTAAATAAGTGAGGATATTATTAAATCGAGATATGAAAAAAGAATAATTTTACCAGAGGTTCCCTTTCGTTAGCTGTGCCAACATTTTCCCATCCGTCACTTCCGGATACACCGCTCAATAGTTTGTATCGATCGTCCGCGCCGAAAAATTGTACAGCTCTTTTTTCCAAAAGTCTTTGGATAAATTGGACGAGACCCATTTTTGCGTACAGAACTTTTTCTACGGTACTTCCGTATCGACGTTTATATTTTAACCAGGCTGCCACCAGGGGAAGCATCGCTTCGTGGATCAACGGATACGCTGAATTCGCGTTGAACTGAATGACGATTAAAACAATAATAATTGTTTAAAATAAAATAACTAGAATTTTAGGATTTTTTGGATTTTTCGTGATTCATTATTTCGATCAGTTTTTGAGAAGAACAGACCTCGAGAGTGTCTTTGGGGATTCCTCGATCTCTGAGGACTGCGCAACGGCTCGAATTGACCGGAAATGGAAGAGGAAAAGCTTCGCTCCTTTCGATAAGTTGAGGGAGAGTGCTTGGCTGCGGAACCCTCATGTCTAAGCATTCCTTCAACAATTCTCTTGTGTCGTCGTCAAAGGGAACGCCTCCTGGTGCTCCGAGAGTGTTTTCCCATGAGATTTCCGGTGGCTCCATGGTGAAGCCTTGCGACCGCGACTCGTGTATCTGCTGACCCTGCATTTTAATCGATCTCGTATGAAAAAAAGAAACGAAAGATTTTCGAGGGGTGGGAGGGAAAAAGAAACCCAAATGATCGATAAATAATCAAAACTGTGAAAAAATAATAATTTTTCTGTCTAATTCTGACCCTGAAAGGTTTTTTTTTTTTTTTTTTTTTCAAAACACACGTGTACGAGATTTCGAGAGATTGGAAGGTATTCTATGCAGAAAATTATCCCTGGAAACATGATCAAAGAAAACGTCAAGACTTTGATGATAAAATAAATTCGTTTGACCGACTCCCCGGACTCGTGACCTTGAAACTAACCGCGAATCGAAAGAAACGAATATTTCAGTATATTTCGTATGATTCGGAATGACCTCTACTGTAAATAAAGTGAAGCGTTGGTCAAGAACTCTACGGTTCTTTGGACGTTTCGTTAAGCACGTAATCGAGCGAGTAATTAGCGGCAAGTATGTCACAGAGAGGATAGCAGCTGCTTTATGGACAAACAAAAAAGGTGGCGAATATTTTATCGACTTTTTGCCACTCGATCAGCAGGGGTGCCATCATGCGATGCATCTAATGATATCCTGACGTTCTAATTTTAACATCATAGGGTCGCCGCGCAACATCGATGCGAGCCTTGAAGTTTATGACAAAAATGGAAAATGGTTGTGAGGCGATTCGATCGGTTTATTAAAATTAACAAAAGATTGATTTGTAGACTCCCGAAATATATTTTAACACGTTTATCAACGTTTGGGTGACTCAAAAAATAATAATTCAAGATTTGAGGAATTTGACAGTTGAAAATGAAAATAATTAAATGTCGAAGCGTCGTCATTGGCTGAACCAGAGACATGACGTAAACGCCAACCAATAGCAACGGCGCTGACGTCAATGACGACGCGAATCTTCGCGGTTCGTCCCCATTTAAATTTACTTCTTTTGTTTATCGTCACAAACGCTTTATCTATAACCGATAAAATAGGTCATGCACGAATAATGCGAGGACGACACTACGTCGTACGAGAATACAACATCCACGTGTTTTCTTATATCGTATAAACGTAAGAGTGCAGTATAGTAACAGATGATTTGTGGAATATCGATTTAATCGTTTTCAGGCTCTACGATTTTAGCAAACGCACTTTTACAGTCGATTTTCACTTTTACGACTTTACTACTTTACGACTTACGACCTACGACTTACGACTTACGACTTACGACTTACGACTTACGACTTACGACTCTTACGACAAACGATCGAATTCGATGAAAATTTCGATTTACATACATAATTTTGTGTTTTTGTTAAAACTTTTGCATTTGCATCCAAGTTGATAGTGATTATAATTCGTTCGGAAGAATATTGAACCCATGGCTACGATCGAATTGATTTTTATTTTCTATTCACATTTAAATTAATCGTTTGTCTGAACGAAACTTGGAAATGGAACAAAAAAGAGAATAAATTACTTTTTGTTGTCGGAGAAAAGAAGTAAATTAAGTTAAACACTAAATAATACGTTTTGAGTTATTCGTGACAGAAAAATAGGAAAATAATAATTACGTATTTAAGGAGTCTGTTGAGTAAAGAAACGTGAGCAGTTTTGTTTTGACTCACCCGACGAACACAACATGCGAATAGTGACATTGTTGATTATCCAAGAAACGCGTTGAAATAAATAGTTGAGAAAAAAAAATGAAGTTGTCACACGCAGAACAGTCGTTTGGTGAGAATTGAAAAAAATATATTTCTATATATTTATATGTTTTGAGAACTGTTTTGAAAAAAAATGTTGGGTTTTAAATGAATTTGAATAAACCGACGCGATTTACGAGGAGCTCATCTCCTACACCAGATTTTATCTGTGGCCATGTTTCTCATGAGATTTATCGCTACCCTAGAAATTAGCGGCAATCCTCGATATTTAAAGAGAGGGAAAAAATATGCACATGCGCTTATCGTGCATTATATGCTCGATTATTTACCCTCATTATCCTGTTTTTCTTCTGTGTACAAAGCAAACACAAGAAAAATTAGATTTGTGGCACGTACGAATAACATTCACAAAAACGAACCGAACCAGAAAGGATCGGAGGTAAATATTATTTGAACGTAACTTCTGGTTAAATATTCTTTTGAATAATTTTAAAAAAATCGAATTTCCTGAAAATTTGTATGACTGTAGAACGTGAATTTCTTTTATCGACTGCAAATATTGCAGTTTTCGTCTGAAGAGTCTCATACCGACCGAGTCAACACCCCCCACCCTAGCAAAAATCGAAAATTGGTTTAAGCATCTACCGCTCGAGCCGCTAAGATCGCTCAGCTGGTGGCGCCATTGACCGTAATTGTACGCACTAAAAAGTTCGTCGGTGCCATTATCCTTGGCGAATAAAAACAACAATACGAAATACAGTAAAGAGAACTTTGTTGGAGGACAGACGTTTTTTTACGCTATCAGTTCGGAGGATCCTTTCAATCCTAAAAACAAGAATGGCAGGAGTTTTGAAAAAAGTAATACTTCGATTTCTGAACTGAATTATCTGAAAAAATTGAGTTTCTTTGATTTTCATTGGTTATGTAACAAAAACACAAGTTTTTTTTCTACATCCTCAAACATAACCTCAAATTCACTAAATTTTTTGACACTTCCGTATTTATCGCTTTCGACTTCGCCTGAAAATAATCTCTTGCTCGTTTTTCGTTGTTTCAGACTACTGGATTGACAGGACTAGTCGTATCCAAAACGCCGCATTACAATCTCGGAATTCTCTACGGTAAAATTCTTCGTACCCTTCAGAAATTCCCCACGGATTATCCATACAGAGTTCAGACCGAAAAACTCATCAAAGAACGTGACAGTATAATAAAAACGGTAAGTCGAAAAAAACTTCTTTAACTAAAAGGCCAAAAACCCAAAAATCATGTCGATAAAACAAAGTTACATCATTTATAATACATTTTCAATTATTTTTGACGTAACTAATCGAAATCTCGAAAAAACTTCAACTTCAGATACATTTTTGACCATGTTGGACCCAAATTTCGAAATTTTGTATTTATCGAATTTAAATATTTAGCTGAATTGTCAATTTACGGATTTATATATTTTTATTCTTATTTATTTATTTAAAAAAACCCGTTGAGCAGCATTTGAAGGCTTGTTGCCGTAGGCTTAAAAAGTTCAATAAATACTTTGCTGAATTGTCAATTAATGGATTTATCGCAGACTCCTAACGTTGCGGAAGTAGAGAAAAAAATAGCTTGCGGTCAGATAGAAGAGCTGATAGTTCAAGCAGAAAATGAATTGATCCTTGCTCGCAACATGATGGCCTGGAAGCCGTGGGAGCCGCTGCGAGAGACTGCTCCGCCGCACCAGTGGACCTGGCCACCGCATAAATAAATATTTTAGCTCTCGTAGACACGTGTATATAAATTGAAAAAAAAAAGAAAACTATAATTTAAAAATCAATGCGAATAAAGGTCAATGGACGATCTGATAAAAATAGCAAAAAAAAGAAGCGACCATTTTTCTTTTCCGAAATAACCCAGAGGCTCCTTTCCCGACACTTTTGTTTTTTTTCGTTCCTTGACATTTCTTTGATTCGACATTACGAAGAAGGAAATCATTATAATTACAAGTTTGACTCGAAGAGTCGTGTGAAAGCCTGAACGATCGAGATTCGCTTCGAATATTCGTTTTTTTCACACTTTTCGTCCTAACTAGTTCCTCAATCTTGCACGTACACTTTGGAAAGTTTAGCGCTAATATAGCGACACGACCGAAGCATCGATACTTTCACGTGATTCTGCATCCATTCTGAAAATGGATAAATTTCTATCCAACTTATTTTATCTCAGTTTTTCAAAATGCGAAATAAAAAAAGACTTTAGAATCTTAACCATCGCTACGGGTACAATTCGTAAAAAACAAACATAAATCGCAATACTTTTAAGAGGTTAGGAAAATCGTAAATTCCTCAATTTTTAAAATCTTCGGTTATTTTTTCCTTGAGACTCAATTTTTTTACAATTTCGGGACAACAAATACAAAAATTTCCATATTTTAGACTTTTTTGCACTTCACAATAATTCTGTCAAACTGATAAAAACCGACAAAATATTTTTTATTTCTCGTGTCGTTGTCAACAGAATATAAACAAAGTTGAAAATATAATAAGAGTTGCGAAATAGTATTGTTTGTGAGGAGAAAAAAATGGATGAAAATGAGATTAGCCTTTGACTGACAAATATTATTAGTAATTAGGCAGGAAATTGGGATTGTGAAGAGAAACGTTGTTGGTCGTGCAGCTCATCTGGATGGAAAGTGTGCGAGATTGAGTTATCTCTGATTCGTTCTGGTGGGTCAGTTGTAATAATAATGTTATTCTTCACCGCAGTGCGAGCGCTGCGCGAGATTCAAGGATGAAAAGAGAGAGAGAGAAAAAGAAGCATTAGTACATTTCCAAGGAGTTTTGAACAGAGCTCGACGTTTCATTGAACGCAAAGGATTTGAGACAGCGGGAGATTTTCTTGGGCAAACGTTCTCGTCCTTATTGCCAATCCTCGCGTAAGATTATTACGCGTGTCTATACAATCGTCGAAGGGAAAGGAGAAGATCCATTAAAAAATCATCTTGTTCAAGTTCTCTTTCATTTCGATCTTTTATTCATTATTTTTTTCTCACTCCATTTTGTCTCGATCTTTGCTCAAGTTATTTATTATCACGTTTGATTGCTTTGCAACCAATAAAATTGTCCAATTATTTAATTTTTTTATTCTCAAGTCCATTATTTTTCCATATTTAGCTTTTTGGTGATTTTTTTTTCTCTTTAATCTTGGGTGGCTCCGCCACCGTCGAAGCCACGAGCATTACATCGAATCCACCCAGAAATTACCTTCCTCATCTGTTACAATTTGCAACACCAACGTGGGAGGTTTTCACCGTAAATTTAATTTAAAAAAAAAAAGTATTTTTGAACAAAAACCGAAAATTTGTTATTTTTAGTAAAACAATTGGAATATTCTGTAATAATTTTTTTTTTCTACGATTATCTCGAATTTGGTGCCATTTTTATGAAAATAACTCAAAGTGAGCAAAACCTGACAACGAAATTCGATTTTTTAGATGATTTGCATAAAAAAATTATTAATGGCGAATTATGTAGTAAAACTCGGTTTCAAAAGTGTAAATGGAATTATAGAGAATTTTTTTGACTTGAAATACATTCATACGCTAGAGTTTTAATGAGTGCGAGAGAGAGAGAGAGAGAGAGAGAGAGAAAATGGCAGTTAGAAGATTCTACAGGTGCAACCGACGTAGAGCGGTCAAGTGATCATTCTTGGTCGTTCGTTCTATCGTCCGAGTAGCCGAAAGAACGGAAGCTACGAGTGCAATCAACTCTCGATCCGTTCCGTTCTTGTCGTTATTCTCGTAGCGTGTTGATGAGTTCACCCCGAAGATCAAGAGAGAAGAGGAAGAAGAAAAATTACGAAGAGAGA
>JACEOJ010000056.1:215030-285553 GCA_013761285.1 Campoletis sonorensis
TTTTTTTTTTTTTTTTAACTCAAAGTCTAAGCCCGGATCGAATCGAAGAAGGATTTACGTTAATCGTAATCTATTATTTCGTTAATGCGTTACTAAGACCGGTTTAGGGACAGTATCCTTTTTTTATTTTCTTCTTTTCCTTTTCTATTTCTTTTGTAATTATGTACAGGGAATTTATCATACGGAAATTTGCTCATGTAATTTAATCAAATAAATATGTTGTTACAGAAATACGTCCGAAGCATTATTATTATTATTATTTAATACAATAGTCAAATGAAAATGTATCTTTTTCATTTATTTTTCGACAATTTTGCAAGCGATTCAAATTAAAATTGATTTTGAAAAAAATCTCTTGTTTATTTTCAATATTTTTAAGCTTACGAGGATTATTCAATTAAAGAATGGTTTATTCCGCGATTTTTATCGAGCTCAATTTCCGTGCAAATTACTTTGGACAGTCGCTTGACTAGAGCAGTAATGGCGGAAGTCGAAAAGATCGCGTCCCTCTGACGATGCTATTTCCTGGATTGTCCTGAAGTCGGCAGGGTCGAGTTTTTGTATTTGGAAGAAAAAATATAGTGAAATATTAAAAATAACACTTGGAATAACAACATCGACGAAAAAAAATGGCAGGAATGACGTCCAGCTCGAAACCGAGCAACACGAGCGATAATGACAATCGTTCGAACGACCAGACCACCGGAATTAATATGTGAGTGTCTGAACCTCATTTTATTTTCTAGTGTTTTTTGTTGTTGCATCACTATAATGCGTCGAGCTTTGGAAAATTCCAAAGGCGGGCGAAATTCGAAAGTCTCTTAGACGACAGCACCACCGACGAGGAAGATGAAACAACGACACCAGAAAAAGCTAATAAAAATCTGAAAAAAAATACCCAATCCCAACGAACCATCGACCGACCGTCACCAAAACGTCCTCCGTCAGAAAACGATCCCGACGAGGTTTTTATGTTATCACCAAATACTTGTCGTTTGTCAAAATTACAATCCCCCGTTTTATTATTTTCATTATTTTTCCAATTCTCAATGCTACAAATACCAACATTCTTGCGTCTCGTTCGGAAAAATATCAATTTTTCAAATCCAAGATGGCCGCCTCAATATTATCGATCACTGGCTCAATTTATCCCTCTAGTATTATTTTTGTTATTTTTTTTGTTGGTATTTTTATTAGTATAAAAATTGTAGGTGATACTTTCTGTCATGTGGAGCAAAGGTCATTTAGGTGCAGCTTATTACAATATTTTAACCTCTGAATTGTTCGTAATGGACGATATAATGGACGATTCTAGTCACAATATAACGAAAGCTCTGTACAGACAGACCGAACCCCGTTACGTTGTAACCACAACGTCAATGGCCGAAAGTTTTCTCAATGCCATTAAAAAATTGATAATAAGCGACACTATAAATCAAGAAAATGAAACGGACTCTACGTCCTCCTCGTCGATTAGCACCGTTGGCGCGTCTCTCGACATTTTAACTCAAAAAGAAAACACGTTTGAGAATTGCTATCATCGCGTTTTGTGCCTCAAACTCAATTGCGAACCCGAAAACGCCAGCAATGCCGAAAGAACCACTTTCTTGAACTCGCTCCTTAATTTCAAATCTCGTTTAATGATACACGCACTCGGATTGTTGCTCAAATACGTCGATGTCAATTGGAACAAGTTGACGCTCAATCCTGACGGACACGCCGAGTTTCTTCACATTTCATACGTCATGCTGTGAGTTTTCCTTATTTTTTTCTTTCTTTTCCCAAAGTTTTAGTTTTTTAGAGTTTTTTTTACGATAAGTTTTTCGTACTTTCGCGTTTTTTGCTTTATTCGAAAATTGAAATAGGATTTTTTATCAATTCCCGGCGCCACGTTTTTGTTGTTGTTGTGGTTGTTCAAAGTTTCCAAATTCCCTAACATCAAGGTCAGTGGCGCCACGCGCCACTGCACCAGTCGCCCGGCCGGCGCTCGCCGATGTCGGACGCTTTTATTGTGTTTACGTCAAAAACATGTCAAAACTACCAAGACACCTGCCGTGTTCGATTAATTTTAAACTGATAAATTTGCGAAATCGAAAAGAGATTACTTCACACATCATTCGTTGAGTTCGTGTCAAAATAATAAAACTCTGATGAATACGTGAAAAGTGCAAAATGACAGCTGTCAAAATACAATTTTTTAAGTGTTTGTTTCTCTGATAAATCGTTCTTTTGGATTCAATGGCTCCTGATAAACGATTAGTGTTCGAAATTGACATAAATGTCATTAATTTAGGATTCTCACAGTATTCCAAGACTATTTGCTGTAATTCAACGATTCTAACCTCAAATCAGTTTGTTTGTTATTCTCACAAGATATTCATGTATTTATGTAATCTCAACTGAACGTGTCGTTTTAATAAATATTCATTCAACACGTACTTAAGTTTTAATTAATCCTCCAAAATTTACATAGCGAAATTTACAAAATGTGCATCGGAAGGATAAACATTACCATTAATAACCTAAAAATCGAATTATCGAAAGAAACACATTTTCGATGAATAACATTAATATTTTTTTTTGTCTTCTGGTAAAAAATCAGCGAAGATTTGGTAATGATGGACAACGAGACTTACAAAGTTCTGGACATAGTAAAATCTCGATTCCATCCGAGTTTGTTCAAGTTTGAATCTCTAGAGAGAAAAAATCATGGTTTGAGTCTCTTTACGCTGTTGAATCGTTGTCAATCGCGTCCAGGGGTTTCTTACTTGTGGAGATTGCTGCGTCACCCGACAAGAGACATCAATGTTTTGGAGAAGAGATTTGAAGCGATAAAATTCTTTTTGAATCCAAACAATCAGAACGTCGTCGAAACTCTTAAAACTTGTTTGACTCAGATTTACCGCCTTCGCAGTCCCATTCTTAATCGATATTCCGCGCCACATGCCAAAATATCAGATTGGAGCAGATTACAAAAAGTACAAATTCATTTTGTTCCCTTCAGAACAGAATTTCGTTTAATACAAGAAAAAACGAACTTTAATTCACAGACTCTTTCCCAAATAATTTGCATCAGCGACTTGTCCTCCGAGCATCGAAATTCCGCATCGATTTTTGCCAAAATTTGTGACAGTATCACTCCGGACATGCATTCCATCAAATACTTTATTGATTACATCATCGATTTTGATTTGAGCAAATTGCAAGGAAAAATCGTCATTAAATCTGGAGTCGACCCCGAATTGGATGAGCGTGAGCGAACATTTAATGATGATAATTTGAAAAATCAAATTAACAAATTGTACCAATGAATTAACTTTTCTTTTCAGTCAACAACATCAGACAACGACTTCCAGAATTGCTGTCGGAAGCAGCGGAAAAGGAAATGAGAAAATTCCCAATGCTAATGGAAAGATGTCGAATGATTTACGTGCCGGACATTCGTCACGTTTTAGCAATCTACGACGGAGCACCTTCCGACGACGAAGGAATTCCAGGATTGGAATTTAAGTTTGCCATCAACGGAGTACGACATTACAAAAGCGACGAAGCAAGAGGTATCAATAATTCTTAATAAAAAAAAACTACAACGCATCATTTTTTCATTTTTAATATTGTCTCAACAATTACAAAGTTTTAATTTTCTTGCTGTTTGAATTTTTTTAAGAATTGGACAACAGCATTGGCGATATTGTATTCAAAATCTCAAAACGCCAGAATCACATAGTTTTACGATTGGTCAGATTTCTCAGCAAACACGTTGGATCAATTTTGAAATCTATTGAACTCTGCGCCGAATTGGACACGTAAAATTTTCAAATGTTTCATAACTCGAATGAAATCTTATAATTCGACTTTTTTTTCGCTAAACCAAATTTATAATTGACCCATTATTACGTTTTTATTTTCAATAATTGTCACTGAAATTTTTTCGGTGCAATAAAGAATTAATTTGAAAGAAAATAATTAATCCTGGAATGGTTTATTTTTCTAGATTGCTGGCATTTTCCATGGTCGCTCGTGACAATAACTACGTAATGCCAAAAATGGTGGCAACAAAAACCATCGACATAAAACGTGGTCGTCATCCACTGAAAGAACTTCTGGTTACTTTTGTTCCAAACGATACTGTCTCGAGCCCAGAAAGCGGCATGATAAAAATTCTGACAGGAGCTAACGCTTGTGGCAAGAGTATTTATTTGAAGCAAGTTGCTCTGATCGTTTTTATGGCTCACATTGGAAGTTTTGTGCCCGCCGAATCCGCGACCATTGGAATAGTCACTCACATTTTTACTCAAATGCATTCCATTGACAGTTTGGAACAAAATACGAGCTCTTTTCTTCTGAGTTTGCGACAGGTACAAATTCCTCATTTTATTAACAAATAAATTCTATAAAAGTTTGACTTTTATAGATTTTATAAATTCAGTTTAATTGCTCAAACTTCTCGACCGATTTGAAAGGCTGAGAAAAAAAATTTCTTGTTAAGTTTTTGTCAAATCATTATTACTTTTTTTTTTTTTTCCAGATAAATGTTGCTCTTTATGGATCAACGTCCAGCAGCCTCTTGATCCTCGACGAATTTGGCGCCGGAACAACGGAGATCGATGGCGCAGCTCTGCTCACAGCAGTTTTGAAACATTTTTTTGACCAAGGGATTCAATGTCCTCATATATTTGCAGCAACTCATATCCATCGCGTGATTGAACTGTTGCCACAAAGTCCGATGATCGAGGCTCAAGTAAATTATCAAAAAATCATGAATTATCAATTTTTGAAAACTTTTCCATTATTTACAACCAAAAAACCATCCGAAAATTCCTCAATAACGAGATAAACTTGTGGACGACTATTTTTTTATTGAATTCAATGAATTTTCAGACTTTCGAATATTTGTCGAACGAGTCAAACGATTTGGTATTTCTCTATCGACTCATAAGCGGCAAAACTTCGTGCAGTTTTGCACACTCAGTTGCGAGGAACGCCGGCCTCGACGAAGACGTTGTTCGTCGTGCACTGGAGGTGAAATGGCAATTTTTACGCGTTTCGAGTAATTTGCGATTATTATTTCCTCCGAAAAATCTCAAGAGTTTTTTAAATTTCATTCGAGATATTTACACACAGGTTTTTGAAGCAAAAAAACGAGGCACTTTGCCACCTCCGTTGCCACATTTAAATCAACACGAAAATACGTAAGAATTCAATACAAAAACACGATTTTTTTTACTTTTCTTATTTTCAGACCATTATTGCCTATTTTTTACTCATAACAAACTTTTTTTTTTTTATTAACTTTATTGCAGAATGATACACATTATGGAACTTTTGTCGAACTCAAGTGGCAAAATAAATCTCGAAGAATTGAAGCTGTGGGTGAGGCAGGCGACAGCAAAACCGACGAACAAATAATTTTTCATGAAAACAAAAACCTTGAGTCGATTCAACGATCCTTCGTAAGGATTTTTGAGAAAAAAAAATATTTACTGTTTTTTCGTAATCCATTTTTTTGTTCAGATTTGAATTAGTTTTAAGTTTAAAGTTTGAATTAACGTTGAATAAATGAAATCGAATGATAAATTATTGAAATTTTTCTAATTTCCTAATTCTCGGTTGAAACTGAAGATTTTCTATCGAAATAAAATGATGATTTATCTTAAAATCCGCTTTCGAAGTTTCGTATTTCCCGCATTTTTTTAAACGCCCGTATTACACGATTTGGCCGTGGGATGGAGGGACGTGTCTGTTCGTAAAAACAGCCACAAGACGGCGTTGAGTTCGTGTCCGTTGTCAATAACGGATACTGATATGATGGTATGAGTGTGTGTTGATGAAAGTAGAGGTGGTTGCGCGTATGTGTATTATTCCCCGGCAGAAAGCTAAACGTCTAAAGAAGAGCGGGTGCGCGGCGATCGAGAGACAACGGTATAAAGCGAGCGAATTCGCCGAAAGGTACCGACTCGTTTTTTCTCTCTCTAGCGAATAGAGAGACGAGAAAATAGTGGTGTCGGCGAATAAGTTGAAGAGGAGGTGCACACGGTGTCGTTTGAAGCGCGATCCTTCGAGCAAGAAGTAACGACTGAAGGAGAGAAAAAAAAAAAGGGATAGGGTGTTTGTAGGAAAGGTCGGGCGTGCCTTTTTCGCGAGGAATAAAATAATATCGAAGGAAACGGTTTTGCGCGCTCGCGCACACCCCGTGTCTCTAATTTGTGTTGAACGTGTCCGTGCGTTTGTGTTGTTTTTTTCATATATGTGTGTGCGTAATTTTCTCGCGGCTTGGTTAGAGAGTTCGTCCCGTGAGAGTGAGGGAGAGAGAGAGATAGAGAGAGGACTCGGGAGGAATATAACACGCGCGCGAGAGGGGAACTACGAGGTTCGGGACTGGAGGATTTTTGAATCATCACGCATTCGTAACTGTCAACGGTCTTTGGGAGGAGATTTTTGCAAATTGTGTGTGCTCGCCAGTTGAATATATATATATATATATTTATTTATATATATATGTGTGTGTGTGTATGCGTGAAAAATATACATATAAAAAAATAGCTAATATGTGCATAAAAAACGACGAATATATATAAATAAAAATCTCCCCGTATATTCCGCGTGTGCTTCGTCGCTCAGCTGAGCTTTACTTTCGGTGCTGTTTTTTTTTCTTCACCATTTTTCTTTCTATTTATTTGGTTTTTTGCTCGAATTACCGAAATTAACGGATACGCTAGGCCGTTCACCGCGAGTGTATCCAAGACACGCAGACACGAGGAAACAACACCAGTTTCCGCTCACCAACCGGAAGGAGCCAGAGAATAGAAAAAAAAAACGTGTGAAAATTGTTCATTTCCCGGCCTTTTTTTCCTCGATCTCTCATCCTTCACCCTCCCACCTCACGCGGAGTTTTTCCCTGCCAACCCCGAAAACAACCTCTACGTCTCTTCCATGATCGCGGTGATTTTATCGCCGTGGGAATAATTTATTAAATGACCATGGACAACGGCATGTGCAACATCCCTACGGGCACGAGCATAAACATCAAACGGACCGATGGTTAGTTCTTTTTTATTCTCGTTTTTTCTCTCGCTAATCATTTTTCTCCACGTCTATTTTATTCGCAGTTTTATCCATCGACCTTTCGTTCGTTCCATTTAATTTGTTCGATTTTTCCAAAGGCATAACCTTAATTCAAACTTTAAACTCGAGAACAAGTTTTCTCTACACAAACTTTGCTTTCGTTTACTTCGAATCGCCTTCAAAGAATTTTCAGACACTTTACATAAATATCTTGCAAAAATATCGAACCAATTGATTCAACATATAAATCAGCCTTATTATTATTTCGTTTACGTATGTTTGCTAATGCTTCGGGCTCTACCTCGTGCTGCTGCCAACTTTACAGACCAGCCCCATCATTGTTATTATGTTTACTACGCTTATTATTGTTATTGGCAGTGTTTTTACTTCGGAAATTGTACGACCAAAGGAAAGTAGTAACGGGGTTAGTTCGGTGTAGGACTTTTGCTCTACAGGATTTGCGTAGACCACTGTTCCGTGGCTCTCCCTCAAACTCTGTAGGCCTCTCTCTGGCTGTACGGGTACTCACTCGCGCGTGGGCTATCCAAACGCCATGACCGGCTTCAACCGGTTTTTCATATACCAATCCCGCTCTCTTTCTCTAGTTCTTTCTCTTTCTTTCTTTCTTTCTTTCTTGAGATCCCCGATCATTCCCATATTCGGGCTATTTTCTTATCCGCCTTCAACTGACCAGTCAATTTTTTTTTTCTTACCATTTTTGCACATTTTCATTCGTTCGGGCATTTTTTTCGTTGCTATTACAATTTGTAAGTTTTTTTGGTGAAAAATATTGTTTTAACATCCTAGAAAAATGTTTTTTTGCGGAATTTGGTTAGAAATATAAAAATTTACCATCGTGACGTGCAGATCTCTCGAAATATTGGCCAAGATGTTTGTTGTCATTTGAAGGTCGAAACACGACCTTGAAATACAAAAACTACAATGAAATGTTCGTCGAGACTATTTTCTCCCCGTTTTTCGAATATTTTTGTTCCTTGGTCGAGAGAATGTACAGGCAAAACATAAAGAATCTGTGAAAAATACTAGCGTGAAACATTTTTTCCCCTGACGTTGTAAAACCTCGTTAGGAACTTATTAAGTGCGTTAAATGAACCCTGCGAATTTCAACAGCAAAAAAATTGCTTTGTACAGACTGTAGAAATTTTACCAAATTATTATAAAGGAAAAAATGATAAAATTAATTTCCTCGACACAATTACGTTAGAATTTCTTTTGTTGATTTACCGATACACATTCGATCTTTTTATTTTGCATTTTTGTTTTTCGATCAATAAACACACGAATTTATCATGATTTCATAGAAAAAAAATGATAAATAATACAACCATTCATATTCGATGGTGAAAAAACGTATCGCAAAAGTAATTCAAGATTCGCAACCCTCCTGAAGTAGACGATTCATGGTGAGAGAGCAACTACACGAAAGCAGACCCTTGGGTGTCAGAGGGAGAGAGTAAAGCATAATTGATCTACTCCTCGGTATTTGCCAGCTGCGAACAATGGCGTAGCCCTTCACTTCTTTCGTGAGCTTTATTGCACACCCTCCAATAAATTTATTTGCTCGGTTACACTAATATGACGATTTACCATTATTTCATCAATATTTCCTCGACTTTTTATTCACCATTTTATTTTTCACCTGAGCTTCCACGTGGTCGGCATGTGAGTGTATTTCAGGGACTGTCTAAAATCGATGTTTTCATCACATTTTTTCAATCGATCGTTGTTAATCTCGTTTTCTTTCGTAATTTTTTCTTATTCTTAATAATGCTTTATTTTATTTTTATTTTTTATTCTTTTTTTGTTCAAGATTTCTAGTAAAAAATCATTTTTTAGTAATTGAACATCATTTTCTGGCAATTTATGAAATAATTTTTCGAGTGACCCTCATTACCCCAAACGCGGGCTTACCATGGATTGGGGAGAAAACAGAAATCGTACATGTGCAACCTTGGTGTTAAAAAGCGGCTTAGAAGTAGCGAATTCTCTGAAAACAAAGAAAACAATAAATCCACACACCCAACAGCAACAATATAATAATTCTCGTTTTTTTTTTTTTTGTTTTTCTTCAAAATCCATGACTGAACAAAACGCGCAATTGTTTTTATTCCATTTATTTATGCACCGTAGACTTTCTAATTGCGCACATAAACCTACGAATAAAATGGGAAAATATTCGAGGCGGTGATCGAAAGAAAAACACCTCTCGAATTGCGATAGAAACGCGCAATTCTACAGGAATAGAAAATTGAAGGAAAAAAAAAACAACAACATTCGTAAGAAAACGAGGCAAAGAAAATGATGTCAATGTCACGTGATCTCCGAATAAGGCTAAATACGAAGAAATAAAATAATTGAGATAATGTGACGAGCCAACTTTTTTCGATCGAATCTTTCGGTCAATTTCAATCTCACGAATTTAATTCTTGATTAATCCAAACTTTGAAAATTCTCGTAGCCAAGAACGAAATCCTTAAAGAGCGAGAGTTGGAATAAAAATGAAAGAATTTATAAATCGATAATCGACGCCGAGTAGTCACGAGAACGATTGTTCGTAAAATTATTGACAGTTAGGGAACTTGGGGGCAATGAGGGTCACTTAAGAGTCATCATTTACTAATTCACTCAATAAATTATACAAATGTATACAAATGTCGGTATATTTCGATCGAATATTATTACATCGATACACGGTTAACGGGGGCAATGAGGGTCACTTAAGAATTGTCTTTTTTTTCAATTGAAATAACATTACATTGAATTAAAAATTTAGACAAACGGCTCATTGCACAATTTTCTACTGAGATACGAATCCTTTTGTCTCGTAATTAACAAGGTCGAAATAAATTGCATTTCTGGGCCTCTCAGGGCTCGTATGGAGCTTCGAGTTCAGACTTTATAAGATAATCGGTAGCGATTTTATTTACTGCTTCGTACAGCCGAATGACTCAGAGCGTTTGCCAAGAAAGGAGAGGGTTTCCTAGTGACGATCCCCCTCTCGTCATTCTCCCATGCTCTTCGATACCACGCGTTCACGTACAAATATATTGAAGCAGGTTTTTTAAAAACACCACGTTTTTTCGTCGTTTAATAGTTTCAAACGTCATTTCTTCGTTTTCTGGTACAAATCGTAATAAATTTTCTCCTAATTATTTATTCAATCAATGGATAAATTGTACTAGTTTTTATTTTGATATAAATTAATATTTTTTGATTGTAATATTTTTTTAAAATAATGAAAAATCGAAAAATTCAAACTATCGATCAAAAGCTATTTTAACGAAACTTTCTGACTGCGACTCAGTCTTATCGAAACTTGTTAAACGGACGAAAGTCATCGCCCTGAGTAACGGAAAAAAAAAACACCCAAAAAAGTTGCGATAGAGCTCGCATGCGAAATAGAAGAGAAGATCGAGGCAGTAAAAATGTTGATAGGCTCGATTTTGTCTATGAGAGAATCTTTCAGATCGTAAATGAGCAGAGACCTTTTTACGTGTGTGTGTGTGTGCGAACAAATTGAAATTTTGCGTGGGGGTGACATACAAGAGCGACGTTGTAATCACTGCTATATTTATACGACGTTCAATCGTCAACATCGATCGCAAATATTCCATAAAAATATTGTCTCTTGAATAAATATCAAAATTCCAGAAATATTTCCTAGGAATTTATCTTTTTTTTTTTTCTCATTTTTTAATCACTTTTTTTTTAACACGAGCTTCTAATGACACGGTTATAAAAAGTTTCATGTACGATTTTCGTTTCTCGCACGAATTATTTAACGACGATCGATAAAATTGTTGTAGAGACTTTATTCAATGTTTAAAATCATGAATTAAAGATCGTCGCATAATTGTTATCATTACAAACGTTCATATTCGTTACTTCAGTGACAAATTTAATTTTTATCATCTAGCAATGATTTTTTTTTTTTTCAATATTTTACTATTTATTTTTCCTGATCGTATCTTTTTTTTTTTTTGGTTTCAAGTTGATTCATTCAATTTGATCGTAACGCGTAAACATTTCAATTACAAAATTACTGCAACGCAACGAGCCATGGACACACGCACTTTATTTTACCAAAGTTCACGTGCAATAGAATCGTTACGTCGTTTATGGACGTAGGAGTGGCTTCCAAAGGTTTTTTTTACGCCGAAGTTTCGACGAACGGGTTGCGAAAAAAAAATGAATAAAATAATGTAAAAAAACAGAGGTAATAATTGTGCATGCGAGGAGAAGATAAATTAATGCTGAAGGAAATTAGGCTAAGCTTTCTGGACTCGCTCGAGAATCGAATAAAAAAATGAAAAAATTACGCGAAAAGAATTTTAATGAGGATCAAAAACAAATAAATTGCAACAGGAACATAAGTCACTCGAAATATTCCACTTTTTCAACATTTTTAGTAAATTATCTCACGGAAAAATTGTATGATTGTTCGTTTTTCGTTGCATCAAAGGATAATAAATTATTTATTCGCGTCCTTGATAAAACACGATGCTATTCCACTCGGACTTATTTTCCGGGTAAGCGCAGTCGAAATCGATAGCCGGGCTCTTGCTAGACTCGCCGCCTTTACGGAAATGCACCAATTGCATTGCGAACTAAGATTTTGTTTTCTTCGTAAAGAACAAACATCGAAGAAAACAGAAAAAAAAATTGTACATGGGTTGATTTTTCTTGTTGAATAAATTAGTAGTAATTTTTTATTTATTTTTTATCCCAATTAAAAAGATCTCGATCAATGAAATTTTGTGTCAGAAAAATTCTAGACTTTAAAATGATCGAAAATTGCTTTTTTTTTAATTTGTTCTTTTTATAATTTCATCCAAATTGGCACAGGCTCGATTTTTTCATTTTTTTTTGGTTCAGCACTTGTCACTTAGTTCGAGCCTCATTTATGGGACTCTTGCAGGCAATTCGAATCTATTTCCGTCCTTGCTCTATTTCGACCACGCAAATATCTACAGCTCTCTTTCTCTCTCGGTACGAAAAGGGACTAAGAATAGCGAAGGAATGATTCAAAGTTTCTCATCTCTGTCTTTGCCTCGGAAATTCGTACTGCAATTGTTAAATGCAATTTATTAAAATAAATAAAACGAAAATTTTCCATTTTTTTTGACAATTTAATTAAATATCTTTGTGCATAACGAACCAATTATTTTTATTTATTAATAAAAAATGCTTCGCTGAACGAATCTCATAAAATCTCATGATCCGCGATCTCGGATGATAATTAAGAGGAAAAGAGATAAAAAAAAAAAAAATCGAGTAGTCCTTGTCCAAAAGCAACGCACAATTTGCTCTTCGTCGTGAACGTTGGACACGTGGGCGTTGTTCCCTTATAAGGATTCCTACACATCGCCAGAGAGTCTCTTTTACCTTGTAATAATATCAGACTCGATTCTTTCGATCTTGTCGCCTATCGTTCGTTTCTCAATACTTATCTCTCTCTCTTGAATACTAAACACTAATTTATCGTCATTTATCATCGTAGTGCTCGAATCAGACGTTTTCATTCGTGACGTCTTGGCTTAAGGACGATTTGTAATTAATGTTGAATCAAAAAAATAAAAAGACGTACCTTCAACCATTTTTAAATCGTCAAAAACGTCTTCGAATAGAAAATGAGACACGAAAATAAATTCATTTTGGAATTAAAGTATTTCTATAAATTTTAATATAAAAAAAAACATTCAGATAAAAATGTAAATACAAACAAAAATAAATGAACATTTGAATCAATTTTTCAACTTTTTTGAAAATTTCGTTTGAATATTTGTTTTGAATAAAAATAGACAGAAATTACCATAAACAAATAAGACAAAGACAAAAATCATGTGGAGGCAAATTTTTCTTGACGCCCTCGTGTGTCTCGCGTTCGTTCAGCTTCCTGGTTCGATCTGTACAACTTTTCTTAACGAGAGAAAGAGAAGCAATGTGGGAAAGAAAAAGAGTGTAGGTTGACTGTAGTCGTGACTTTTCTATACTGCAAAAATTTTATCTTCTCTCATTTTTTTTTCTTTTTTTTCTTCGGGAATCCATTCACCTCAAGTACCGACCGCATTGTCTCGAAGTGCCTCTCGATTCTCGAGACTTACGGCATTTTTCTATACACGTATTTGTTTGCTCGTGTGTTTTAATCCACGTGTAATGCTCTCGTCTCTTTTTCTTTGCTTCTGCATTCTCCCTAACGACTTCAAGCTTTTCGTTCAGTATTTGCAACAAACGTCAATTTTATATTTACATTTTGTCTTATTTTTTCAATCGAAATATTTATAAAATCTGCTTTTTTTGTATTTTAATCAAAAATACGATTTTATTATCTATTTCTTTTAAATCAATTTGACAGTCAATTAAATTTGTACATTTTTTTGGATTAATTTAGGAATAAAATTAATTTAGGGTTTTTGTTTTTTGTTGGACAATATTTTATACAAGATTTCGATGAATCTTTTCCTCGTTCTCAGTTCAACACCCACGAATAAACGAAAGTACGAAAATTCTTAAGTTTAATTCGTACCCAAGGCGAGTTATTGCTTAGATCCTTTTCATTTCGCCCACGTGACTTTGACTGGCCAAGAAACTGGCACAATCACCGATTGTTGCTACATACACACGAATCACAAAGATCCTGAAGGCAGGACCAAGTTTTTTTATTTCATCAATCAATGGACCATGCTTGCAAATATTAATAATCATGTGCAGAATTGAATATTTTATTCATACGTATTCAGAACCATTCTTTTTATGTTTATTTCGGATTTAAAAAAAATCAATTTTTGCCATTTGATCGAAAAAAAAATGTAAATAATTAAATTTTTCGAGAAAATTTCGTATTTATTATTAAAATCCGTTTTTTAATGCAATTTTACTCGAAAGGCTTCCAAATCAATTTGCTTAAATGTTTGTAAAATGGATTTAAAAAAAAAAACATATTTTTGGACCATAATTAAAACATATTTTTGACATTTAAACAATTTGTTATAAAAATTTATCGAAAAACATAAAAATAAATTTATAGTAAAAAAAAAAAAACAGAAAATCGTGATTCGGTTGATTGATCGGTAAAAGAAACGTGCTCGTCAACTGGCGCCACGAACGATCGTTCGACGAACTATTTAGTCGAAGCACTTTAAGCAGCGAGTAAAAAATCTTCGTCGATCGGAGAGTCTCAATGAAAACATATCTCCGTATAAATAAGCCACGGAAATAATTAGATGGGACACGCTCTTTAAATTTCCGCGTTAAATAGATCGAGACAAATGCTCTGAACGAGCGTAACGAGGTGAAAAAAAAAAAATCTCTCAATTTTTTTTTTTTTTTTTCACCAAATATTATAGCGACGCAAACGCAACGAAGAACTCAGCTTATTATGCAATTCTTTGGTGCTGCAGCCTCACCAGTAACGTTAAAAGAATAAAGGTCAAGGGTATAGCGAGCCCGAGACTGGAAATGAAAAAAAAAAAAAAAAAGTTTCGTGTCGAGTAAGGAAAAATTTCGCAGTACCTTTAAAGGATCGAGTCAGGGACAGTGTAAAACCTTCAAAAATACTCATTTATTTATTTATTTTTCTTTTCGTCCAGCCCGCGACTAAAAAAAGTGCAAAAAAGTTTAATTTTCGGAACTCCCTTAAATTTATTCGAATTTTACAATAAAAATTTGAGCCTGAAGCGTCGAATTAATTTTTTTTAATCTCTCGACCTTTTTTAGCAAAAATATACAAGAAAATAAAGTTTGCTCCAATTTCCTAAACTCACAATAGAAAATTAAAATAAACTCGTAAAACTAAAGGTTTGAAAAGCAACTGAATTTGGCCTCAAAACAAAAGTCCATTTTTGTAAAGGCTGAGCTGCAGAAAAAATCGGAGCGTTTTCCCACGAGAAGCAAACGGGGTTAACTCTTAATTCGCCGGCACTTTAATTCTCGTACAAACACAGAGAGAGGAAACTCGTGTGGCGCAAACACGACGAAGTGTTCTCCATCTCTTCCTCCTCACACGTGCGCCACTCGCTCTACATATGTTTTGCATATTCCTCCTCTTATAAACCTATAACTATACATTTTCGTTGCATTCTACTATGGCGAGTGTTAAATTCTCCGACGAAATGTACGCAGTCTATCGATTCTGGCAGCCTTTACTTACATTTTCTTTATGTCTTCGTAAAACACTCACGTTACGTAAGAAATTCGATAGACAAAAGTTTTCAGATGCCCGTAAAGTCAACAGGGAGCTGAAAAAAATAAAATTCTGCTATAAAAATAAATAGAAATTAACAAAATGGTTTAATTTTTCATTAAAATTGATTTTGCTGGATACAAATTTCCTGGAGAAAGTTACGATTATGATTTTATTAAAATCGTGAGATATTAATTCCGAAATTAATTGAATTTTAATCAACAAACATCCAAGAGTTTATAATTTGATTGGATTGACGACAATTCCCATGAGAAAATTGTGTTAATAACGCGTTTTGAACGTTTTATTGTAATTTTAATTTTAAAAAATGATCAAATAGTATTATTTATAAATGACAATAGAATTTTTTCCATAAAATTGTAGGATTTTGATGAATGGTCTTACAATTTTTATAACAGTTTGTAATTTGATTGAATTTAAAGAAAATTCATTATAAAACTGTATAAATAATGATTTATTTATAAATAATAGTAAAAAAAAAATATCGATATAAAGTGCGTGATAAACGTGAATAATTTAGAGGCACAAGAGCGATGATTCTGCGGGCAGGATGCTGTCGCTTAAATAAAATGCTCAATAGACCGAGAGCTCGTATATATTGTTGTGTATTGGACCCCCGAACCAAAAAGTCTTCATTATAAATGCATTTCGTTGGATTTGTGCGAGGAGAGAGAGACCGGAAGCCGCGAAAATTTCCATTCCGATAAAAAAATCAAAAGCAAACTCCTGTCAAATGATTTCGAACATTTTTTTTCAATTTTCAATGTTATTTTTTTTTTCTATATTCCGGGCAATATTTATACTAAAATCTTCTGGTTTCCGTAACGAGGCCTCGATCTGTCAATCTGGAAAGTAACGAATGACCTATTAATATACACAACCTTAAACGTCATTGAAAGTCTTGAGTTGGCAACGAGAGGAACGAAAAGTAACACCGCCGTAACGAAAAAGGAACGAGACGAGAGTCGTTCGAACTTAAACTCAGTGAAATAAATATCGGCCGTACCTCAAAGTCACGCATCACGAGAGATATACGAAGATATATATATATATATATCGAGAAACCATTTATAAATATATATGTTAGATCCTCGTTCGCTATCGTATGTCGCAAATAAAACATCCAAATGTATGGATCAATGACTGGAGAATGTTACCAGGAAGTTTCATCCTGATAAAAAATATTTGCATCCTATGAAAAATGCATCATTGAATGATATTCGAAAAAAATAATAAAATACTCGATCAATTGATTCATTCACGTGTCACTGGCCTCGTCGTTAATGATTTTTTATGGCAAAACTTTATTTTACGTTTTTTTTACTTCAGACTTCTTCCACTTTGTTTGTTTATCGAAATTTTTTTAAATTCTTCTTCACAAAGATTGAGTGTATTGATTTTTTTATTTTTTGACGTTAGAAATGTCAAATTTGACAGTTCGTGTCACTGGAAAACATTTTTTCTTTTTTTTTTCTTCGAGGAACTCCGGAAATAGCTGTAAAATTGTTACGAAAAAATGAATGAATGTTTTTTCGGTTTCCAATCAGACGTGTCTCTCGTTGAGTTTGAAAAAATATTGCAGGCTTGACAATAACTTGAACTTAAAAAGTGTCGGATCGTAAAACCCATTCGCAAACTCGAAGAACGTTAACAGAACAGCGATAATTTCTTCGTCTTATTATCGAAGGGAACCTAATCGAATAGCAAAAGAGTTAAAGAGACGTCGTGGTATCGTCCTGGAAACAGTTCTCTTTGTGCCAGTTACAAAACGACATTCAACCACGAAGGTAGACTCGTATTTCGTCCACAAAGAGTTCCTTCGCGAATGTCAATTTGATTTTTTCGTATTTCGTGATTTTTTTCGCTCTTCGTTTCATCGATTTAACGAATTGAGGCAATAAAAAAATGTCGTGAAAAAACAACGAAGAAATTCTGAAATTTCTACAATTTTTATTCGTCATTTAATGAGTGAAAAAAAAAATTCGCTCAGATTCGATGAGTCACAATATCGTTCATTCGAATCGTTAAATCGTCGAGATAAAACTGCACAAATCTTGTGTTTGTATACAAATTGAAGTATTTATAAATCGTAAAATTTTCTCTCGGCGATAAGAAAAGTGCCAAAGAGAGAAAAAGAGAAATGGAACCCTGGACGAAATCGTTTTAACAGCGTTGTCATTGGTCGTCATAATAAAATGCGTTTATGAATCGACGCAACGACCATTCTGTCAGTCGATCGAGCCCAGTCGCTGGATCCACTCACGTGTGTCTCGCACGAGATTTTATTCTCTCGTATCCGCGTATCGTATATCCGAATAGCCTTGACCCGTCATACGTCGCAATAATAAAATTCTCCGTGTTCTCCGATCTCTTAATTTTCGACCGAAAACGTCAATATTTGAAAAAAATATTTTTTCGGTACAAAAAAGAAGTGAAACAAAAATAAAACTTCGACGTGGTCGACAAACATTTATTCTATCGGTTCGATTCACGAGGAATAAAAAAACAAAAGAAAATTTTCAATCACGAATCCAATCTATCGGAAAAAATCAAATTCATTCAATATTTTTCGTACTTCGTGGCTCAAAACATAATGAAAATGAAAGCAAAACAGCTGGAGGGAAAAAGAAAGAAAAATAAATAAACAAAAAAAAAGAAAACCGGTCCAACACTCTCCTTGAGAACATTGCAGAGTTTTTATTTCCACTTGCTTTCTGTCTCGACTCGATTCCCGAATTCTTCACCCCTCCAGTACACACAACACAAGAGAAAAGTGCAACGTGAATTCTTTTCGTCCGAGGGAAGAAATAATCGTCCGTCTATTTCGGCAACAGTCGACTTCTTCGTTTCCTCGTGAAACTTTATTCCTTCGATCGATGAAAATGCTGTGTTTTCAATAAATATTAAGTCGCAGGATTTATAAAGTGATTTTTCGATTCGAAAATTTTGGTTTAGTGCTTGAAAAAGTGAATTCGTGTTGTCGAATGTTGTGTTGGGAAAAAAATTGAAAAATCATTTCGAAAAATGTGCCAAGAAATATCGATCAAGGATTCATCGTCTTATGATTTTTTTTTACCCTTTATCTTGTGCCTAATTGCTTAATTAAAATCCTCATCGAGTAATTAAACTTTCCCCACGATCTTCCAAGCTCCAGGAGTTGATTTTTTGTTTGTTTGACGTTTAATCGATGGATTGGCTGACCAAGTGTGTCTGTGGCTCGAGTGCCAAAGACCCACAGAATCTTGGCAAAGAGAAGTCTTCGAAAAAGAATAAAAGGTCAAGAGGTAAAAAACGAAATGAGAAATATCTGGTGGAGGAGAATGTGGAGCAAAAGATCGAGGAATCTGTGATAAAATCATCGATAAGTGGAACGAAACTTGTGGCACTCGTGAAGGGACATCAGCTTGAGAACAAAAGCGAAAAAGTTGATTTTCGTGAAGAAATAATCATCGATGCTGCCAGTGTTAATGTGGATAAAAAAAAATGGGTTGAGGAGGATAACGAAAAGGATTTTTCTCGTAACACAACAATTTCAAGGTTCAACGAGGCGGAAAACGATGAGAAAAATTATCGCGATTTTACGAGGTCATCGACCTCGTCCGAGCCGGAAAATCAAAGCCCTCTGATCAATGGACCAAATGGTAGACGTCAAACAAAGTGTCAAAATCCATTAGAAACGAAATCGAATTTAGCAAAGTGTCAAAAAATTCATTTGCACGAATCGAGACTCAGTGGGGATCAGAAAAATGATGAACTCAAAAATGCCCAAAATTTTGATGACGAAGTGGAAGAAAAAAATGGTACAGAAGAGGACTTGAAAATCAATTCAAATTCGTGCAGTTTCGTTGTCCCCATAAATTCTTCCAAGGGATCCCGAAACATCGAGAAAAAAATGCCAGGCTCTCAAATTCCTAAACCATTTACGAAGCACCGAGGAAACAAGGTCATCGAGGAGAAGATTGAAAAAGTGCCAAAAACCGATAAAAATGGTACTTTCGTTTAATTGAATACAAAGGAAGAAAAAATCGATTTAAAAATTCCAACTAAATGCTTCAAAAGACCATAAATTTTACAATTTTTTGTCCAGTTCACTTTTTTATCGTTTTTAATTAATAAAAAATTGAGGATTGCACCGAATTTCAAATAAAACGTGCACAACGTCGATCCATACGAAACTCGGTACTCACCGCTTCCGAAGGATAAAAAGCGTCGTGGAATCGCGAAGCGTGACGCAGTCGTGCCTACGGAATAACCACTTAGCAGTTGAATTCCGGGGATGCCCTCTAAAATTAGATACTAATTTAGCACGCGAACAAAACCCAACAGCGAGACTCTCAAATTACACCATTCTATGGCATTGTTGATTTCGCTTGATTTCAAAACCACGCGAAAATGTCTAATTTCATATATTTATTTTTTTCCACACATTTATTATTACATATTTTTCAAAATAAATGTATAAATTTACGCACGAACGCAGGTACATTCGTATTCGATGGTGTAATAGAAAAAAAATCGATCGAGACATAAATTATTAACGAATAAGAATAATAACATATTTGCTAATAACTCGATGTTAATTGTTCATTTCTATTTCAATGAATATTCGAGTAATAATAATAAATTGATTGTTTTATTTTTTTTAGTGGTCTTAATGGTAACTAATTAGATATTAATTGCTTCTTTCTTGATTGGTTCTCAGGTCGCGTACACTCGGCAATTGTTTCTGGTGTCAATTGGGAGCAAAGGAGCGTGACTGTAGAATGGTTCGAAAAAGGAGAAACCAAAGGGAAAGAGGTGAGTTATCAGAAATTGATTAATTCGATAAATTATCATTTTCGTGGGACGAATTTAATTTTAATTTTTTCTTCCAACAGAAGGAAAAAAAATTCTATAAAATTGATCTGGAGTCATTTTTTAAATGAATAATTCGTTGATCAAATTAATAATTTTCATAAAATTTGGTAATTTATATTTACGATTGAATTAGACTTTTTTCAAATTTTTTAAAATTCTGTTTTAATGATTCTCAAATTCGTGGGTAATGGTTAAGCATTTTTGAAAACGTGTTTTAAGATTTTTGGTATAACACGTGTAATTTGTAAAATTTACGAGCACACATTTTTCACATTTATTTCCTTGTTCATACCTCATATTTCATTCGCGAGGATCCCCTAGGTCATGGTTAGTGGTCGATCTATTTTCAAAACTGTACACGAGTTCTTATGCAATGCCAAAGAGTGGCAACCTGCGTCCCCGGCGATTGGGAACGCGAATCTATTTTCGACAGACTTGTTCGCGAGTCGTACACAGTTTGACGGGACCTGTGAGCCGAACCTCTGGAAATTAAATCGCTCCCTGATCTATCCAATTAACGGATTTTAAAAAAAAGGAATAAAATTGATTCTCAGTTTTGTTTTTTTAATTTTAATTTTAATTTTAATTCAAAAAATTGTTTGAAAAATATTCAATCATTCTTTCTTATAATCGAAATCATAAGAAAGCTGAATAGAAGAAAAAAAATACGTCTTCACTGTCATGAACGAAGTTAAGATCGTGATAAATTTGTGTTGATGAAAAAAATTTATCTTTTTTTTTTATTCGACGAAAAATCATCGATATGTTATCACAGAGCATGATACCACGACGAAAGGTTAACACTTTATTCGTCTCGGATTATCTTTCGCGTTAAAACTATCGTGATATCCTGTTTGTTATTTATTTCTAAATATTTATCATCGTTGACAACATTGTCGCGTATTGCAGGTGGAGATCGATGCGATCCTCGCTCTCAATCCCGAACTGATGCCGAAGTCAATGCCGCCACCACAAATCAACAATATGCTGTCAAACCAAAGAGCAACCAGGGTGAGTTCAATATTTTTCATCATTTATCGGAATAATAATCACATTTTTTTATTGTCTCAAAAATTGAGATTTCACATCAAGATCGAATCGTGTGCAGAAAACATTTTTATATTCATTGACCAACACAAGCAAAAAAAAGGATTTTTATATTTTATTTTATCGACGAAATTGAAAAAATAAATGATCACATTTGATTTTCATACAATTTGATCTGCATTTTTTGAAACTAAATTTTTGTACGGTTTTGAAAATGTGATAAATGTTCATTTTTTTGACAAGTATTTTTGGAAAAATGAATTTTGCATTTGCAAAAATGTATTCGAATCGATTTCGATAATTAGATGAAAAGAAAATCGTTAATTGATCAATGATTTTCTGAGTAAAATGATACGGGCGGGTGAAAAAAAAAAAATGTGATTGCAATCGCGATAAAGTAGTACAATGACCTAACGATTGTACCTGGAGCAATTTTCGACAAGGCTCGACTTTATTATCGACTCGAATATTGTTTACGCGTTGCCCCTGACAACGAACGTTCTCTAACCTGTTCCATCGTTCTCTGGTCCGAAATAATGTGCCGGTCGTCAGACCGTGGTGTGTCTCGATCATGTTCCAGTACCTTATAGTTTTTCAGGTACTAAAAATCGTTAAAATTTCATTTATTAGTCGCCATAAAACGGCGAATAAAAAAAGGTCGAAAATGAGCATTGAAAAAACCGTGAAATTATGACAGGTTTGTCGAACGTGACTATTTTTTCGTGTTTCGAATGCTTTTCGTTCCGAAAGAGAAAAAAAAAACAACAAATTAAAAAAATCTGTGAAAATTTTCAAAACAATCGATCGAAACTTCATTTTCGACAAAATTTTTTGACAGTTACTAAAAAAAACGTGATTTTTCTGACGTTTCACCATGGATTGTGACGACACGTCAATTAAAACGACTTCGCTAACGAGCCCTCGTAAAAAGTGTGTTAATTTTTTATTTTTACACTTTGCTCGAGTTTTTATTAAAAAATCGTTCTCCCGGAGCTCCGCTCCAAACTTCGTTGAAACTTTCCTTCCAACCTGCGAGTAAATAAAACTCCTGGACGCTCTAAAAGCCCGCAATATCGAGAACTCGGGCGGCGTTAAACGAATTTCGTTCTCGTAAAAACAAGACGAATCGAATCTTAAATTAAACTCTCGTGGCTCGAGCTACTAATCTGGTAACGTCTGTTCTCCCTTCCTTCCCTCATGGACGCTGCTTCTCGACGATCTTTGGATGCCTCTGGATCTCAACGACCCTGGACGATTCAACGAATGATAAAACGACATGAAAAAACCAACAACAAAACAAAATTTACAAAATGCATGAAAAACGTTACGATTGGTCCGTTTACGTTGGAAAACCCGTCGATTCCTTCCTTCTAAAATCACGGTAATCCCACGTTTCACGATTAATCCACCAATATATATTTTTTTAATCCACCCTCTTCGAAACTGTCCCTTTTTTTCATTTCGATTTTATTTACGTTCTCAAAACCACGAAAAAAACGAAAAAATGGAAAAAAACACACACACACTCGAAATCAGGACTCTTCCGGGGATGAGGACGAGGGCTTGGACGAACTGGAGAATCCGGAGGACGGTTCACTCGGACGACATGGCGGTCACACCGCCAGAAATGGCCTAACATCCGCAACGCTTCCTGTACGAGTAACATCTCGTCTTTCGGTAACGCGCACCCACACCCGCAATGCATTTTATTTTATCCTTATTTACACATATATATACATATGTTTTCTTTTTTTTTTTCATTTTGTCACATTTTTTTTTTAATTCACTCTATTTATATGTATATATATGTACAAATCCTCTGTCCAGCAAACCTGTCGCACTCCTTCTCGCAAATCTTTGTCCAGACGGTCTAACTCGAATCCGGCAAAGCACGAACTCAATGCACCTTGCAGGTCAATGGTAATCATCGAAATTTCAAGCAAAAACCACATTTTGCAGAAAAAACAAATATTTGGAACAAAAAAACAAAAAAACGTCCAGGAATGTGGTTGAAAAAATTATCCAAACGTCTGACGTTTCCGAAAATTCCAACTTTCCATCGATGTTTATAATTTCTTTCCGCAATACCGTCTCCCCGGAATAATTTGCCGGGCTCAATTCGAAGGAACATAAATTTCCGACCAATTGATCGAGGTCGGAGAAAAAAAAAAACAATGTATCATACACAGGGAGTTGAGAGAATTCTAAAATTCACAAATTTTGTTGCACCACGAAATCGTCGTGAAACTTTCATTATTTCTGCTTTTTATATTGTAATTATAATGTTGAATCGCACGTGGCACAATCTGTCAATACTTCTTTTTGCGTTGAAACAGTTTTTAAAATGTGATTTTTTTCTTTTTTTTCAGCATACCAGTCGACCATCCATTCCAGTTAAAGGTGAGATTCTTTTTTTTTCACTTCCTGGCTTCCTAGGGTTTCCGTTACGCGATCGTTGATCCCCCAAAATATATAAAAACGCCGAAAAAGCGTGGTACATAAATATTTCAACTGTCCATTATTTTTTGCCCCCTATTCCTCGCTCCTCGTTTAATGTTAGTCATGACACAATGTGAATAATCTGACAACACGAACAGTGCTCGAATACGAAAAACAGCCCTCTCTAGCCTCTCGTGTGTGTTTTATCACCCCCTCGGTGTGACTATCGATATTCATACGGTCTATAGCACACGAGGTTGGTTAAGTCCGAGAGTCGATATAGCGAGAGGCACAAGGGCAAGGACCCCGACTTGGTATAGACAGTGCACCGCGTACACTGGCCCGAGCAGGGTGGACTGTTTTTCGCTCTCCTTCACTTTAGTCTTCCCTCGAATTCAACCCCTTTAAAAAAAAAATTTTGAAAGTCACACTCGATTTGTTCGAATTAATCAACCAAAATGAAATTCGTACCGTGGACCTATTGCTTCAAACGGAGAAATAAAATAATTGATGAAAAAGTTATTGAAATCAAACTCACAGCTTCGGAAATCTCTAAGGAAAATACAACTCTGGCCAATTCTTCAAATATCACCGAAATGTGCTCAAATCTTGTACCGTATTCTCATCAATCAACGAAAAAGTGTAATTTCATTTTTAAACGATTAGAAAGAAAAAAAAAATTCTGGATACACCGGCTTTAAACACCGAGTTGATTGAGACATTTTTTTTGTATCATTTTATTTCAATTTTAATGTAATTTTAAATTTACAATCGACTAAAACACGCAGATTTTATTTATTTTCCCTAATTGTCTCTCTCCCCCAAAGTTTCTTTGTTATTTATTTTTTATATTAATAAAGAGTTGAAAAAAAAAAGTTTAATGAATAAAATGTAAAATGAATTGAATTGAATTTTTCTAGCTGGCTCGAACAGGCAAATAGCACGACAGGGCGGAGGAGGTGGTCGTCCAACGAACATAATGCCACCGACAGCTTCGATAAACGGTCATTCGGAGACAGTAACAGGATTGACGGGACGTCGTGAGGTTGAAAATATACCGCCTACGCCAACGTTGCCAATGAGTGTAGCGTCGACTCCGTTGAACAAGCAAAAAGCGATACAGCAACAGCAGCAGCAGCAGCAACAACAACAACAACAGCAAGCGATGGTAACGGCTCAACAACAGCAGCAGGCGGCGCAGGTGGAAAATGGTCGAGGAAGACGTTCGAACGTGGTGAAAGAAGTGGAGAGATTGAAGAAAAATCGTGAAGAACGAAGGCAACGTCAGGCTGAATTGAAGGAAGAAAAGGAGGCTTTGATGAATCTTGATCCGGGCAATCCAAACTGGGAATTTTTAGCAATGATACGAGAATATCAAAGCAACATTGATTTCAGGCCACTTCGGGATACCGACGCCGTCGAAGATCATCAAATAACTGTTTGCGTTAGAAAACGTCCGTTGAATCGAAAAGAAGCTAATCGTAAAGAAGTCGACGTTATTAGTGTACCGAGCAAGGATCAAATGGTCGTACACGAGCCAAAAGCCAAAGTCGATCTGACCAAGTATCTCGAAAATCAATTATTCCGCTTCGATTACGCATTCGACGAAACTTGCAACAACGAAATCGTCTACAAATACACCGCGAAACCCCTCGTCCAAACCATCTTCGAAGGCGGCATGGCCACCTGCTTCGCTTATGGACAAACTGGCAGTGGAAAAACTCACACCATGGGCGGCGATTTCAATGGGAAAACTCAAGATTGCAAAAAAGGCATTTACGCCATGGTCGCTAAAGACGTTTTCAAATGTCTCAAATCACCCAAATATCGACCACTCAATCTTATCATCTCTGCTAGCTTCTTTGAAATTTATTCTGGCAAAGTTTTTGATCTGCTCGCTGATAAAGAAAAACTGCGGGTTCTCGAAGATGGAAAACAACAGGTGAACCAAAATTTATTCAATAATTCATCGATTTTTTTGAGACAAAATGATTTGTTATTCTTTTTTATCAACTTTATCATTTAAATTCGTGTGGTTTTATCAAAATGGCAATCAAATTGATTTTTGTCATTCGTCATGTTATTTTCGCCCCTCTCAACAGGTTCAAATCGTCGGTCTAACGGAAAAAGTCGTAGAAACTTGCGACGAGGTATTGAAGCTCATTCAACATGGCAATTGCGCACGCACGTCTGGACAAACAAGCGCGAACGCAAATTCCTCGAGATCTCACGCGGTTTTTCAGATAATAGCACGAACGCCTACCACTCACAAAGTCCATGGCAAATTTTCGCTTATTGATCTTGCCGGTAATGAGCGAGGGGCCGATACATCGTCGGCCAATAGACAAACACGTGAGTTTTTTTCTCTACAAAGTTATTTACATGCAAAATTGATTAAAATACACTTTTTTTAAGTGGGAAACAAATTTTTATAAGAAAATTCTTTCACGATTCAGTATTTTCATTCTTATTTGTATTTTAATATTATATAATGTTCTGCAATGACTTTTCTTTTTGTTCCTTTCGTAGGAATGGAAGGAGCAGAGATCAACAAATCGCTACTTGCCCTTAAAGAATGTATACGCGCATTAGGAAGAAAGGGAACGCATTTGCCCTTCAGAGCAAGTAAATTGACCCAAGTGCTCAGGGACAGCTTCATTGGTGAAAAATCAAAGACTTGCATGGTCAGTAAATGTTTTTAAATTCCTTAAAAAAACCCTATATTTCTTATCGAAAGGAGAATTATGCTTTTTCCCATTTTTACGAAAAAGTTTCGAAGATTTCAAAATCTGTTTAATTCAATTCAATTATTTTCATGTATTTGAGACAAAACATTTTTTAGGCGATGATCAGGACAAATAATCAACGACAAAAAAGTTTATTGCTAATAAAATCAAATAATAACATTTTCGTGACCACAGATTGCAATGATAAGTCCCGGATTAAGTTCATGCGAACATTCTTTAAATACTCTGCGTTACGCTGATCGAGTTAAAGAGCTCGCTGCTACGGATCCAACGGAAATGAAAGTTTCACCGACCGATGACGAAAGACCATTGAAAATCGAGGATCAAGCGAACAACAGTGCCCTCTCGGACAGCGATCTTGCTCAGTTGAGATCATTGAACGTACGTAAAAAACTTACTTCACGGTCGAGTTACGATTGAATTTTTGTTTTCTTTGAATGAATGAAAAAAATGCAATTTACTCCATTTTTGAAGAAGTTTTTATCTTCGATTCTGTAAAACCTTATGATTTGTGTAACATTATTCCATTCATTGAAGTTTTTCATTCGAATAAATTTTTATTAATTTTCAAACGTAATAATTGTAACAGGAGGGAGAAATCTCGCAGGATCTTTTTACGTTTCACGAGGCTGTCTCGGCGCTGCAGATGCTCGAGGAGGAAGTTTTGGACACCCACAAAGCTGTTATGGAGAATACAACAAGTTTCTTAAACGACGCTCACAACGTATTTAGTGCAACGCACGAAGTCGATTACGACACAGAAGGTAAGAAACTATTCTTTTCTATTTATATTTTTCTTTTTCAAGCACGAAACAGTTTTTTTTTTGCCAATTGCTCCTTATTGTGCCTTTTAAATCCGTGAAATCGATACACGAGTCGAAGAAAACGTGTTGTTTTTTATTTTTACGAAGGTTCGGTTCAAATCCTCGTAGGATATCGTAGTAAATTGATATTTGAACGGAATAAAAATTGAAAAAAGACATATTTTCATCGCGATTTTATAAAGTTTCCATACTTTCTCTCTCCTCGCTCCCCTCGCGAACGCGTTAAAAACCAACAAAAAACACCCTAATCCAACCGTAATCCCGTGCGAGAATTCATTTGAACGGGAACTTAAAAAAAAACGTACTTAAAACATAATAATAACGAGAGAGAAAATATGACACAAGTATCAATGTGCCTCGCGTTTCATGACAGATACGCGCTCTAGATCGAATACGATCTGCGCGTTAAGCAACGACTGGGAAGACGAACTGGACGATGATCCGTCGATTAAGTTAATAGCCTCTTCGGACACGGATTCGGATAGCGGTATAAAGAAAAAGCCATTGTGTCGAGTTACAACACGGAAAAAATCGATAAATTCGTCTTCGCCTTGGAGATTCGAGAAGAGAGGATCGATCAGCAGCGCGAGTTCATCGGGAACGGGCAAAAAGACGCCGACGAGCAAAAGGAGATTGTCCAACGTGGGGGTTAATTGCAAAAAGAATTATTTGAACAAAAATTCGCCGTACAAAACGAATTCGATGAAGAAAAATTGTTCGAACCTTCCGCGAAGCAAATGGTCGACAACGGGAAAGAAAAATCATGGGAAATACAGTTGGACCGGAATTTTCAATGAAAAACGTGCAAAACGTTCGATTTTCAATTATGGCAACGAAACTTACACTCAAGAGCGTAAATTCGACGAAACGATCATCGACACCTTGACACGATCTTCCAGTCCCGTTGATGCTAAATTTTATTATAGCTCCGATTCCGAAACCGAAGCGCGAGTGTTCAGTCTGAAAAATCATTCCGGAGGTTCTTCTACTTTTCGAGAAACCGACGACACTCTTTGTGACGAAACCAACGGATTTTTCGGTCGAAGCATCGTCGATCCAGACATTGGGGAGAACGTCGATCGTGCGAATGGCAAAAAAACATTTTTCCTCGATGATCGACAAAATAATCAGTGTCATTCGTCCAACGATGATAATCCCTCATCAACTAACGAGAATCCAATTGAATCGAGAAAAAAAAACACCGCGCTTTCCGACGAGAGAATGAGCTCGATATTCGGTTTAGATTTGCTCAAAAAATCTCGAACTTGTTCCTCGGAATCGACTCTTCGAGCCAGCAACGGATCCCGCAAAAGCTCAATTTCACGAAACTCCATAGTTCGTCAAACCTCCGTCAGAGAAATGAAAATTGTTTCAAAATCCATCGAACTCGAGGACGAAGTCTTTGAGATCGAGGCACAAAACGATAGCCCAGTTTTTAAAAGCACAGCCGATTTTTGGATCGACGATGAAATACCTCAAAATAACGATCTTTATAAAACGACTGACAATTCGACTATAAAGACAAATGACAAGTGTGAGAAGAGGCAAAACTCTACGATTATTCGATCTTTGGGAAATATTATTATTAGCCTCGTTAAAAATGTGATATTATTCTCCATATTACCGACTGCCTACATTGCGTTTTTCCTTTACGTTCAGACTCGTGATAATAGTGACAGAGACTTGTATTAAAAATTGCTTAATTATATTCATTAGTTATTCGTCGTTTGTTCGTTATTATTACCGATTTTTTTTGTTTCTTCATAAACAGTGCTAATTTGTATATAATTGTTATTTAAAAAATATAATATTGTTGATTGGTATTGATATTTTTTAAATAATCAATTCATCAATTATGTTTGTGTCAGAATTTTGCAAAAAAAAAATCGTGATAAAAAGTGCATCTGGAATGACACTCGTTTCTGACCTTTGTAATATTGTTTTTTCGTTATCTATTGATAGAAATTTTCTACGAATTGTTAGTCCTCGAACGGATAGTGGTCTAATTAAATTTAAACTTTAATCTCCAGGTTTTCAAATGATTTGTAACTATTCTGGATGAAATTGGACGAACTTATGAGTTCGAATAATTTTCAATTATTCCACCGGTGCTATTGCAAACCAATGTTTATTGTCGATGAGCAATAAACATTTTCGAATATTTCATTGAATTAATTCATCCAGAAAGTTATATACAAATCGATTAAACTATTTCTAAATTTATTTGCATCAAATGTTCACTAAAAAAAAAAATTCTCAGCTCCATTCAATTCTTCGTTAATAATTCCCTTTGCCACTGACCATTAAAACGTTGAATAATTATTCAGCACGTGGTGCTGAACTCCGAAAGGCCAATAAATCAAAAACCGATTATCTTTCTTCCAATTTCGTCATTGTTTATATTTCAAAGCATGACAGCATGTTGAGTGTGTTCAGCTTTTAAACAAAGTGTGTGCCGGAGTGTCGTAGAAAATAGTTGAGTGCGAAAGAAAACATAAAAGAATCATGAATTTGTTATTTAAGAATATTTTGACCGCTGCGTGTGGTTTTTTTTATATTTTACGCTCATCGTAGTTGATATTTTGGCGAAAAAAAAACGTTTATATACATTTATCATTAGTCAGTTATATTTACAGCTTATTTGTGCCATAATTTACGAATATACATCGTTATTCAGGCAACACAAGAGATAATTATAACTATACATTTTGTTTATAGGCGAGATTTGTAAAAAAAAAGGAGAAAAGATTATTGTCCAATATGGTTAAGTTGTAATAAGACGAAAATGAGTCATTTAAATTGCATTTTCTATTTTTTTCTTCTCTCTCTTTCTCTTCTCTTTCTCTTCTCTTTCTTTTTTTTCTCCTTTACTTCTTTATATTCCTCATACAGTCTATAACGTCAGAAAACCTTACAGATTTGAGACGGAAAAGAACAAAGTTTGAGTCACCCTACCACGGGAGGTTCTCGTTGACGAGACGTCTCATTGAGAGAATTCAATTTTCCAACGGTACGATATTTACACTGAATCCAAAACAAACCAAACCAAAAAAAAAACAACCAAATTTTTTCTAAAACTAAAATAATTGCATCATTTTTGTAATTCACGTATTCGATCGTACACTAATAATTAAAAAAAGGGGCAATAATCCCTGGATTCGTCATCAAAAATCATCACCCACACCTTTTTCGTTTTACACTTTTCGCGTGAATAAAAAAAACTACCCGCAAAAATAATATTTTTTGACCTCTCACGCTCTAAATGGCGAATTTTTTCTCCTCGCATGTAACAAACTCCGGCAGGTCAAACTTTGATCTTTTCGACGGGTTTTCTATACCACGTGTTTCAAACGATTCAAAAATTCAATGTTCAACAAACAATCTGAGGGAGTTTCTCATGATAAAATGACTCGAAAATGAAATAGAATGAAAAAAAATATAATCGAAGGAATATCAATCGAACTTCGTTCGCTTCCATGAATTGTAAAACGATCTAATTATTGTTAATAAATGTTATTTTTGTGGATACCCCAATCCTAACAGAGCTGTGTGTACTATTTTTGCGCTAATGTCACATTTCTTTTTAACAGGCAATTTAACGAATTTGTTGAGTTATATCGAAAAAACAAAATCTGCTAATCGTTTAATTCGCACTAATCGCAATAAATAATTATCAGCAAATTCTAGCACAAAAAAATTTCAATGTGCACATCGCTTTTTATGACAAAAGAAAAAAAAACAGTTGGAAATTTCTTGTTTTCTCAACAGCTACAAAAAATGTAATTAAAACAACAAAAAAACACGATTTTCGCTTTGAAATTGCACCAAAAGAATCGAAATAACAATAATCACGTTTGTGCAACTCACGCCCGATAACTGTTGGTCCCAATGGGCGCTTTTTCATGTAAAAAACATTTGAAAAAAACAACATCAGGTCCCTTAGGTTGACGGGATTAAATATTGTGTGTTTCAGCGTACGCCCAAAAGTGGGAGGATTTGCTGCTAACTCAACGCGACACGTTGAACGCTGCCCTGGATCAGGTCAGTCAATTTCGAAGTCAGCTTCTCGAGGAGGAACAGATCAGCCAGAAGATGACACGTCCTCGCAATCCACGATACAACTAAATCAACGTAACAACAGCTTAAAGAAGAAGGAGAAACTGAGCTTGAGAAAGGAAGACCAAAAAAGACCTCAAAAATCTTGTTGAATTTTTCAGGTTTTTTTTGCAATTCTATTCTTGGGTTTCTTTTTTTCTAGTAACGAACACAAAAAATCAACAAACAAAAACTCATCAAACGCGTATCACATTCATGTTTTTTTTTTTAATACTCCGGGGAAACGTGCCAACGAGAGTGAACCAGAGAAATCCAAAGTAATTTGTCCGTCTTGTTTTTTTTTGGTTTGAGCTTCACGAGAAAAAAAAAGAAATTGTTGTTGGATTCGACGAGAAAGGACGTTTCCTCGGAAAATTTTCGAAACGCACGAATTCACTCACAAACTAACGATCCATGACGAGAGAAAAAGTACGAAGTAGCTTAAAAGTATGTTGTTGAAAAAAGAAATCTCGATGTGGAACGTAGACGTTTCCTGGGGGGCAAATGAGGGGGGGGGAGGGAGAAAGGCTCACAGGGTATGGAGTCGTCGGAGGGAAGCGTACGGAGACTCGCACATTCAGAGGAATGAATTTTATTCAGCGCACGAAAAATCGCAAGGACTGAGAGGAAAAAGTGGAGAAAATCTGATCCGAATGAAAGAAATAAAAGAGAAAACACGAGTTTAGGCATGCCTTGATTTTTTAGTCCTGACAACTCGTTGCAGTATTTTCAAAATATACTTTAAAGCATCCATGACAGAAGGAGCGAATAAAGAAACGTCAAACGATTCCGTAAAGCATCTGTTGAAAAATTCATTATGAAAATAAAAGGATTTAAGTTTCGATTAATATATTTTCCTCGTTGAGAGAATGCTGGAATTTCTTTCGTGTCTCCCCAAGACATTAACACGATTATCAAAGCTTATGAAAAGGTGTTTGGTCACGAGGAAGAATTAAAAGAATGAGAAACTTGAAAATAATGGAAAGACAAGCAAATGGCAGCAAGAAACAAACAGAAGTATATATATATATAAAAAATTGTTCGTGTATTTAACTGGTATGGTGATTCAATAAAGAGCATAAGAATGTTTCTTTTAAGACAAGATAAACGATGGAGAGAAGTTGAAAAAATAAAAAATAAAAAACAGAGAATAAGACGCAGGACGTTTGCCGATTAAAGAGTGGTTTTTAGCTATACGTAATTAAATAACGATGTTATAAAGCTTTTAAGATAACAAGTGTTACAGGACCTCATTGTCGTCTGCCTTATCTTTTTTCATTTACTTTTCTCGTCTTTAGGTCCCCGCGAGATCGTCCTGTAACTATAATTGAGCGAAAAAACAAAAATGTTCTCGCTTCTTCTCAAGTATCAATAATTCTCAAATTATAATTTATTCCTCTTTTATTTTTTCTTTCATTACATGTTTTTTTCCTCGTGCTTTGGAGCCCGGAAGAATTGGAGAAATCTTCCAAGCGTTTGAAATATTGGGACAAACGCAGTTTGAGATTTTGACAGAAAACTTCCCTCAGGATTGAAGTCTTTTTTTTTTAGTTAGTTAGCCATCGTCAATGCAAGTGAGAACAAGAGACAAACACTTAATTTTAATTTTCGACCTTGCGATACTCGTACGTTGTATTAATACTTTTGTTTTTTCGTTGCACAATTTGAATCATGCTCGGTGTGTGATTTTTCTGATTTTGTGTGTTTGAGAGGACGAGAAAAAGGAATAAAATGAGGGAGGGAGAGCGTTTGCGGAGATGTGGCGAAATCGCTTAAGTCGACGATTCTCTTTCTTCTACGTCATATGTTAATGTACGTGATCGATAATTTTCAGTGAGCGATGATATTCGTAATTAAACCAAATAACGACTGATTTCAAAACGATAACACGTTTAATCGATAATTTAAATGAAACATAACTAAAACAAACAAACAAAAAAGCAAACAATTTTTTAAACGATTACACTTTAGGGATTCTCGAAGAATCCGAGTATTTTAGTTTAATAATATTATTGTAATGTCTCGATTATTACTTCTTTTTTTTATTGTCTTTTGTTCCTTTTTTCTCTCTATTTTTTTTTCTTTTTTTTTTTAATTAACAGAAAAGCATGTGTAACTAAAATATCACCAAAATCTTACGAACTTTTGTGTGTATTCTTTGATCCTTTTTTTTATTTCCATTATCCTCAATTCAATACGATAAAATATTTTCTTTTTTTTTTTATTCTCACAACACAGTATCCACTCAATGGGAGGACTTCGAAACACACTCGTTGTATACATTATTGGAAAAATTACAACATTTCGAATGCAGGAACAAAAACGATTGTCGTAAAAATCTGTCGTGGCTGCGGAGATTAACAAAATTTAAATGGAAAATTTGAATTCGTATTCAAATTTCACAATTTTCTTAATGTCCAGATGGATAAATTAATGAAAAAATGGGCTTCAAGTATCTCGAGATGAAAAATATTTTTCAAAATTTCAGAATTAATGATTTCGTGTCATTGTTTCGCAAAATAATGCATTTTTCAATCCAAATATCGTTAATCTCTGCAAATAAAAATGATATTTCATTATATCGAGCTCGTAAATTTGTTGCATTGAGATGAAAAGTGACAAAATTTTAGACTAGTCTAGGAATTTTGAGTGTTTTTCGGCTGTGGGACCCTCTGTGTATATTGTACATATACACGCCTCGGATTAAAGAACCATTTTTTAAATCGTAGATTAAGCAAAGCTTGCGAAGATATTAAAGGACGAAGAAAATTGCATGTGCACGTTGTTTCCCACGAGAATTTAGAAAAAGAATTTTTAAATAAATTTAAAAAAAAACATAATACTAAAGGTTTCTCACGAACGAAAGTGTCTCGAGAAAATGCTTGAATCGCGTAATTAAAATCAACATATCGCCGCTGAAAAAACGTCATTGTATACATATATATTTTCATAGAATGCGATTCTCAATTAGATGGAGAAGGAAAAAATAATCAGTATTCCCTCGGTTCACTGGTCATTTTTGTCGTTCGTAATATTTGAAACTATTCAATAAAACAAAATTGCTCCTACGATTAAAAAATAATACTCGTTATTTTTTATATTTAAATATCTTTGATAGAATTACGTTTTCGTCGTTGGATTAAAAAAAAAAAAACACATTTATTTCTTTTTGTAAATTCGTTTTATTCCACGTAAATATATATTAACAAGCTTTCTGCCATTGTGTACAATAAATAACTCGACCAGCAAGTGATAATTGCCGAGAGTCGCGCTGCCTCTCCAAAACTTATGTCCCGAACTGTAAAAGCTCGGTTAATTGTGCATTGATTGTTTTACGAATAAATAACTAAATCTCCGATCAGAGATCTCTAGAAAAAAAAATTGATATCGAATTTAACATCATTGGAACACAACCAAAATTGTTCTTTTCTCATTTTCGATTCTCCATTTTTGCTCTAATAATGTTGATTTTTTCAAAGACTCTACAAAAGAAGTTTTAAGAAAAATCATTTTATCGAAAATATTGAAATTTCGCTATATTCCAACGATGCTAAATTGAAAATATCAACATTTTGGTACCTTAACTCATCGAGATAATTACCGGAAGTCAAGATTACATGATTGAATATTTAAACTGTTGCAGAGATACGAGAAATCGATTTTTTCAATTGCATTGAAAAAGTACAATTTTTGGCATCGAATTCGTATTTTTCTTTTCGTTATCATTTTTAGTTGTGTCACAATTTTTTCAATTGTTTTCATATTTCAATTAATTTTACACGCCCCACAAACTTGGCGATTCTCCAATAATTCATACACACACACGCACACAAACTTTCATTGCATTTGCAATCGCACATTACTATACTGACCACTTGTCAAAAATCCTTTAAATTATGTACAGTTAAAATTGTTTTTTTTTTTTTTTTTTACAAATAAGCTCATTCCCAGTAAATTTTTTTCTCATGAAAACTAGCACCAAAAGGACACGTTGGCTATTTACAAAAGGAATAAAAAAATAATGTTTTTTCAAGTAAGCTTCCAGATTTGTAATTGATTAGACTGGAAAATATCGAAGCACCGAAAGATTCTTATAGTTTGATTGGTAAATTGTCAAAAACGACAATTTTTTCGAATGTATTTTTTTCAAGCTGTGATAAAAGTTGATTGGTTGGAGACTCAATTATTTGAGGAGCCAAAAATTGGCTCTCTCTATAAATCGTAAATATTTGATGATTCTTAATGACGAGGAAAAATTGGATAAAGAAAAAATGTCTACCTAATTAATGATAAAAATTGCCATCAATCTATGTCATAATCGCCGCTGCCTTCGTCGTCTATTATAATCGTGCTACGTTTGTCTCTGACCAGAGTCTCTTGACTGAGAGCGGGTACTTGTCGCGAATACTCGCTGGTCGCCCAGAGAAAAAGATCCAACGTCTGTTCGGTGCATTCGGCTATAAATCTGACAAATGGTCTCACGTCACCGGTGTTTGCGATTTGCAAATATTCGTAATACTTGTGACGATGTTGTTTGTGGATTATCACAGGTGGATAACCAGCTTGCATTAAAATTGTGTTCATCAATAAACGTGACGTTCTTCCATTGCCATCGGAAAATGGATGGATGTGCACCAGTTTGTAATGGGCTAAAGCTGCGTATCTGCAAATTAATCAATTTTTTACTTTTATTTGATTTTATCGAATGAATAAATACGTTGTTTTTCATTCTGTAGTTTTCAATGAAATTTCAATGAGTTCTATTCAAACTTTTTCTCTATTAAAACTTTTTGTTTGATTTTTTATTTTATTTTTTACCTGACTGGATGCATTCTTATGGCTCGATCACTGTTCAACCAAGCGGCGAATTCTTCCATCAAAAAATGAATATCACCAGGGCCCGGTGGTATGTGACCACCGACGTAAACTTGAGTCCGTCGAAAATGTCCGCCCTCGATAGGATCGACGTGTCCCAATACTCTTCGATGAATTTCCAGAATATCTTTAATCGTTATCGAGCCAACACTGTTGAGAGAAAAATACTTGCAATGATAAACATCCGGGCTTATTATTTTTGGCCTTGTTAGTGCCAATTTAAGTGAATCACATATGTTTCTGTTGTGTACGGTGTTGAAAGCGACATTTTTATTTATTTGAGAAATGTTTTTGATAGAAGTAACTATTGAGGAGAATGAGTGGAGGATATTGTCGATTAAAATTTTGTTGAATAACATGCATTTCCAAAACATATAATCGACGGTTTTGCCAATGAAAATTAAAGACAGAACAGTTGGAGAATTCCCTCGACCAGAAAATTAGAAATTGTTTTTTCCATGTACAGCCGTTATCCATTCTGACCATTGCGATAACCAGAGAGCTTAAAACACTTGTTCATGAAAAAAAATGCTCACTTTTGAAAGGTCTGTTCATTGTCAGTGCCACGACAAGCTGTATTACAATCGTTCCACCCTGGAGTTTTCAATCTACGTAGAAGCATCAAAATAAAGATTTTTCAACATTTAATCCTGCCATTTGTTCGTCTCCGGCGCTTCAAATTTTCAGGATAAAAGCACTTTTGGCAGAGGCAAGAACAAAAAATCGAGAAAAAAGCCTCGAACGCAACTTTTTACCATTATCAAAATATCTTTGAGTAAATTAAAAGTTATTTGGTCGTTTCCATTGATTACCGATTGACAAGAGTTGCATTTATGTATTTCATCGCAGCGTCCAAGCCCAGAATTTCATTGTGCTCGTCGATGCTCTTGCCGGCAACTGCAGTGCGGGTTTCCACAATTGCTCTGGTTTGTGCGAGATTCATGGTGTTTCCTTCGATGCCGACGGTGTGATAAATATGTTGGAAATAAGCTTCTTTCTTGGCTCTTATGAGAGCGGCGTTGCTTTCAGGAATGCTCGAAAGAGCGTTTCTCTTTTCGTCGATACTGCGAAGCATTCTTCTATCTAATTCCTCAACCACCGGCGCCGTTCTCTGCTGGTTCATCAAAGCGCTTTCGTGATTTGGCTCGTAAGTCAATGCTCTTACGTAAAATTCATTCGCCTTTATAACATCGTTTTGGGCTTGTTCCAAAAATTCACCGTAGTGGTTCAAAACGTCTGGATGACGAGGAGCCAGGGCCACCGCATGCTGAAACAATTTTATTGCTTTTTTTTTCTTCCCCGCCAGCTTCATTTCCAGCGCCAAGTGCAGCGAAGACAGAGCTTCAGCCTCCGATGCTGCATCTCCGCTGTGCTCCAATTTTTGTAATCCCGAAGAAGCCAACGCCAAACTGTTGAGCGTCCCATCGTCGTAGACGTTCAAATAATTCTGCGACGGCAAAGGCGCAAATACTCTTCTTATTTCTCTGTCTGTTTGGAAATAAATTATACAACTGTGAATTGCAGTGAAAATTTGATGAAGAGTAACGATTTTCAAGTGATTTGGGATTTTTTGTTTTGCAAAATTCATCTTTCGTATGTCAATTCTTTGTTTTAATTAATTTTTTCTCAATTTGTATACAAAATGAGTTAATATTAACGTGACGGAATTATTGAGTGAAAATACATCGTTGTTTCACTGAAAAAAAATATTTTGAGAGTGGAATCATTATTTACAAATTGTTGTTAGAGTTCAAAAAAATTTCGATGTATTATTGAATTTTTATACGAAAAAAATATATATACTGTTGATCAACGCAGGCCCGGATGAGGGCGCAAAATATCTGCAGTATGTGACTCACTTTTTCTCAAGCAGGAATATTTCCGACACAAAATAGAATAATTTGAGACAAGAGTGATATTTTAAAAATTCGGTGGTCAGAGTTATGATATAACGAAAAAAGTTTGATTCTACAATAATTAGGAGTGCAACAATCGTCCTGGTGATGAGCTCGAAAGAAAAACAAACAAAACAAAACACCTGTCAAAAGTTTTCGAAAACATTCGTCTACAAAATTGAAATTTCGTGTTTAATAAATGAAGCTCTGTACAATGTAATTGTTGCGATATGGAGAAATATTTATTTTTTCAAAGCAACTTACCGGCCACTTCGATCTGTGTTTCATTTTGAAGATATTTCGATAAAGCAGTGGCTATGACAGCTACAGCGATACCGGACACGAAAACCAGAAAAACTCCCACTCGGCCAGCTCCGGATGGCGTTTTGTCTCTCGCAGTGCTCTTCATACAAGCGTTTTTCGCGAACCATACGTAACGATCGTTGCCACCATTTGGTGACATCTTCCTTGTAAAATTAAACTTTTTGACAGTTCGAAAATGAAAGGCTTCACTTTTAAACTCATTCTTACGAAATGCCACGATCAGCTGTCCATTGGCAACTGAAAGCGTGTCGCGCTTCGCAGCCCTATCTATCGTAAATTTTCGGCATTAAAAACTTTAATGCACGTTCACAAAGTTCGAGAAAATAAAGGGCGTCTCTCTCCCACATTGTCTTTGCTCCAATTCTGTATTTCCGTCTAATTAACATTATCTTTCGTTATGAACCAAGTTTTAAAGATTTTCTTTATTGGATCATGTGGTTTTTTGTTATTGGTGTCAGATAAACTGCAGCAGCCAATCATAAATGTTCTGATAATTTTTTTCTCGATCGATTGCGCGATCTATCTAAACTATTTCCTAAAATGTTTATTCGATCTTCACGCAGCTCCACAATAAAGTTCTGGGCTTTCAGGGCCATAAACTGAAAATCAGTCTTCAAACGAATAGAGATAAATTTATGTAGTGATGAAGAACACATGACTATTTAATTGAAAATAAAATTTTCTACAATCCAATTAAAAATACAATCTAGTCATTTGGAAACTATTCGTAAGCCATTTTTTATAATGAATCCATTCAAAAATTGTAAATTAGACGGAAATAAATCTTCGGATCTGAAAAAATGCATAAAAAAGATTCATTACACCACCATCCTCGGTTGTAAAATGAAGATAAAATAATTTTTTTTCAAAAATTCAATAACAATTAACGAGAAATTTAAAGAAAAAATGCGTGACAGTGTCGATCAACCAGTTTGAAGCGCTTCTTAAGCCAAAAAATATGTATACATATTCATCGATGAATAATGATTCGTGGGGGAAAACGAAAGTAAATAGAATTCGACTGTGCATGTAGAAGTCGTTTTTATCATGGTATATCGTGGCAAGTTGAATATACTGTACTCCGTGATAAGCAGTTACGTAAATACAACATGTTGTGTACATTTTAGTTGGCTTCTTGTCCTCAAGGCAGTTCGGATCAGTAAACCATCACTTTTTCTTCAATAATGGCCGTTAGAAGATTTTTGAGGACGTTGAATAATCCAAATGTGTCAAAAGTATGTATTTATTCGTGCAGTTTTTTTCCATTCGGTCGCTTGTGTTTTTATTATCGTTTTTCTCATTACAGCTCAAGAGATTCAGCAGTATGGCCCAAGATCCACAATTCTTGGGTCTGGATTGTCGATTTACCGATAAAATTCATTTCATCAACAAAGAATCGTACGATCCCATACCGATTTATCGGGTTCTGACGCCTACATACGAAGCCAAAAAAATTGCCGATACCGTCAAAGTTTGTAAAATTTAATAAATGGCTGAAAGAAGTAGTGAAATTTGCATTATTTTTTGGAATTAACAATAAAATACAATAATTTGGTGGATAATTTGAAACTTGACAGATAAATGACGAAAATAATGAAACATCGAAACAGATAGGCAATTTGGAAGGAAATTCTTTTTCGTTCTATTTAATGATGCAAATTTCAGTAACAAAAAAAAGATCTTCTTCGTCAGCCAAACTGTGCTCATTTTTTTAATTTTTTTTCAATTTACCAATTTTATAGATTGATAAAGAAAGATTACTCGAAATGTATAAAAGCATGGTAACCGTTAGTGTGATGGACAACATTTTGTACGAATCTCAACGACAAGGAAGAATTTCATTTTATATGACAAGTGCTGGTGAAGAGGCTTTACAAATTGGATCATCCGAAGTGTTTACATTGGAAGATCTCATTTATGCACAGTACAGAGAAGCTGGTAAGATTACAAAGAAAATTCCAATTATTCGATTTTTTAAATCATAACAAAAAAAGATGTAATTCTTTTCGTGATTTTTGTTAATTTTTTTTTCAAGGTGTTCTGCTTCATCGAGGATTCAGTTTTTCCGAATTTATGAATCAATGCTACGGAAACTGCGAAGATCGAGGAAAAGGTCGACAAATGCCTGTTCATTATGGCTCGAAAAAATTGAACTTTTTTACAATCTCGTCACCATTAACCACCCAACTTCCTCAAGGTAATCTTTACATTTTTTTCATCATCAAATTGTCATATCAACGAATTTTCATTCAATTTAATTAAAGAAAAAAAATATATTCTTTAGCTGTCGGAGCTGCGTATGCGATAAAACGTGCCGGAAAAGATGCGTGTGTAGTTTGCTATTTCGGAGACGGTGCAGCGAGCGAGGGTGACGCCCACGCAGCCTTTAATTTCGCTGCAACTTTGCATTGTCCAATTATTTTCATATGGTGAGAAAATTTAGAACAAAAAAACAATTATCTTCCAAGATAATTTCTACACTGTAAATATTCTCGTAATTTAGTCGAAACAACGGATACGCGATTTCGACATCAACACTTGAGCAATACAAAGGCGATGGAATAGCAGCTCGTGGTCCAGCTTACGGAATAAATACAATTCGTATTGACGGTAACGACGTTCTGGCAACTTTGCAAGCGACTCGTAAAGCTCGAGAGTTTTGTATTAAAGAAAAAAAGCCTGTGCTCATAGAAGCCATGACGTATCGGTAAACTTTCATTTTTCTTTCTCCAAATACGTCGATTTTTCTCTTAGAACTTTATATCAAAATGTGTCCTCTTCTTTTTTGTAGTGTCGGCCATCACAGCACGTCGGACGATAGCACAGCCTATCGATCTTCGGACGAAATAGCTCATTGGAACAGTCAATCGCCAATTTGTAAATTTCGCAAATATTTAGAAGATCTTGGCTACTGGAACAACGAGGAGGAAAGTTCTCTTCAAAAATCCACAAAGAGCGAAGTTTTGTCGACGTTTACCGAAGCTGAAAAAAAACTGAAGCCACATTGGAAAGAACTTTTTACAGATGTTTATCAGCAAATGCCGCCACACATTACGTGCGTCACGAATTTTCATAAAAACAATAATCATAGTCGAATTGAGCAATAAAAAAAATAATTGACGAAAAAAAACTGTTTTCGAGCGCTATTGACCGATCAATGAAATTATTTTGTTACAGTAAACAAATGGATTCGATGGAAAATCATTTGAAGGAGTACGGCGAGCATTATCCGCTCAAAGATTACAAGGAAATCTAAAAATCTTTTTTTTTTCTAAATCCAACTATTTGTACCTAAAATTTATTTCTTACACGAATAAAAAATATTACAAGCTATTTAACGAGAGTTCAATCATTGGCCTTTGTTTCCTCCCGTTGCGGCTGTTCCGTCGCATCCGTTTGCGCTGTCAGACTTTCCGCCAGTTCCTGATACTTCGAGAGCCTGAACTCGCGTCTTGCCTCGTCCAATAAAACGTTGTGCAACAGCATTCGCTCGTGCGGATTGTGTTGCTCGATGCTTGGAAATGGATTTCCACGCAGTTCCAAAACCGCCCGTTGCAGGGGAGGCCCTGGATAGTCTTTTGGCACTCGGTGCAGCTTTGTATAAGTTGTTTCGACATCCTGGTACCTCGGCACCAGAACTTTGAAGAGTTTGTGCACAAATTGCTTCTCTTTTATCCAGTAATCCGCCATATTCATTGTTTCCTCGTGCAACGGACCGTGTCGAATTGCCTCCGATATGAGCTGATGGTTTTGTAGTCAAATTATTATGATGTCAGTGAAAAAAACCATTCTAATAAGTTTTTTTAATGATTTTTGCTCGTTAAAAATGTTTATGACACAAAATATTGGCAGTTTGAATCTTAAGTGAATGGCGGAAAGGTTAAGAAATTTGCACAAATGTTCTGGCACTTTCAATCGCTTATATTTACAAAACTACACGACGAATTATCTGGAAATTTTCAGTACGTAAAATCGAAGTGTTTTTATTCGAAAATTACAAAAATTTGCAAGTTCCTGAGCTTTATTTGTACCAGATTTTTCTTCATTTCGGATTCGAACGAAAATGGCACTTTACTATGTTCTCGAATAACAAATTACTACGTTCGATGTTTATTATACTTTGGTTGCCGGAAATTATTAGGGAAAAAAGTGACAGCTGTTTCTGACAGAAGGAAAAAGATGTCAAAAACATGTTTTTATTGAGTGAAAAGTATTAATGAGAAGAATCAAGTTTCATACCCGTTCGGCATAACCTCGAACTTCGTCGGCACGTTGATAATTCATTTCGATTCTCTCATATTTAAATAAAGCTGTAAGCGTTTTTTGGATTTTAGCAACTCTTCCAGGTGGTCCATCTATATTTCGTAATCTTCGGGCTTTGTTCTGGGGTTTGTATCTCAATTTTGACACTAAATGCGATACTTTTGCTTGATTCATCTTCGTTAAGCAAAAAAGTCGACTTTTTAACTGTGTATTATTGGGCCATGTTTTTCGTCGCCATTTTGTTTCGAGATGTCGCCACTGTCGACATACAAGTCTTTTCAGTTGAATTACGAAGAGTGCGAAGTTTCGACGTTACCATTTTTGTTGTAGGATATTCGTTATTGGGAATAAATGAAAGGTAAAGTGATCAACACATTAAGAGAATACTGTTTTATGTACACTTGTCATTAATTCAACAGACGATTTCTTAATCAACATTACTTCTGTCAATTACATTACAAATATTAATATTATTATTATGGCAGTGAAAATGTACACGCGAAAATGTGTCAGGTGTTTCTCTTTTCGTAAACACAAGCTGCTGTACCGATTATTTGTTCAAATCGCGATAGCCCTTTTTTCGTGAGCTTTGCCACGCTTCTTTTTTTTCAATATCGATGTGTATAAATTATATAATCTGTTCAAACTTCCTAATAAATAGAAACATAAATACATTATTACGTTCTGTTTACATATATATATATAGAGGTCTAGCTATCATACTTCTCAAGTGATATTGCATTCCAGGCAATATTATAGTTCTGTTTCGTATATTATTTTTTCACTCAATGTATTTATGAAAATCTCACTGTAGTCTCTGACAATTTGGCTTCTACTGGTAATGCAATGTTTTTTTTTTTATCCATTCAAAATGCCAACTTAGCAATATATTCGAAATATTGGTTATTCAATTAAATTCTCGAAATCTATATTACAATTTTAATCGTCTTTGCTACATTGATGGATGTATCGTGTGTTTTCTTCTGACGTTTTGAGACTCGTCGATCTCGCTGTCGACGTATGAATCGTACGTTTCATTCAGGTCGTTGTCCAAACCGGAGGTTGCCTCGTTTTTATTCGAATCTTCCCTAAAAATTCATAAATCCGTTGTTTTTTTCTTAAAATAAACAATTGTTGCATAATTGAAAGAAAAGGATTTCATTTTGAATATACTTACGAATATTTGTTGTCCGACGGTAAAAAGAGTGATTTCGGACAGTTTTTGAAATATGGCCAACATTCGCCATGTTTCTTTCCTCGATTTTCTGCCTCAACGTATTCCTTCAGCATGTATGCAAATGGCGATTTGCTCGCTCTGATAAAAATAAAATATTTCATCAACATTTTTTCCTGTTTTAAACCAATCTACAGTTCTTAATTGACTAATTAATTTTAATAATTCGTCACAATTCACTCTTACGTGAAAAATAATTTGAGCATTTCGCCAATGAGGCCAAAATTGTTGAGCGGATGACCTTGAACTTCGCAGATAGCTCGTAACAAGCAAGCTTTGCCATCGAGGCCGAGTGTGCTAAGCATGTCTTCGGCAGTACCGTAAAGTAGCGCCCTCTCGCCTCCATGGAAAGCATTTTTCGGTGCATCCTGAATTTCCCTCTTGTGAATTCGTCGCTTTATAAATGACGCAATAAAGTCGGCCATTAACATACCGGCTTGTCGACTCTTCATTCCACGATCGAACACACTTGGCAATGCTCCGTAAGGATTTTCGTTGTCGGTCAAGCCCAGTTTGTCAAAGTCGACTGCGTCAAAATATTTTGTGTTTTATTCAAAATTGCTATAGGCATAATGTTTACAAAGTGAAAGTCACAGGTGATTGTGTAAAAGATACAGAAATATTGACAAATAACGACAAATTCCTCGTAAAACAAAAATTCAATATCGAACTACTGGAAAATCGGGGACAGATGTTTCAAGAAGTGAAAAATATCGTATTTACCGAAAATTCTAAGAAAATTTAGAGGAGGCTAAAAAAATCGTTTTTTCCGAGAATAATCGAAACTTACTGGTAAAAGGAAGGCTAATGGTCATATTGCTAAGAAATCCAGATGGCGGATATCGAACGAAGGGTAAAGCCAACGTGGGAGTGATCGTCATGACAGTTCCAGGTGGAAGGGCGATTCTTCCATCGTTCGTGATCCAAAAGACTCTTTTTTGTCGATGATGAGATTCCCTGGTGTCCTCTTCTTCGTTCGCTCGCGTTAAACTGAGCGCCGCGAGGGTCAATAGCAAGGTCATGCGTATTCGTAACATATTTTGTATTTCCTCGATCTCCTGAAATAAAAAATAAACAAAAAAATACTATTTTAAGCCTCGTGTCATAATGAATAGAGTTCGAAGCTCGAACGAATTTCGTTCCAGAAATCGTCGAGTGAAATCGCGGCCTCTCGCGTCAGAGAAACCGAAAAGAAAATCGCTCTTATTTACAATGTTGCGAGTCTCTCTCTCTCTCTCTCTCTCTCTCGCGTCCGAATTATCTATGCACGCGAGGTCACGGCTCGAATAATCAAAAATGGACGGCGAATTGTTTCAGATTTTCAGGTCAAATAATTACAACGATTCTTTAGTCGTCTTCACCATTTCGTGTTCGAAATATTGTCCATCAAAAATAGCACAGTTTTACACGCTTTTGTTGTGGAAAGAAGTAGAAAAATTCACTCAATAAATAACCGACGAGTTAACTTTAAATCGTGACTGTGTCAAGAAGTTAATGAGTTTGGGTCAAAATGACCCATGAGTATAGCAACTGATACGAAATTGTATAAAAATATATTTTCAAATTTCGTAATATTATCGTCTCCGTTGAGACAAAAGGCTAGAGAGTCGTCCTGGACCAGGTCAGAGGAACGAGCGAGTAGTTCGCCGGTTGATCTCGCAGCGACCAGTTTACGCACGTCGCACGTGCGTTCGTTCTTTACTATAACAGTATTGGCTTGGTCGTCGAGAAACCGCGGCGTATGGTCCGATAACACGTTAGGGACGAGCGCATATAAATATATCCATGTATAACGACATAAAAAAAAGTACAGCAACCGATCGACACCGGTAACTCTTGTTGTCGTACAAAAAAAACGTGACTCCCGCGCGGCTAACCCGTACGCGACCCTATCGTCGCGCCACATACACGCGAATTGCCAGAAACGTTAAACTATCGAGCTCGAGTGGTATTCCGCGCGGTCTGACAGTCCATTTATGGTTCGGTAAAGATATAAAAATCCTCGGGGACGATAGTTTCATTATTATTATCGAATAGTTCACTTTTTATGGAATAATTCATCGTATTCGAAGTGATTTGATCGGAGTGACGAATTTCTTTCACTTGCCCTTTTATTTCGTCGAAACAGATCCGTGAGTGAAAAATGCAAAACAAAAGTTTTGCACCTCGTGCGCCGTGGAGGTTAAGAATAGAAAAAAAGCGCGGGAAAAGTCGCGTGCCAATGGAATCACGAGGCTTTTTCTCTCGCTCTCTCTCCGTACGATAAGATCCCGATAAGTGGACTCATCCATTGGCATCCGGGGAACTTGCCCAAGATTTATATGCCTCTATGATAAAGTATTGCCCCGAGGAATTCTCCCGATACAGTAGACTTAATTCTAGCTAAACGTTTGAACGGCTCGTCGACTGCTGCCACTACGAGCTCAAACCTTACGCCTTATTCTTCGTCATATATTTTTTTCTATATATACACATATTTATAACGCGTGTATATATAAAGATCGACGATATTGTTAAGTCCAACGAGACTAGTCGATCAACGGCATACACCTCGAGATTTTCCAGATCCGGTATACGAACAAGTCCGCTTGTTTTTAGAAAATTAACTATACATGATGTAATGTAACCGTTAGATGCCTCATCTTCGCGACTGGTTATTAATGGCGTCGTAATTGATACGGTATATACGAACAGTAAATAATATATAATAATTATACATATATACATATGTATATCACGTTTTCCATTTATCACACTATAGTCTTTTTGTTTTTTAGACTTTATTTCATAACCTCTAATTGAGGGTTAAGATACACTCAAAAGTTTCGAAAATAGGCTCGATTTCAATCGTTTCCATTAACACGCGTAACTAATGTATGAGTTGACATTCTTTTTTGATTATTTGACGAGGATCCTCATTTTTCGTTTTATCGAAATAAAACTTTTACTTCGTCGAGAGGGAAATGGTTTCTATGAGTTTTTGGTAAAACGACGGAATTCGCCTTTTGCTACATTTTTTTTTGCTTTGTTTGTGACGCACAAAAAATGTGAAGAAACAAGAAAATGGCTCGATAAATTAAAGATAATTTGGTGAAGATCGTCTGTGGCAAATTTCGTAAAAATTGGTCGTTTAGTTTTCAAGCTGGGATGGTATTTTGAAAAAAAGGATTTTCGTGTTCAAGCATTTGTCAAATTGAGATAGAATTTTTCTCTTTTCCCATGGCTGCAATATTTTATCGATTCATGGGAATTTTTAAGAAATTACCATCGAATATTTCTGAAGCATGGAATGTTTTTTTAAATCTCCAAGTCTGTGTGTGTGTGTAGGCCCTTAATTGCTTAAGCATCTGTCAAATTAAGATGGAGATATTTTTCCCATGGCTACAATGTGATATCGATTCCTGGGAAATTTTCAGAAATTACCATCGAATTTCATTATTTTCGAAACTTCGAATTTTTCTACCTCTCTCCGTTCAGGTAGGCCCTTAATCCTCACTTTGGCAGAATTCATTAATAATCTCTAAGGCACTTCAATTTAAAAAGTGTCAAAATTTTTTTTTTCTCTCGAATTAGTTCGCGATCGAAATTAAATAAAATCGTTTTTCAAGAGTTTTTAACTGAATTTCAATCTTCGACACACATTCAACAGGCACTCAACAGTTATTATTATTATTTTCCGAAAAAATAGTAACAATCGACTTAATTTAAAAAAAAATTATTTACCCATCGATCATCGATTTGTCAATTTTGTCAGAAAATTCGTTAATTTATCGATCAATCGATTGTGTGTTATCGATTAATTTCGTGATGACCTTGAGCTCGACATCTAACGGGGCCAAGGTGATTTTTCATCGATGGTGTGAAGAAGCTTTTTGCTTATCGTCCTCTCTCGAGAGAATAATATCCTCATCCTGAATGTCCACGAGGAATTCTTCCCCTGGTCGTGAAAATCCGTTACGTTAACTAATTATCCTCTTCCTTCTCTTCCTCGATTGCAAAACGTGTGCAGCGTATGTGTTTTTACTGCATTTTGGCCGCATTCTTATTGGCTTTCGAGGAATGTCTTTTTTCCTTCATTTTTTAACATATTTCGAAGTCACAAGAAAAAAACATTCAGTTCATGAGATAATTGGTAATGAAAAATCGTATGTTCAATTGATAAAAAAAGCACGGAATGAGTCTTTATTTTTATGGCGATTCCGCTTAGCCGGTTTATTCGGTTATGATGCCCCAAAAAAACGCAATTTCGATGTCGAAGCAACTCGTCCTCCCGGTACATTTAACGCGACATGTAAATCTAGTTGACGCATGAAGAAGGAAGGAGATAAAAAAAACGTTTTTTTATGTCAATGCATAAAAATGTACAAAAAAACCCCATAAAACGTCGTTTGCTTATATTTGGGTTCGCACACGAGTCCAGAAATCATAAAAATGGCACATTTTAATAAAACTACATTAAATCATACGATTAAAGTTCGATGTTGTTAATAAAAATAAAATACGATTGAAAAAATTGTTGAAACGATTGAAAATTCATGAATATAAATTGTTAATATTGAGAAAAAAATTAATTCACGTTGTCTCGATGCAAAGAGGGACGAGAAGAAAGTTCAAAGTCGCGTTCATTGTACGACAAGCATCCTTAAGGCGTGTACAAGACAATCAGGAAACGTGTTGCATTTAAGAAACAATACCAACTCGGTAACAATCGTGTCAAACGTTACGAGAATATGGAATGAAATTTGTTTTTTTTTTTTCGCGCGTATGTCCGATCGCAAAGGCGCCATCTGCCTTCGTACGAACGTGCGAACGGTGCGAACTATTTTTAAAACTCGTGCAATTAGTGTCACGAACGAGACCGGCATTCGATATTTCATTTTTATTTCGTACGAATGACAGTTCGTTAGACGCGATGACACGAATCGACGAACCGCATGAGCTTTTTAGTCTTTTTGGAATAAAAAAAATTGGCAACGATAGACTTTCGAGGAATATTCAAATTTGGCGCCACTTTCAAATGCTTCGTGGATTTTTAACTCGCAAATATATCGAGAAAAGAATCTTGAAAAATTTCGTTTGGAGAAATAAAAATTAAATTGGTGAGTAAGTTAATTGAATAAAATTTCATGAATTTTCATGTATTCGTTGAATAATGTTGTTGCATTTTAATATATGATTGACGTCTCATTTCTCATTCCAACACCTCGCCGTTACACTTTTAGAATTCTGAAAATGGTCATGAAAAGAAGAAAAAAGCAACGTGTTAGGAAGTTTTTTTTTTCATTCATTTTGCACGAGTGCACGCTCGTGTAATTCCAAATGATTTTCTTGAGGCAAGTTCACCAGAGCGTCTGTCAAAATTTGGATGAAAAATATAACATTTTTTCCTTCAAAATTTTAATAATTAATAAATCACCAAGTATTTCGACGTTGCGTCGATAAAATTGGGTAAAATGATGGAATAAATGAGTCGAGAAAATGGCCTGAAAATTGACCTGAGAATGAAATTGTTTTTTTTTTATTGATCGTAAATTCCGGAAGTTTCTAATCCATTTTTTATGGCCCACGTTTTCCGGTATATTTCGGCTCCATTGTTCTTGTCCCAATTCAGTGACCAATTATCGTCGCCCCCCTTAATATCGAAGCTTCGATAAAAGTGGTGCGAAGAAATTTTAATCCCCACGTGTCTCGTATGTTTAGTTCGAACATTTGAATGCGAAACGACGTGGATCGTTGATCGGACCATCAATTATTCAAGTCGCGAACTTCACACACGACAACAGGGTTTATAATTTGTTGGCTGGGTATGTTAATGGTTGGTGAACTCGATGGAAATTTTTCACCTTGACATTTGTACTCAAAAAAATTATTATCACATTTTATTTCTTTGTTTACGAATTTTTTAAGGGAATTTTTCAATTTAACAAAATAAAATGAAAAATGAATTTAATCTTTTGAAATAATTGATTAAATATTGAATAATATTTAATTGGATGTTATGGAAATAAGGAAAACTAAAGGCACCAAAAAAATTCATGACCCAGTGGCTTCGTTACAATCAATTACACATTTGACTCGAAAACAAAACGGGTGTGTCTTTGGCTTTTCGAAGCGTTGTCTCGCATTAACGCCAACGGTCCCCGAGCTTAGTGGCTATAAAAAAAATGCGTAAATTTTTTCCCTCCCAGTGGTCGCGATCTAATAAAAAAATCCGTGAAATCGCACCCAAGGGCTTGCTCGCACATATCTTTTTTCGTGTTTTTTTTTTTTTTTTTTTTACGCGTTCGCCCAGACGTACGTAAGTTGCGGGTTCTGAAAAGTTGCATCGAGAATTGCAGGACGAGCGGGTCGACTAACGGATCAAAAGACACGTAGGATCGTGGGTTACTCAAACTGAATTGCGATCGCAAAAATTCTTTTCTTTTGGCAACGGAAATGATCGATTTCGGTGTCTACAGAAAAACGTCCAAGTTTTCTATTTTTATAGACAAACGAGGAGTTCATTTATTTCGATAAATATCATGGAAAAGATGTTTTGAATATTGACAAAAAAAAATTGTAATTTAGTTTGAAAAATAGCATCGAAAAAATGATGAAAATATTGATAAAAATTGTAAATTTAATTAAAATGAATTGCAATAAATAAAAACAGGGGTATTTTGAAAAAATCACGATTCTAAAGTCTCGGCTATTTATTAAGTCTCTGTAAAGTCGAATAAAAATAACGAAATGTCTAGAAGAAATCATAATAAAATAATAAAAATCGAGCCATCCCGAAAAACCCAAATTTTAAAACACGTGGACGATGTGGCAGCGTTTATTCACACGTGTTTGAAGTCAAAATAAAATCGGGGATGCAGCAAACGATGATTTAGTGGTGTTGGAGCAGAGGTCAAAGGAAAAGATGACCTTGGAATTTTTACTATCGTTGAAATTACTTCTAATGTCGGAATATTTGGTTGGCAATAAAAATTAACGATACATATGTTTGTCCACATTTTTGTACGTACGAAAATGAATAGTTTTGCTAAAAGATGTATAAAGACACGTTTCGCGCACACCTAATGACCGTCCAGTTAAAAGCGAAGGCAATTATGAAGACTTTTTCGTCCAACGTTGACAAAATAGCGAGCAACGTCAACAAGCACTTCCGGTTGTCGAGGATTGGCCCATAAATAATGAAAATGTGAAAACGAATCCTTAAAATTGTTACATTTGTTGATATTATTAATGATCGGTATTAAAATAAAATATAATTCAACTTCCGGTTCAGAGAAACTGGTAACTAACAATGAAATAATGAGTCCGCCATTTTTAACGAGTATTTTCAACGAAATTATCAATATTACGTACGTAAGTTGACGAATGCAATAATAATTAAGCATCGACTTCCGGATCAGAGAAAACATTTGAAAATAATGAAGAAAAATTCATTACACAATATTTTCGGTCATTTTTTGCAAGAATTTTACTGACACTCGTTACGGGAGTTTGCAGTAATAAAAAAACATTATTTCCGGTTAATATTTTTTCCGGTTACTGAAAAAACAATCGAGACAAAATGCCCGGCTCGATTTTTTTTCTTTCACGTTTCAATTTTCTCCACGTACGAATAATCACACATGATCGTCCGAAATGTTCGTGTCTCACACATTCGCACAATGCTCCTCGATCCCGTTCCAGAGTTTCGGCAGATTACCCCCGAAACGGGTCTCGTTCGTTCATCGAAACGTGCTCAGCCAGCAGAAGAGACACATGTACTCGAATCTTTCGTTCAAATCTGTCTCGAGAAAATTCTGTAGAACGTCATCGTACTAGTGACGACCCAAAGGTAAAAATAATTATTAAAAATGATTCAAAATGAAAAAAAAAAAAAAAAAAACAAATAGTCAAAATGATATTTATCGATATAAAGCCGTTGAGAATTGTCACCGAGTCTTTCATTGTCATTCACACTTATTTTAAAAATAGTGAAAATTTCCAGAATACATCGATAAACCTAAATGTCATTCCGTCCCGGAAACTCGATTACCAAGTAGAAAATAAAAGTGACGAGAAGAATTTGAAACAACAAAAGTTGTTATAACTCAATATTGACGTGAAAAACAATAGAAAAATATGATGATGTCAAAATGATTAAATAAATTTTATTCCTCCTGATTATCGGGTGAATAAACAATTTGGGTGCCACCCGCGAATGAAAAAAAACCCAGAGAAAATATATACGAGAACGCGATGATTATAAGGCTCGAGAGGTTCGATTAAACATTTTTTTTGCCTCTAAAAGAAAAAAACGATATTCGCGACCGGTCTGTATCGTCTCGACGATGGGAAACGTCCCTCACGACAGGTTGTGCAATCGTTATTCGCCTTTTTTTCCATCTATCGTTCCTCGTACGGAGTTGCACTATGGTGAAATTTATGTACAGATGTAAAGAGGGGAATCCCCCGAGCCGAGAAACGAGCGAGGAAAACCGGACGGCACCCCGAAGCACTTTGACCTGAAGGATAATTTTTTTATTTTTATTTCTCTACTCTCTCTCTCTCTCTCTCTCTCAATTTTTCTTCGTTATAACGCCACATCGAAACGCGTGTGACCTTGTAAGATGTACATCCACCTCGAATAACGTGTGCGTTAGCACCGTTTCTGCACTCAACCGAAATATCTTCGCACACTCACTCACACACGCGTTTACCCACATTTTCTCTGTCTGGTGTTATAACGGTCTCAAGATGTAATCGTAAACGTTACTATGATTGAGAAAACGGAAAATAATACGAAAATGAGAATGCAAGAAAATTGAAATTCCAGACGGAAGGAATAATCACTGAGATGATAAAAAAATCGTGACGTTTACGAATATACATGGTACGAGATTATTGAAAAATTAATATGAGACTCAGTGGGTCAGGAGTATCGGGTTTGTCAGGAAGTTTGACGAAAACGAAATAAAATCAAAGGGAGAGAGGAAAATCGAGAAGAAAAGTCTTAAAAAAAGGTTCTAAAGACTGAAAAGTATATTTTTTATAAAAAAATGACAGTTTTTGAAAACTCTAATCAAATGTGTGAAAAAATGTCACACGCTGTCTCGGAATTTGGACGAATTACGAAAAATAGTCGAATTAAAATAATAAAAAATCGTATCATTCGTTTTCATTTGATGCAAAAAAATAATGTCAAAATTTAGCGTTAATTGTCAATTAATAAAACAACGAAAAGATAACAGCGACGGTTTGGATGTTGCGATCCATGAAGTGAATTAATTTATCCACACCTCGGCTATAATGACCGACAACAATAAAAAAAAAAAGGAAGAATAATAAAAAAATCCGCATGAACTCACCTTCAACGGTTTATCTTTATTTATTAGTTTTTTTTTTTAATGGCTATATAGTCTGAGGAAAAGCCGGGGTAAATTGAGACGGTCGTCGTGTGCACAATCCAAGACGCCAAGAGTAATTTTGTTGCACACGCTGGTTAACAGGGGTATGGCATAATTTGTGCCAGCCGGCTCGCACTTCCTTTTTTCATTCCGATCGTATAATCGTCCGGCAAAAATCAATTCTTCAATCTCTTCTTTTTATAATTTTTTTTATTCTTCTCTTATTATCCAATCGTTTTGTATCGTTCAGAATTTATCGTAATCCTTACGTTTTTAATTTATTTTATTACTTTTTTATTATTAAACTTTGTCCCGTACGAAATTCTTTGTTCACGAACGCATTTAAACACGCGATAACGACGATTCGCTTCGTTACCGTAACCGCATCAAAACTATATTAATAAAAAGACCGATTGACACGCGAGAAAATGAGAAAGAATTTTTTTTTCTCATTAAACAGTTTTTTTTAAATATTATTAACTCGTTTAATTGATTAATTTGAATCGATTATTTAAAAAAAAATGTTGTCGATTTAGTTAATGATCAAATTATCATTTTGTTTGAAAAAATAAAACGTATTTTTTTGTTGAGCGACTGACAGATTAATCGATTAATAATTCATTGGATTTCTTCAGTTTTTAATTGCAATAAAATCCATCAACGATTTCACCATTTTAATTGATATTTATTTTAGTTCATAGGCCCGATCAAGTCTCAAAATTATTTCAACATTACTTTGATCCGATTTAATTGAACAAACGATATATCAAATCGTTGTTGTGATTCCCGTTCGACCGCGGACTCGAGACTGGACTCTTCGTATCCACGCGGACTCGGTCACACCGCCACTTTTATCCCCTTCCTGTATTTTACTCGTGCACTACTACAGCACCTGCTCTGCACTCGTTTCTTCCTCATAAAGACGTGCTTCGATTACAACTATTGTTCATACCTGTCACGAAATATTATTATCGAAAGTCATATTAAAACTCCATTATTTTCGTAACTTTCTTATTATTTTATTTTTTCCTTTCATACGTAATAATATTGAGGTGAAAACAAATTAATTATAATTGTCGAGGAGTTTTAAAAGAATTGACGAAATGTTAAAATAAACGTCTCAAAAACCGGTGAATTTTTTGACATTTCATACAAACGTCAAAGAACTTGAGTTTTCAACTCGTAAAATTAAACAAAAATTTGATTAAAGGAGACGAAGAAAGTTATTTCGTGTTTGAATGTAAGAAATTTATTAATACGATAAAAAATACATAGAAAATTAAATATAAACAGATTATTGAGCACCATAACTACACTCACAACAAATTTTAGCGACATGCATCTTGCACATGGGCCGATCGCACATCAAACACTTGTAAGAAGTTTTTTTGTCAGTGGGTTGTGGACAAATGCGACATCTTCTTTGTGAATCCATTTTATTATCAGCCGACAAACTCGACGAATCGAGTGCATCTTCATCTTTTTGATGATTATTTTTATGTTTGAGAAAAGCTTCAATTTGTACGCGCAAACTAAGTCTTAATGTCGAAGTTGTCAAACGTCTTGACAGCAAGGGTTGGATGAGTGCGATGCTCAAATCAAGAATAAAATCGTATCGAGTAGTTTTTTCGTTCGATTCGGACAGAGAATACAATATTAAACTATTGACATTGGCGTGATCGAGCATTCCATAAAAAAATCGCATCGTCCATCGAGCAGTTTTTCGAGCAGTTGAATAATCGTGACACTTTTTATCGAATCCGTCGCTTCCGCTTTTCGTTTTATCGTAAAATAGTAAAATCTCAGGTTTGCCAGAGGATTCCTCGATTTTTCCTTGCTGATGCGCCGAAGAGAGGAGGAAAACGATTTTTTTAGCTTTTGGATTGTAAGCGACGAGGGTTTTTCCTTCGTGATAAGCAAATTGGACGTTGGTTCCGGGAGGTGGAGGTTTTTTGAGAAGATGAGGAATTTCGTGATGATCTTTACGAATCGTACCGACCATTTTGAGGTTATAATGCTTTTTCATTCTATCGCAAATGGGCACCGACATGAACCAATTATTGCAAGTTATTGTTCGATCCGTGTAATAAATTGGTTCTGAAAGTTTTCTCACGTAATAAGAAGGAATAGACTCGTTTTCGTCGTTCGGGGGAGTTCCGACGTAAGGAATCGCGTTGAACAAATAGTGAGTCGCCGCGTCGTTGATGGTGAAGATTTGCAAACCGTATTTTAGGGGCTTGCCAGGCACGTACATTTTGAAGGAGCATTTACCACGAAAGGCGAGCAGCTGTTCGTCGATCGTGCAGTTGGTTTGAGGCTCGTAATTTTTTTTACAATTGTCAATGAAAATTTCCCAAATTTCTCGAATTTTTGCCAACCGATCGGTCTTTTTTCTCGCGACGCGGGTTTCTTTGCTGTCGAATCTCAAAACGACGAGTAAAAATTGAAATCGCTTTAGTGTCATTGTCAATCTAAACAGAGAAATACCAAAAAGCGACCACAAATGGATCGTCGGTTTGTTGTTGACCTTGTGCAATCCGGAGAAATACAAAAGACCGATTAGACCCTTCAATTCTACAAGGTCAAGAGGATGTTTACCATGCGTTGACATTCCTTGACCTTGCTTCTTTATACTCGCGACCCTTCTCTCTATTTCTTCGTTCGTACGAGTCACAATAATATTCAATATTTCATCGGTAAATAAAACAGACCACGATTCGAGCGGTTTCGTCACGAACAAAGCGTCGGCTTTTGGACAAGCGTTACGATCCGAACGAAAAGATTCAACAGCAGAATCTGCATTTTTTTTCCAAATAAAACCCGATTTTGAAAACCAGTACGATTCGTTGTCTACGCTCGTACGACGACGCTTTCCACCTGCTCCTTCTTCTTCTTCTTCCTCTTCGCCACAAATCCCCCCCTCACCGTTTTCCACTTGCTCATCTCCCGATTCCACGTCTTCCTCCGACTCGTGAGCACTCGCAGTCTCTATGTGATCTTCATTCTCGCTCTCGCTTTCCTCGTCGTCGAAATCTACTCGTGCCGCCTCAAACACGTCCGCTATCTCGTGCGCTTTACGAACTCGAGCTACTGACTCTGTTTTTCGATCTGTTTCCAATTAATCGTTTAACTATTGAATTTGTTGAATTTATCGTCGAACTTTTTTTGTTTACGTTCATTTTGTCCTCAATTTTCGATGAAAAAATTCGGCGAACGAAAATATACGACGAGAATTATTGACAAATATTTTTTAAGAATAATTATTTAACGGTCAGATTCGCTTTGATGTCAGATTTTAGGAATTTGTTGATTTTTGGGAATAATTTCAATTTTTTCGGAATTTTTTGTTAGTTAATATCTTGTCGGAATTATTATTGAAATTCGATCTGTTGCGTATTTTCAGGAATGGATGTTTTTTTTGTTCGTTTACTTGTTTTTTTGAAGTTGCCGAAGTCTAATACTGCAAGAGAATTTTTGGGGCTAAAAGACATGCGCGACATCCATTCCATGTCGGATTTCAAGATTCAAAGTACCACGACCTTCAAAATTGGGTTACTTGCCTCAGGCCGGGATTTCATGGGCAGTTAGCAACAGCGGCAGAAGAGTTCAGTGATTTTTGTATACAAATGTATTATATTCGAAGCGTTTGAATTTTTGTGTAAAAGCACATTTGTATGTCGGATAAAATGAAGGAAAACTACGAAAATCACTGACTACCGTTGTCGTTCACTGCTCACGAAATGGCGTCCGGATCTCGACACTGTTTATTTTTACGCGGACCATTGTCACGAAAACAAAGTTTTTTTTATTCCAAACGGCACGATCTCACTCTTTACGAATCGTAAATACTTTTCGCGTAATAAATAATGGAATTAATATAATTATTTGATAATAATTACCTTCCACTTTGTTCATATTTACTGACGATGAATACAATCTGGGTAAGCGTAACCCGTGGACTGATTTAGCAGTTATTTCACCCGAACGTCGCTAGAGGTTATGTTTACAAACGAGAGAGAGATTCGTGGTGGGGGACGAACGTTATTGCCCGGCGAAGTAAAACTTCTCGGCATTTGGTCACGAACCTTTGTTTGTTTGTTTGGGAACAGGGTTTCGAGGAAATAATGAAGAACAGAATAGTTTTTTTTTTTTTTTCAAATCCACAACATGCTTTATTGTAGGTCTGCGAATCGAATAATAGTTCAATACAATACGATTTAATTCTAAAAATTACGTAAATGACCATGCTTAATCGTGACTCGGGCGACGACGACGTAATTATATAAACTAGTTGTTAAAGTCCCATCAAGAGAGAAAATGAACGAGAGCCAATTAATATATATATATTTTTTCGTACTCCTAATTATCACCAACTCGACGATCTATAAATTTTAATCTCACAATCCTCTCCTACTTCTCACTCTTATTCTCAATTCTGATACTCTAATGAATTTGTTTGTTTTTTTTTTCTTCTTCATCCCTTAAACTCTGAAGGACGAGCTCTGCTCGAGGAATTGCGTAACAAAAGAAAGTGGCGTCGCACGAAAAAACAAACAAACAAAACAATCATATAACTTTCTTTCTCTCTCTCTCTCTCTTGCACACACTTTTGTCTAAATTCGAATAAACTCGACACAACAAAGTTTTCATACGGTGAATGTGTGAGAAATTGTTCATCTCGTCGCTAAAGTACCTAAAAATTAAATTGGCACATTCGCAATTCTCGATGGAGTAAAAATAATGATAATGAATTTGAAAAACTCTCGATAATATAATAATTTCTTGATCATCGTCGTCGCGGAGTCACGGATTATAGCAAAAACGTTACAAGGAGTCGTGTACAAATTGAAGAAGGAAGAAAACGAAGAAAGAAGATAATGAGAACGGATGGAAAGAAGAGAGAAAGAAGAAAAGTACGAAGGTAAATAAAAGACGAGCGGAAATGATGTCTAAGACTAATTATTCGATTAATCGATAGTGGTGTAATGATAATAAACCGTTTACGACAGTACGTCATTATTTTTTGTTTTTGTTTTTTTCTTTATGGCACCCTGTACATACAAATATACGCATAATTAAACTTAAAAATAGAAACATTCTTAAACGATAAATAAACATAATTCATTATTCTTTGAAACTTTTCGTAATTCATCTCATTATTGTCTAAATTTTCGAGAAATAAAACAATCAGGATTTAATAATGATCGAAAAAAAGAAAGAAAAATCTCATCCTCCTCTTGTTCTTTGTATTCTTCACAGACTATTACATTTTTTTCGTTTTTTCTCTTTTATATTTTATTTTAGTTCTTTTGATCAATTTATTAATTATCGATAGTTGAGCGTGCGTGCAAGCGCAGTTGCGTCCTTAGACCACTTGGGGCCTTTTTTTTCCTCTTTTAAATATTATCTAAGTGTTAACTAGACATTAAATATTCATCATGAGTATGTGTCTCTCTCTCTCCCTCTACAATTTTTCGAGAACGTGATATTTTTTTTCAAAGAAACCAAAAAATTATATTTCTCATTGCAAGTGCTCGTGTTAATTATTGGAATTAAATTGTATGTTTTTCTTCATGATTTGTTTTCGTGTATGTAAAAAAAAGAAAAAAAATGCTGAGACTTTCTCGTGTTTATTTTATTTCTTCGGTTCTAAGTCTATATCGATTTTGTGTCAACGGTTTTGTTTCCTTTTCGTTATAAGCTCTCGTGAGTTTTTCTGTCCTTTTTTTTCAATCTTTCGGAAGCATTGATATTCAAACAGTCTAGACGCAATTACACCAACGGCACAACGCCAGGGCACAACACCCTTTCCTTCGATTATTAACAATTAACAACGAGTATCACTCAAACGTACGAATACGAATTTTCATTATTTTTATTATCAATTCGCCTCGAAATCGGACGCAAAGATTTTTTCTTCTTATTAATTTGTGTATATATAAAAAAAAGAGAGAATTTCGTATAAAAAACAGTTTTTTTTGCGTTCATAAATTCTATCATTTTTGTGTGTATTTTTGCTTTTTTTTTAATATAAATTTTCCTTGTTTTTTATACAAATTGGGAAGAGCATCGTTGAAACAGTGTCGATTTTCGTTTACTTTTTTTTTTCTTTCGCATCGCGCCTCTTTTTTCAGCTTATAAAATACTTAAAACATAGGCGTTCTTTTTTCTTGTCTGCTTCGAAATATCCGCAAATTATTCATCGATGAAAATCTCCTCGACGTCAAAATGAAAAAATACGAATTCATCATTCTCGAAATTGAGATCGATCGTCAAGGAGAAGGTTTCTTTTCATCGAAAGATAATTTGCACATTTCGTCTAGCAATTTACAAAACTATACGTTACTAAAGAAGTCCGCTTCGTGTGACAGAAGCGGAGACCTCTCGAAACAAGGCACCCTTGTGTTCGCTCAAACGCACCTCTCTTTCTACGTATTCTAAGCGCGCTACGTTTCTAGCAAGAAAAAAAAAACCTCACTCACTATTTTTATAAACGAAAAACGACGTATTTTTTTTTTTTTACATGTTTATTTATAATGAAAATAATAATAATAATAATAATAATAATAATAATAATAATAATAATAATAATAATAATAATAATAATAATAATAATAATATATTTTATTTATATACTATAATAAATTGTCTTACGTATTCAGTATTTGTAAACCCAGTTTAAACGCTTCGTTTCTGTACATCAATGGAGAATTTACAATGTTTATTGGTTTATTTCTTCATTTTATTGTTATTATTATTATTATTAATAATTTTTGTTTTGTTAATTGGGTTTGTGGCATAGGAACTCTAACGCGGATTTGCCCTTTTCACTAAACTTCTCAGCGCTTTTTCTCCCTTTCTCGTAGCTCGTTTTAGTTTTGTTTTTGTTGTTGTTGTTTTTTTTTTTTTTGAATAGACATTTCCGTGCTTTTGTATGTATTTAAAATTATTTTTCTTGGCATTTGAAAAGAGGAAAGTGGCCCCCCACGTGAAATTAGTTGACGACGCGAGGCCATATCGTGGTGTTTTTTGTTTTCTGCTTTTTTTTTTTAGGATAAAATGTACAAAACGCGGCTGTTTTTGTTTCTTGCACGTTTGACGAGTCAGGCTTGATTCACAATGGAGCAGCTTCGAAGAGAGACTTGATTTTTTTTTATGTTTTGTTTTGTTTTTTTTTTTTTTATTCATTTTTAAGACACTTTGGACGCTATTCGGCAGTGAACACTGGTTCGTTTCGAGATGTGCGTTGAAAAACGGAAAAGATTTAGCACACAATCTCCTCATTTCTTAACTTTTTGCTCGTTCGATTTTTTTTTTTTCTTATTTTTACCTGAATTCTTAATGCGTATTTCAGGGTGGCTTTTATTTTATCGTTCGTTGGAAAGAAAATTTGTGTCTCCAGACGTTTTTGTTGCTTTTGAACACGAGTATTGGTGTTTTTTTTTCTTTTTTTTTTACGTAAAAATTCTTAATCAATTTTTCTCACTTAATTAAGTTATTAGCCAGCCCAAATTTTGGAACTCTTTAGGGTGTCTAAAAAAATGTTTATTCATCGTGAAAATCAGATATATTCGATTTTTATGCTAAAATGAATTTTCGTGATAAGTGAAATTACGAAAAAAAAGAAAATAGAATAAATGGAAAGGAAATTTTGTGTAACAATTGAAAAATTCTAGGAGACCCAAGAACGTAATCGTTACGAAAGAATTTTCATAAATTCACAACTTTTTCTTATAAATGTATTTATAATTTTTTGTCGTTTTCTTTTCAATACAATTTGAAGGAAAAAAATGAAAGAACAAACTTCATAAACTTACAGAATATTGGATGAGCACGCGAATGAATTTTAGCACAAAAATCGAGGAATTTTTCATATTTCCACTTTCGTCCCGAGAGACTGAAAAATGTATTATTTTTTTTTCGCCCGTTCTACGACTACCAATAGTTAACAGTGTTTATTTCAAAATTTATATTCTTCACCAATAAACAACAGCCTAACATTTAACCAGCAACGATTCGCATCAAATCTTACGAACGAAAAAAAATATACATATATATTTATTTATAATTGTCACTCTTGTTAAAAAAAAAAAAAGAAAAAAAAAACGAAAAGAAAAATAACGGAGAACGAAATTCTACGAGAATAAATCGTTTTTTTTTTTTTTTTTTTTTTTCATTACTACCTTAAATGGCGTTTTCCTCGGGTGTGCTGATTATTAAGGGGTGTTTTTTTTCTCTCACGGGCTCTTTTAAGTAAATCTTGGACTGGCAGTCGGAGCCTTTAATTCCACCGCTTAATAAAATCAAATAAACGAGATCTTTAGTCAAGAAATAAAGGAAAAAAAAAGGAAGAAAAATATTATTTGGCTCCGTACTGCCGAGCTTAATCGTCTCACTGCTCTAATTAAAAACTAACATCTTACGTACTAAATAGTCCAACTAATATCTAAGACGACGGTTATTCTTTAGTTTCTTTTATCATCTCATCGTATTAAAATAAATTTCAATAGTCATATTTGTACACTCAATAACTTTGTTTCGTCGTAATTTTGTGTTTTTTTTCCTCTCTCTCTCTCTCTCTCTCTCTCTCTCTCTCTCTCGTCTTTGATTTACGAAGAAAAGAGGTTTTCGTACAAAGATTCAATGGCCTCTACGTAGAAAAAAAACAATCGTTTCGAATCGATCATTTGTTCTGAATTCTCGGTTTTTCTTGTTGTTTCATTTCGTCATTCGAATACAACTTTTTCGCACACGCACATTTACACTACGTAAAAACGCTCGGTCGGGAATATCTGCATGTTTTTCTTGTTTTCTTCTTGTTATTATTAATTAATAATAGTTAAGTAAGTCTTTGGCGTTTGTACCAATCATTCCACGATATATATGTCTATATATTTGTGTTTGTTTTTATTTTTATGAATATATAGATATTCGCTTTGTTTTCGCACAACGGACAACAGTTTAACGGGATTTTTTCTCAATTATTGTTTATCTCTCTCGATTTTCTTGATTTTTTGTGTGTGTTTAAGTATTTAAAAAAAAGTTTATCGCAAACGACTCCGGAATTCCATGGCAATTTGTTTACGAACGAAATTCCAAATTATACGATATGTCAGCGAGTTTTTGGTAAAATATTTCGTTTCGTTTGGGTTTCGTTTAGTAATTGAGACGATTATTATTTTTCAACAATTAGATCGAAAATGATAAATAAAAATGTCATTGTGCCAGGATAATCGTAAATGCCTTACAGTCAACTTAACAATTCCCCCATCGATTTTTTAGAATTATTAATCGAAATAAAAATGAAAACAAAAAATGGCGTTTTTGTACAAATTTAGAAATTGGCCAAAAGAAAAAGTTCGTTTAAATAAAGAAAATAAGTAATGAAAAAAAAAAAAAAAACAAACTGGAAATACTAAAGTGCAAGAAGAAAAATCATTTGAGCATCGTTTGTCGGATCGATGGGCGCTTTGAAAATGGAGCAAAAAATTTGAAAGAAAAAAATAAAAATACTCGAGATGAATAATGTTGGAGTTTTGCGATTGAACGTGAGTAAGTATAAAAAAACATATTTATATATAAAGATAAAAATTAAGTGAAAGAAAAAGCAGAAGGGAAATAAATCAAACTCGAACGATCGTAATCATTTTAGTTTGTTTTTATGTTTTTAATTAAAAATATCAACTTGAATCTTTCACTGACGTCACGATGATTCAAGGGTTAATAAATTTCAATGAAATGAAAAATCATAATAATAATAATAATAATAATAGCGTGGATGATAGCAATTTTTTTCCACAAAGTTTGGAAATAAACGGCTGAACAAAAAGAAAAATTGAACAAAATAAGAAAATATGACGCAACGAAGATGAACAAACGAAGAAAAGAAAAACGTTGTGTGACAATTTTTTTTCAGGGGCTCTTCTCGCTCGCCCGGATCATTTCTAATTTGTAAAAATTTATGTTTTTGTTGTTGTTGTGTGTTTTCATATCTCCTACGTACTAAATAACGTCCTTGATCGATTCGTCGAGAATTTATCGGAGAATTGTACACTCGTAAGCTCGGATTTAAACACATTTAAAAAAAAAGAAGAAAAAAAAAGAAAGAAGGTATTCGATCATAATAAATGGTCACTTAAGTTTATAGGCAAATTAATCAATTTCGTCAACATTTGGGATAACGAAAAATGATCACTTAGAAACTAAAACGAAATTTCGATCGCCAAAAGCAGTATTTTGCAGTGATTTAAGAGGGCGAAAATAATAATTAATAATAATGATAATAATAATCAAACGAAGGAGATGATCCTAAACGCAGGGAAACACTCGCGATTAATTCTTATTGAGCACTTTGATTCGATATAATAAAGTTTTCTCTCTCTTCTCTCTCCCTCTCTCCCTTTTTCTCTTTTTCAGTTTGTACGATGTAAAAAAAAAATCGTTTTGAGGACGAAGTCACTGGCACTAGCGCGGAGGATTCGAAGAGCGTTGCCGAATCGCATCACGTTTATGACTTTCACTGTTGCTCGAGGCGAGATTCTCGTAGCGAAAACAAAAATAAACAAATAGTGTATTGTCACTCGAAAAGTTCGCAGAAACGTAGAGTTCTTTGTGTTTCTATTTTTCCTTCTTATTTCGTGAGTCCGGTTCGATTAATCACGCAGGATAATGCGAATTCGCGAACGACATAATTGTGTGAAAAAAAAAAAAAAATAACAGAACGAGGAAACGAATGAAAATAATGGAGATAACGAAAGAAAATAATAAATGTGAGTAACGCGAAACACGTCGCCGAAGAATGAGATTGTTTTTTTGTTTTTTAATGCCTTTCGTTTCGATCACTGCACGCTCGTACCTTATTCGTCCAAAAGTTTCGTTGCTGTTGTTTTTTTCTTTTTTTTTGTCTTTCTATTTTCCAAACGATTGCGCGCTCGCAAAAGAAAAATAAAAATCAATCGTTGCAAAAGGTTATTCCGGCGCCGACGACGCTTCTTCGCGCTCTTTCTCCTGTTGTCTAACTGCAACCGCCGCCTCAACCAAAAGATAAAGGCACTTGAATTTGTCCTTGTCCTCCTCCGGCGGTGTCGGCGGTGGTGTTTCCTCGGTATGAGGACTGTGATTGTTGTGCGTATTGTAAACCTCTGCCTCCTGTTGCACCACCGGCGGTGGTGTCGTCAAATGTTGCCTCGGTGCACTCCAGTACGCCGCCTCGCTCACCGTCGATTCGTCTTCATCCCTGGAAGAAAAAAAAATGCAAAGATCGAATTAAAATCGAGCTCTGAGTAAAAAATCCAGGGTTTTTATGAATAAAAATTCTAGGAATGTTTTTTCGTTGCGAGAAATATCTTTACAACAGAAAATTCGAAAGTTTTTATCTTTTAATTAACTTCTACGACGTATTTTTTATTGATACGAAGTGTGAAATGAATTTTCAAGAATATGACAACCGGGCAATTGTCAATATAGGAGAAAAAATGAAGAATTTCAAGAGCAAAGTTGAAAATGATTTTCGAGGCGAAATATTTGAAGAAACTTAATGCCATAGGCGTGCCCCGAGACGAAGAACGAAGGTCCGTCGTGAAAATGTGATAAAAATTGCTGACGTATTAAAGCCCGATACGCCATCACGAATAGTTCTCCGTCTAATCTCCAAACCAAAGCGTTTTTCTTTTTCTTTAATATTACATTTTTATTTCTATTTTTTATCTTTTTACGGTATTTCGAATCTATTCGGAACTTTTGTGTGACTATCTTATGGTTATTGGAGCAATTTTGTCGTAATTTCGTTCGACTTGAGCAACGTCAAAAGTTAACAACTTCAATAATAATTATTATTATATTTACAAGAAAAAGGAATAAATTAAAAAAGAATCTAAAGGTTTGTAAAAATCGTAATTTTTCCAATATTCACTGCATGGAAAACGCCTTTTCAAATATTTCGTTTTTCCAATCGTGAAAATTTCAGGTAAAATAATTGCTTCGCACCACTCAACCCTCAAAATTAAAACAATAAAATGATCTGAGAGACAAATTTACCATTTTTTCAATTTAATTATTGCTTCAAATTTTGCAATAAAAAGCAATTTTTTTCACCTCAAGAAATAGAAAAAAACACGACAAAATTAGAGAACTGTGTGAGAAAAAAAAACGATTCTTACCCTCGACGTGCCGGATGTGCAAGTGCATTTCCGTAGCTCAATTGATTAGTCTGCTCGACTTTGGTTTCAGCATACGGATAAACTATCACGCTCGGCCATTGGGTAGACGGACGTTCTTCCTCGCTGTGAGAACTGCTCTCGTAATCGTTAGGACTGTCTTCCTCACTTCTGCAAAATTTCACAATTTTATTAGTCTCCAGAATGCACCAAATATTAAAAATTCAACAAATCCTCAAAAAAAAAAGAGAAAAAAATCGCAAAAAAGACAATAAAAATCTAAAATTTGATCATTCGTCGTTGACCCAATCAAATTATTATCATTTTATTATCAAAAATTTTAAAATAAAAAAAAAGAATTAAAAAAAAAAATTAAATTAAAAATAAAAAAATATATCAAAAAAATCACTTTTTTCTCAAACGTTATCATCTGTTATTACTCTTTCATTGAACCAATTTAATTTTTCATCATTTATTATTAAGATTATTATGATTATGGAGTAAAAAGAAGAAAAAAAATTGCAAACTTACCGATACATGAGACCAGCTGCGTCTTCGTAATCGTGATCTCTGCTACGTTTTGGTGCGCTCATACCAGCCAAAGGATCCCAATCTTGATTAGTTCCTGGGCTCATATCGGACGCTGTTTGATGACTACCACCGGGCATTTTCTTTCCTCGACGCGATATCGTGTACTGAAGCGGATCGTGTCCCTCTCTCCTTATCATTTCAGGCAAAATTCTGCGTCTGGCGTTTATGAACCAGTTGCAAACCTTTGAGGATAAACAACGATTCCTTGTTAATTCACTTGGACGGAAACACAAAAAAAAAAAAAGAAACGATTCTCGTTCTTCTTTTTTTCACTTCAATGTTCTTTTTATTTTTTTTTCACTTGTGTTTCCACGATTTGCAGATTTATAAATTTGAGGAAATATTTGTGAATGATTGTTAAAGTGTTTTTATGAAATTCTATATTTTTTCATAAAAATTTATCACGGTACTGAATTTTGTGCACTTTGGTAAGAACTCGATTGCTCGACTAACCACTTCACACTGATGATCTTGGACGTTTAGCAAAGGGCTTTTATAGGCCCGGAAGGGTTTGCGAATCTACCTGAATTTTAGGGGTAAGTCGAAGGGAGGGGATAATCTGTGACTTTCCCTTACGTGGTCATGAAACTCTGTGGCAAATTGGGGAACGAAAATGTGGAGGGGATACTTTAGCAAATTATTCTCATCGAAAAATAGTGTTTTTCAGAAAAATTTGTCGTTTTGAAAATTTCTACGATCCTCGATTTCATAAATTGAATGAAAAATTGTGAAAAAAATGTTAATTTCAGTTTTTCGATTGAAATTTTTTCTTTTTACTCTCCTGCATGTAAAAAGTGAGTGGAAAAAAATGAAGAAGGGAAATAAATCAAACTCGAACGATCGTAATCATCTTAGATCGTTTTTATGTTTTTAATAAAAAATATCAACTTGAACTTTTCAATGACGTCATGATGATTCGAGGGTTGAATTTCAATAAATGAAAAAATTGCCACCGAAAAATAATATTATTCAGGAAAATTTGTCTTTTAGAAAGATTCTACGATCCTCAAATTCGTAAATTGCACAAAAAATTGTAAAAAAAATGTTAATTTCAGTATTTCGATTGAAATCTTTCGTTTTTACGCATTTTTTTAAACTTTTTTTTTTTGACTCACCTGCAAAACCGTGAGGTTGGCTTCTTGGCTGAGAGTAAGTTTTTCACTGTCGCTCGGATAAGCATTGTATCGATGTTCATAAAGCCATCTTTTGAGTATCTTGACCGAGTGTTTTGGCAAATTACCACGACGTTTACGAACCGAATGGGTGCCACCATGATGCAAAATGCCGGAATGAGCTTTGCCGCGTATCGTTGTTGAATCGTGTTCAACATCCGAACCGCTTTGATCGTCGTCAGTGCTGCTCGACGATGGGAAACGTTCCCTCGCTATAACAAAAACAATAAAATACAAAAAAACTTATTATTATTGAGATAAAAAAATAAAAATTGTAAAAAAAAATATGTTAAGGAGCAAACTTCGGGAAAAAAACCCCTTCTTGTATAATTTCATTTAAATAAACATTTATTCGAGGCAATTGATTTCTCAATCGTTCTCGTAATAGATCGTCAACGTCTCCATTTTCTTTAATATCGTTAATTTTTCTTTCCCCTCTAAACTTTATGGTTTTTCCTCAATCCTAGAGAGCTTATCGTCCCGCTAAGGACACGATCAAGAACGTCTACGTGTACGATTATCCAACGGTATAAACCCTTTTTCTTTCCGTACGGAAAAGCACACAATAGAATATCTTCGATCTTATTTAACCAGCTAAGCAAACAGGCATTTCTTAACCTCCACTGACGTATTTTTTACCAAGAGCCAATAAAAGTATTTCTCGTTTGTACAGATATCATTATTTTTCTCTCTCTCTTTTTCTCTATTCTATTCGTCGAAAATGATGAAAAAAACGAGTAAATAATAGAATTAAACAATATCGATAAGTGGAATGCATTTTGATATTTTTCTGGTCTCGTATCTTCAAAAATAATATTCAAAGTTAGTCTATTATTTTCACGACTTTTATTCGAAAGTTTTCAAAGACGAATCCGATCCCCAAAAATATTTTCATATTTTAACGAGGAATAATAATTTTAAAAATCTTATAGTAACGAAATAAAAATAATAAACCTCCTGACATGGATTGAAAAATCGAATTAATATGGAATTTTTGGATTTTTATAATTAGTTATGAACACAAGTATTTTATAATGCAAGCTGGTGAAAAATATGAGAAATTGGATAAGGCAAATAAAGTGTGAAAATGGTTGAAGTAATATCGCGTATAAGGCACGTTAAAAAATGCACACAGGGATCTTAAATGCATAGACTGCATTGAAAAGAAGTCACGTATTTCGTAGGGAAGACTCTTTTCATTGAGACGCGAAGGACACATCAAAGACTGTGTAATTAACGTCGACGATAAAAAAAAAGAGAAAAGAATGGGGAAAGTAACAAAAGGGTGAGAAAGAAAATAGTGAGAGTGTCGTGGAAGAAGCAATTTTTCATTATCTTTGGGTTTCGTAAAGAGAGTGATATTTAAGGGGGGAAACGACATCAGGAAGTTTATTTTCGGTGAGATTTTAAGACTATTTTTTTTCTTGAGTAAAATTGATTACAATTAAATAAAGTTTCGACATCATTTTGATCATATTTCGATAAACTGTAGTAAATTTTTATAAATATTTCCAACCAAAATTAACGAAAGTTTTTTTTTTTTACATTGATAACTTATTTTGTAAGAATTTGAACTTCAATGCAGATGGAAATAATGAAAATTCAAATTTTAGCAGGCTTTGGAAAATTTTTCTTTAATTTTCGCAACATTTTTTCATTAATTAAGAAATAAAGGCACTTTCAAAATCATGATATCGTTTCGAAAGTTGTTTCATGTTCTCAGAAAATAAGTTAACAATGTAAAATAATTTTTTTTGTTATTTTTGGTTGGAAATATTTCAAAAAATTCCATACAGTTCATCGAAGTTTCATTAAAACCATGTCGGAACTTTATTGAATTTTAATCAATTTTACCCATGAAAAGAAAATCTCAAAGGGTCACCAAAAATGAGTTTCCTAAGGTGGTTTTCCCCCTTAAATCGTCAATAAAGTAATGAAAATGCGATTAAGAATTTCAATGAAATGCTCATTGCTTCGCACCTGGAAGGGAAATCGATTAGAGGAGAACTGCAGAAGATCAACGACGATTAACGTTTCATTGAATGACGAAAATGTCATTGAAAATTTTCGTCACTTTTATTGCTTTACCTGAATAAAGTGGTAATTACGATAAAAGGAGTAAATAATGCGAATAAAGTTGGGAAAAACGTTCCTGGGCGATGGTCAGCTTATTTTAATCCTTGAGGAGTCTAATCCCCCGTAGAGCGAGACGAGTTTTATTATCGGAAAAAGTAACGAGGCTCCGAACGGTTCGGTTGGGACTGCAGGTATAATTTTTGCAGACAGAATTTTCCCGAACCTTTGCTAGCGAAATATTTCTACGAGCAATTACAAAATTATTAGCAAATAAACCATTATTTCACTTAAACTTCAAGGAGAGACATTGATGGCAAATTTTCTTTATGGATTTGAACGTAAATGACGAAATTATTTTCGAGTTGTAAAGAAGAGCTCGTGAAAACATTTTCTACTCAAAAATCCTACAATACCGAAATATATATTTGCCTAATAATAACGAGGAAATAAATTATGCTGAAAAAACATATTTACGAAGAGCACACTGTCAAAATATAATTTAAATATTGTATTTGGACAATGTTTTCAATAAAATCATCAATAAATCGAATTTTCTGTCATTTTTGATCAAACAAATGTGTCGAGCAACGATAATTGAATCCAAATTTAAGAAAAACTGAAAAATTGAAATATTCTCGTCTCTCAAAACTTGAAGGGGGTTTTGGAATTCGAAAATTTGGTTGTTTGACACTGACAAATGCCAAAACAAAATTCCAAGTGTCCTAAGTATGTTTATTCAATTGTATATATAAGTATTTGATGTTTTTTTTTCCCTCGTTTCTTTTTTTCGATCGAGCAGCGATTGCCAAAGTAAGAGAAGGAGAGAAGAAAGGCGAGGCGAATATTCTAAAACGGTTTTCGCCGGTGGTTCGACGATGCGCGAGAGACGAATCGTTTGGTTTGGTAGATTCTTTTATTTGCACACACCGAAATCTTGCCATTCATTTATTTTCATTCCATCTAAACTTGGTTACTTCGAAGTTTTAAATAGAATCGTTAGATTGTGACGTGAAAAAATGGTTTTTTCGCGCCTTCGAGTCATTTTAAAAAGGCAAACATTGTTGAAGAAACGATAAATCAATTTCTTCGTTCAAGATGATCGTTTCAACGTGGTTTTTTGTTTCTGTCGCACACGCACATTCGTTGAGATATAAATGCAAAAATATTGCTCGCTCGGTAGTCACGACAAAGTTTGCACAGAGAGAGAGAAAGAGAGAGAGAGAGAGAGAGAGAGAGAGAGAGAGAGAGAGAGAGAGA
>JACEOJ010000056.1:285563-367281 GCA_013761285.1 Campoletis sonorensis
AGAGAGAGAGAGAGAGAGAGAGAGAGAGAGAGAGAGAGAGAGAGAGAAACAGTAGGAAAGAAAGAAAGAGGAAGAGATAAGAGTAATAATTATGTAACTGGCAACAGATGTAAGACTCAACAAGTAAAACGTGTGTGTTTGTAAAGATTGAACTGTGCTATGTTTGGTGTTACATATACCTGAGAGATTTGTTAATGTGAATAAACGTTTCGATGTCAATGGCTACGTAATAAGAACTGGCAAAAAAAAAGTGTGAAAGTCGAGTACAAAATTTTCTTTCGACGAGGAACTTTGTAAAAAATAAAAAGATAAACGAAAATGTGGAGGGAAATATAATGTGGAATCGTAAACAGCGAGATATCAAAATGCATGGAACTGCAGTGTGCAAAACAATTTTGTTGTCGACCTCTAACGGTATCTCTTTCTCTCTCTTTCTGTCTACAGAGAGAGAGAGAGAGAGAGAGAGAGAGAGAGAGAGAGAGAGAGAGATACGTGCTGTTCTAGATTTGCACTTGGATTGACAAGTTAAACGAGCTGATGAATATATTGACGAGTTTTGGGGTAATAAGGATCAACGAAGAAATAACGAGCAGTGAAGAAACAAGTTTTTTTGCTTCTTTTTTTTTTTTTGGTCTTCTAGCAAATTGCAATCATTATTTCTTCGAGATATTATGAAATATTATTGTTTATGCATTCATTATTTTTGTCAACGGATAGTTATTAAAATGTGTTGAAAAATAACTTAAACTTTGAAGCAAGAATTGACCCAAAAAAAAGATCCATTTGAATTAACCGATCGAAAACATTAAAAATATTTTTTTTTCATTTAATTTGATGCCAATGCATTGCTTTTACTGTAATTTGGAAAAATTGATATTCCATTTTTCAGAAATAAAAAAAAATAATCGAATCGAAGAAATCAATATTTAATGTTGTATAGAATTCTATAAGGACGCGAGAGGCAAAGAGAAAAAATTATTTGATTTGAGTTTATTCTAGTTGAATCAATTAGATTTTTTTTTTTTGGTGAAGCAATTAATCACGATGGTCAATAAAAAAGTATAAAAAAATGAATAGATAAATAAGTAATCTGATTACCTTGATGGGAATTTCGCTTTTTTACATACTGTTCGATATTTATGATATTTGCTCGAGTGAATTTTGGTATTTTGTGTTTTTATTTCTTGTTTTTTTTTTTTTTTTTTTTTTTTTCGAAACTTTGGCTATTCCCCGGACGACACGATAAAATATTACAATGCTCGGCGCGACGATCGGACAAAGTGATTCTCTTGAATGTATTTATCGATGCTCGAATGTCTCACGGTCTGGTGTTTGATTTTTATTCATGGTACACACGCACCATTTGTTTTCGCGCAGCCCCTTTACTTTATTCTTCGGCATGGCTAAGAAGCCAAGAAGAAGAAGAAGAAGAAGAAGAGGAAGAGGAAGAAGAAGAAGAAGCGCGTGGATGGAAAGACGGTAAAAATTGCGTGAGTTCGAGCATAAGATAAAGAGAGAGACGGAGATAAAGATAAAAAGAGAGATAGAAAATCTAGAGAATACGGTTAATGGAAAAATGGAGGCAAGAAGTCGCGGTTAGGAGAGCGCGCGAGTTCGCCTTCAATACTTTTTATTGCGATGCTACCGGAACCGGGAGGTCACGACCTCTGGCCCCGCGCGTGAGCGATCGAACGCGTCGTCGACCTTCGTCATCGATCTTCGAGCTTTCGTTTCAATTTTTTTCCATTATTCGAATCAATAATCCGCAATTCTTTCGAAAGATTATTCATTTTGGTGAAAAAAAATCGAGGTTAAGGGATTAAATCGAAGGATTAAAAAAAAAATTTAATTAAATGACTCAATTGTTTTATTTTTTCAACAGGAATTTTTTCGATGTGTTTCGATATTTGTTTGATTGGAATTTTTTTTTAAATTCAACTATATTTCGATGCGATTAAATCGATTGACCAAAGTTATTGAAATTTAATAACTCAATTACCTAGAACTTTTTATTTTCTCTCCATATTCGCAGCTCAAATTGCCAAAAAGCATCAAAACTCTCATTTAATTGAGCAATAACATCGTTTTTTTTTTTTTTTTTCATTTTTTTTTTAAATGATCCATTCGAACCTTTCGTTTTTCTAATTGCAAGGAACGACGAACCGTGTTTTTATAATTCTTGCGATTAAACGAATAATCGGAATGTCAATAGCCAAGGCGTAATAATTTATGCAAAATCCATCGAGTTTCTTTATATCTCGTTGGTTCGGTTGGGCATTACGTAAAATAAGATCTCGCGAGCGTCGAAGCGATAAAAAGAAGCCGGTCTCGTCTGTGCAGCACATAACGAAATTCGGGGGAACGAGGAGGTTCGATCGCACGTGTAGAAAATCTGACGTTTCTGCTCGCGTGTGTCAATCGAGGCCATCGGCGAGACTGTACGAATCGAGATGTTACACAAATTACATATAAAAATTTATATATAAATTCATCCAAAGAATATTAATATAAAAAAACTGTAAAATTGCCTCGAGGATTAAGAAAAAAAAGTATTCAACATTTTTGATCACGATAAACGATTAATTAATCAACATTTATTCGTTAATTAAAATATACAAATTTTTCAATTTTCCGTTTATCTACGAAAGACGATTTTTTTTTTCATTAAGAAAAGCCTTCGATAGAAAATTGCCTAAATCTCAAACTTTGAATTGCACGGTTCAGCAGATTTTCATTGTTTCTTTTATCGAATTGATTTATAAAGAATATTTAAATCCCTGAAAAAAAAATATATGTATTTTTTCGATCTCGTAAATCTTTTTTCTGATTCTCGTATATTTGTCTAAGAAATCGGGGTCGACGAACTCCACCTACTGATTTTTCGAGACTAACTCGAATTACGTCTGCAGACAATGTGTGTGTGCTTTTTTTTTTGCTTTATTTGCAAGCGAAATTCTTTTTTTCGCGAAAAAAAATCACTTTTTCGAGAATATTCATAATATTGAGGCTCGTAAAAGAAAAAGAAAAAAACATAAGTGCTAAGAAGAGAAGGAAGTAGAGAATTGAAAGTCGAAACTTTTGGCAGTCTTGCCGGAAATGATGGGTTTTTTGTGTTTCGATAATTAGGATTGTACGTCACATTCGACTTTAAGTTCATTTGCACAAAAGACCTTTAATCTTTGACGTACCAAATTGGGACAGGAATCTTCTAGCAAAAGCGTTTCAAAGTGTTGCCCAAACTCTCGGGAGAGAGCGAGAGCGAGAGAGAGAGAGAGAGAGAGAGAGAGAGAGAGAGAGAGAGAAGGGGATGAAGAAAAAAGAGATAAAAAGAAAGAAACGTAGGACGGAATCCGGCGAGCAGTCGACGAAGAAGATTTTCTGGCAGCACTCCCAAGTGTCATTACACCCTGGTGTGCTTTTCGAAGGGGAGAAACTTTAGCACGGAAACTCTCGCGAGCGTCGGAGAGAAGCTTTCGCTTGTTTTTCGCGCCAACGAAATATGCTTCTATTTCATTTTCCATGCTTCCTCGTTGCTAATGTAATTACGACTAGTGATTTTCTCTCTAACGGCTAAACTTGTGTTAAGAAAGTTGCGTAATGTATTGAAAACAAAAAAACAAAGAGAAACTGAACAACAATAAAAATGAAAATAATTAAATTAGGAGATGCGAATAAAGAGTTTGATTTTTTGCAATATTTTTCGTTCGATCGAATGTTTACAAATAAGAATTTTAGAAAAAAAATCATTGATTAAGCTGTTAATCAATAAAAATATAAAAATTGAGCATAGCTTTCAATTTTCTTTATTTATAAAGAAAGTGAAGGTTGCTCGATATTAATCACATTTTTTTTGTTGTTGTTGTTTTCCGGTGGCATAAAAGACGAAGAAGAGTCGTTTGAAGGAGAGAAAGTGTTGGCGGCGCGTGTCAAGTGCGGTTTCCGGCACCTCGTCTTTCTTCCCGAGCTGTTCTTACGTTTTTTTTTTTTTTTTTTTTTTTTTCATCCGAGTCTATTCGGGTTGTGAAACCCAAGTGTATATAAATATATGAGACGTGGTTGTTCGCGAGAAAACGTTGGTTTACAGGGTGGATATTTAACATATATATATATTAAAGCCTAGGCTAATGGGAACCTAGAACCAAAATGGAAATGAGAACGAGAGAGAGAGAGAGAGAGATAGATAGAAAGATATATTAAGACGAGAGAAGAAAAAAAATAAGACAGAATGACAAATAAAGTTTAAAAAGAGAACAAAAAAAATTCAAATATTCAGTGAGAAAAAGAATAAAAAGAAAAGGAAAAAAAATGTATATATGTGCTACAAAACGATAGAGAAAAAGAGAGAGAGAGAGAGAGAGAGAGAGAGAGAGAGAGAGAGACATAAAAAGATAAAGATATTCAAAGCTGTTCTTAAAATAAAGCTTAGTGGTAGCACAGTTGTTCCGCATTTAGCCAGGATAGTGTATGGGGACCGGCGTTAGTAAAGTTTCAAGCAACGAATAAAGAGAGAGAGAGAGAGAGAGAGAGAGAGAGAGAAAGAAAGATCCTAGGAAGACGTCAGCGTCGAACCGAGTCTTCGTTGACATTTAATACCCCACGTGTTTTTTTTTTTGCGAGCACGCGTCAAATTGCTTATAAGAATGAATTTTTTTGTCAAGAATTTCAAAATAAATCTCTCGTTTAATAAAATTATTGATTAATATTTCAATCGAAAGCATTAGGAACAAAAATTGAAAAATTTTGACAGATTAATGAAATTATTCGTCATTTTAACAATAATTTCACTTTTGTCGAGTGTTTATTATTAAAATTTGTCCACTTAGGAAAAAAAGGGAGAGAGAGAGAAAGAGAGAAAGAGAGAGAATCTCGAGCCAAAGTGTCAATGGCCTATTTCACGACCTCTATCGACCTCACTGACACGGATGCCCCTCCTCCCCTGCGCTGTCGTCCATGTTGAAAGCTCGCAAGCTCGTCGAACGTCTCGAGAGAAAAAGAAACTAAGATAACGTCACTAATGTGTTTTTCGCGAGACATTAGTGTTCCAATGTTTCGAAACAACGTCTAAAATATCTACATATATATCTCAATTATTTTAAGGTGACATTTGGTCCTACGAGTATGCCGGTTGATATTTTAACGAGACCCTAAATTTGATCCCGGAAGTACGACTCGGAAAGAGAGTGAAAAAAGTAAAGTCAAGTGTCACTTTGGTCGCGTTGCTGTGACGAGCGTTTTAAGAAAACGATTTTCTTCTTTTTTTTTCTCTCGTCACCCTCGAAAAAAATATTCAAGGTTTCGATCAACGCCACAGTCATCCTCTGCAATTAGAACTTTTTTTTTCTTCTTACCTAAAATGTCTCCAAAAAAAAACGACCTTAAAATCGTTCGAAACAAAGTTTCGGAAAATCCGATAAAAATAATATTTAAAGAAATCAAAAAAAAATGCTGTATCGAGAATAGTGAATGAAACAAATAAATATAATTTGAGAATTTCAAAAACAGCTCAATTAAAAATAAATAAATTAGAAGCTTCTTTAGGCTTTTTCTATCAAGTCAAAATTTTGTTCAACCATCTGATCTTTTTTTGTTTTTTTTTTTCCCCTCAACTCTCTTTGCTTTTAGTTGGCACTAAATTACGTAAGGTCCAGTAAAATTTCGCGAGAGAGAGAGGCTTAAATTTAGGATTCAACCTCGTGGTGGGCTAGACACACGCGAAGCATCATCGTCATCGGGTGTCGCATAGTCAAACGATATATAGAGTCAGTAATAGTGACAGAAGAGAAGAGAAGAGCAAAGAGAGAGAGAGAGAGAGAGAGAGAGAGAAAGAGAGAGAGAAAGAGGTACATAGAGACTAGACGACAGTCAGAAAGCCTCGGTGTGGTGTGTGCCTATTCGTCATTAGTTATTCGCGGGTGTCGCGACGAGAGTGAATTCGACCGTTCGACCTAAATTCGTATGCATAAGCTATATATACGAATATACATGAAAAAAAAGAAGAAAAAAAAAATAGATATATATATAGCAAAGAATTATATATTTACAAAGATATGAGAGGGTGTACAAGAAAATTTATGTTTCACACCAAAGAGATGGACGTGTTTAGTCTATTGAAATTGAGCAAAAAAAATGAAAAAAATTACTTCAACTTTATTCGCAAATGACAGCAACATTAATTGAAAGATAAAAGTGAAAATGTATCATTTTTAAACTTTCTCTCAACGAAGAAATGGGCAGGATCGATTTAAAAAGTATTTTATTTTCAACATGAACTTCGTACGAGATTAAATTATATTATTAATAAATCAATTCGTTGCTTCTTTTCATCTTTTATTTCGAGACGTCAAAATTCAACATTTTTTTTTAGAATTATAATTCGACGAAATTCGTTATATCTGAAAAATTGGCAATTTTTCTTGCGAACTGATCCATCATTTTTTATTGTCATGTGATCCAGAAAAAAAAATGAACGAAAGTTGTGCGGATGTAAAAGAAGAAAAAAAATGAATGTAATAGACGAAATAGTTGGAGAAAATGAATGTGTGCGTTCGTTCGAGACAGTCGCACAGGTAAATAAATTCAAGTGGAGCGATGTGGTTGCGAGGTAAATTATTTCCATTTTACGGGTTCGGAGGTTAAGACAGGAAGAGATATACAATCGGATGGCATCGCGATGGCGAGCCTCGACTTTTAAGTGACACTTTTGCTCGCGTGTTTTCTCCCTGCGCTTGACAACTCCCTCCCTTCATACTTTTTTTCTTTTTCTTTTTCTCTCTCTTTTTTTTTACCACATATCCACTTAATATGATGACAAAGAGAATCGCATATGTTGACTTTCAATGGGAAACCTTGAAGTTCCATTATATTCCAATACAGTCATTTATTTTATTTATTTTATTTATGCTATTTAAGTGCACGTATTTGTGTAATGGGCACTTTAATCTTTGATTCATAATTTCGAAGTAAAAACTGAATGAATCAATATTCATAAATTAATGATAAAAATAAGGGGAAAAAAAAGACTGTATTTCGTGTACGAATTTGATGGCGATCTGTCAAAAATTTTGACAGCTAATAAAATTGAAGGAACGTACAAGAAAATGCATGGAAAGTGGAAAAAAAAAATGTTGAGAAAAAAAATTGTTGGCGCGAACGATATTGGAGTTTTTCCAAATTGAAGGTGCGAGACTGAGTGCACTTCACACGCACTTGCGTCAACGCAAAATTGCTATTTGAAGCCTCACCAGTTTCGAGGGATTCGGTGCAATGAATGTTGCTCCGTGAATCTATTTTTTTTTGTTTCCTGTCTGCGATTCGAGAGAAAAGAAAAAAAGCGACTATCGGAGCAGGTGTTTTAACACATTCGTTGTTGTCATTTTTTTTTATTTGCAAAAAAAAAAAGAGGAAGGTTTGAAAAATTTGATTCCAATCAAAATTTTCAAATTTTTCGACAATCCTGCAATTTTTTTCTCTTTTTTTCACTGGAATAATTAAATCGTAGGAAAAATGCAACTTTCAACCCCTTTTCATCATTTTTTTTGTTGTCATCATAACTCGAGCAATGTCTCTAAAAAAATTGACGTTTAATTGAATCGCATAAATTTATCGTGACGACAATAATGTCCCTGGGGTTTGTAAGATTGTTCGTGCCTTCGAATACAATTTAATAGAGAGAAGGAACTCGAAATAAGAGAGAAAGAGAGAGAGAGAGAGAGAGAGAGAGAGAGAGAGACTAGAAACTCTATTTCAATCTGCTTGGAGTCCAAATGTGGGCCGAGCTCGCGTCTCTTCTCGAGACACTTTTGTGTGACGAAAGAAAGTGAGACGAAGAGAGGAATGGCTAGTTGATGATGTGTTCTGAACAGTGGTCAGTTTATACGATCGTTGCAATTCTTACGCGGTGTTAACTGCCAACTTACTAACGGTCTATATGCAAATTAGGCATAAAAATACAATATTGTTAAAATTAAATTGTAAAACCACTAACTTTGGTTGTTGTTTGTATGAAAAATTGACAGGAGTTGAAATATGTCAAAAAAGGTAAGTTTTGTAATGACGAGAATTCCGAAAAGTCTTGAAACTCCTTAATTAATGGTTCAATTAATTTTTTCAATCGTCGACGATCGAAAATTTGTTGATATTCATGAAAAAATCTTTTTTTCATTGATTAATCAAGATTTTTCAATGTTTATTTCGTTCAAACAAAATTGTACCGAATTATTGGAAAAAAATGAACATTTTTTTTTTGTCTCTCTTTTTTCGTTCACGGTTTAAGGCGTTTCCGGCATGAAGAAGGGATTATCCGTGACGAGAAGCGGCGAAACAAAAGTGCAGCGAAGAAATCGATTTTTTTCAACGACTTGGCGCCGCGCTGTGCAGTCATATTTTTTCTCCAGTCATTATTTTTCCCATTTTTCACATTTCTCCACGCGTTCAAATCCCGTCTGACTTATCATCGGTTGTTTTCCTGATTTTTTACAATGAAATTTTCTGCCATTCATGCTCGTCTCTTCTTTCGTTTACTATATAAAGATGTCGTCTTTTTTTTTTCCTCTCATTCATCGAGTTCCATTTTTTATCTTTTCGCTTTTTTGTTTTGTTTCGTCGTTTTTGACTCGGTCGGTGAGGATAAGGCGAGACTTTCTCACGATGTGAAAATGTGACAGGTCGCTTGCATAATAATCGCAAATATCAACGTATCGTTTTTGCGCTGCTACAGCATTTTTTATTTCATGCGGGCTCGCGTTATCGTTCAAACGTCTCAGCGCGTCTTTCCGCGTCTAATCGAAACAAACGTTCATCGCGTTGTCACTTGATTTTACTTTTATTTTGATATAAATAAATGATTGAAAACAAAATTTGTAGCAAAAAAAAGAAATTGTTTTTCGTCCCTCGACAAAATTGGTGCCATAATTTATGAAAATTATTAGACGACGAATTTTGGCACTTTATCGATATTCACGAAAGAGTTTAACTAATTATTTACTTTGATTTGATTAATTCGATTATTTCGCGAAAATAAAACATTTATTTTTCCGAATTATGATGAAATTCAATGAAAAACAATATTTTTCATGTTGTTATTCAATAATTTTTGCATTTATCTGCCACCATTTATCGGGCATAAAAATTTATAATCAACTGATCGTCCTCAGACAGAATCAGTTGGAAGTCGTAATGACAAATCTTCTTTGGTTCCTGCATTTTATGCAAACCAAGGCCGCACTTCGTATGTGAGAAAAATCTCGATGTTCTGCGCCACGTAGCGGTCGGATCGAGAAGCTTTGACGTGGGTTTTCGGATAAACGTATTAAAATAGCATTTTATTTATTTAATTCGAATACAGAGCCGTTTAGTTGAAATATAAATTTTGTTAATGGAAATATTGAAAAAAAAAAATTATATAAATAATCCTAGTTGATTAAAATGAATCTTTATTTTGGATCAGATAAATTTTGATTTCAAGATCAAATCGACAAGTTTTACGAAACAAGAGATTAAAGAGAAGAATTGGTTCATAGTTTTGCGTTTCGTACACACGCACAAAAACACATGCAAAGTGGCCCAAAGAGACCAATATCTCTTTACTCTGTCTCGCAATCGAGTTTCCACGATCCGTAAACGTCTCCCTCGAGACCAAGAAAGTAATTGAACTCAGTTGACTTAATAATCGCGCTTGACTGGCAAGTATCCACACTAAAACGTAAGCTGGAGAGATCTCTTTGAATCTCTCGCATTATTAAAAAAATTCCTCGTCCAAACATCATTTGTATCAGTAAAAATAAAAATCTATTTATAGCTGAAATAATTTCGTAAAAAAGTGTCTAAAATCATGGAAATCATCGGCAATTAAAGTGGAATTAGAAAAATAAAAAATATCGAGGATAAAGCAGTTTAAAAATTAATTAATCTCATTTTCAGTCAAACGATTAAATGAAAATAATAAAATCGAGAAAAAAAATTGAATCCAAACATTTTTCAAACGTAAAATATTGAGAAATCAAAAAAAAATGTGTAAATGTACAAAAAAAAAAAAAAATACAAGAAATATGTAACACATTCCTTTCGCAATAAGATCGAAGACGATATTGTGGTCTTTCGTAATGTGTTTTTTTTTTTCAACGAATAAACGACTCAGACTGGTCGGTAATCGAAGAGCTTCGCGGCGTTTGACATCTGCTTGCGCGCACGCGGGGCTGCGTCTCGAAATATTTTGCATTGGAATACATCGATGTAAGAGAAGAGTTGTAACATTTATATATATTTGTCTTTATGTACATAATATAAATGGATGTGCGTGTTAAAAATCTCTATTCGAATAGATAAGCGATTGATAGGAAACGAAAAATGGTGGTGGGGGGAGGGGGGCGCGACTAGTGGCGCCTCCAACGTAAATCGAATGTTAAAAAGTTCTCAAATGTCCTCAAACTTCTTTTTTTTTTGTTGTTTTGTTTTATATCCAACTTTACAAACACTAGTTCAATCGACAGATCGTATCGAGACAACACGTGTATACTTTTGATAAAAATAATTGAAGAAAAAGGTGAAAAAAAAAAAAAAAATGAAAAAAAAAAATAAAAAAACGAGTGATAGAGGGACAAATGTACGAGTGATTAGATCTCGTTGCGATAATGTAGGAAGTGTTATAATCCGAAGATAATGTCTTAACAATGTCGATGAGAAGGCGAAAAAAAATGTTTGAGAGATAAATGACATTTGACATATTTTTCAAAATAATTCTTTGACGAGATGTTACGATTTTCGATGAATTTTCAATGATCGAGAAAACGTTGGGACAAAAAAAAACACATTTCCCAATGACCTTGAAGAAGAAAAAACTGTCAATTGTCGAAATTTGAATTTACGAAGAATAAATAAATTGAACGAAAAATTCGTATCAATAAATGTCGAATATTTTTGTTTTGGAACAATGTTTAAAAAAACATTGTGAAGATTTCGGAGAGTTTTATTAAGGGGATTTGTTGAAATTTGTGACAATTTGTACCGACGTTTTTTTTTGTCTCTGGGACTCGGCGGAGAGGGGGGGGGGGGGGGAAAAAGATGTAAAAAAAGAATGATTCTTATTTGAATGTCTGGACGGGTTTTTTTTTTTTGGAATATAATTCGACGAAGCTGCGTCACGTTTGTTGAGATAAATTGTAAATTTGTCGAGAGAGAGAAAGAGAGAGAAGAAAAAAAAAAGAGAAGAAAAAGAAAAAAGGTATGAATTTAGCGATTTTTGAGAGACATTTCGCGTTATCGGGTTCTCCTCTCGGAAAGCAAACATGGAATGCGATCAACGCTCGGGGTACACGAGGGAGTATCGAGTTAACGGAATGTTCACCGATCGACTAAACGACGACGACGACGACGACGACGACGACGATGTCGTCGCCGACGAGGACAAAACGACAACGAGACGTTTTAAACGCCCGAGGACACTGAGGTCCGCCATAACGATATCTATGTACATATTAAATTATAAATTTATGTAATAAACGTCTATTTTCTATATACACGTGAAAACATAACTGTATCATAGTCGATTATTCACAAAATCATATTTTCTAAAGCCAAACAATCATTGTCGCCCGTTTCCAACGAATAATAATAATAATAATAATAACAACAATTCGATAAATTTACGATTTCTTACATTTGATACATTTTATGAAAATTGCTCGTAATCCAATTTTCAAACCTTGCCATCTCGTTAAACGAGAGAATGAAAAAGAGAAAGAGAGAGAGAGAAAGAGAAAGAGAGAGAGAGAGAGAGAGAGAGAGAAAACTGAGCAGTGTAATAAAATAGTTGGCAGCATATTCGAAATATTTGTCGAGAAACGAGGAAATTGAAATAGTAAATAAATCAATTTTATAATAATAAATAATAATAAATCAATAAAAAAACAAAAATAAAGTATAAACAAGAAAAAAATTAAATCGTATAAACGATTATAATAAAAAGAGATTGATTAATTAAATCGTGTAATGAAAGAGCGAGAATTTTGTATTTTTTTCTCATCGCTATGATAAAAAGAGAGAAAGAGAGAGAGAGAGAAAAAGGGAATTTAAGAGACAATAAAAAAGAGGTCAAAAAAAGAAATAGGGATAGAGAGATATAGAGGAAAAAAAATGAAGGGGAAAAAGGAGAGTGAGAAAACGATGTGGAGGAAAGAAGTTGAGTGGAAATAGGTTAGCTTGGGAACTGGGTCCCTCGGGGCTAAAGTTGTAAAGATTGTGGTTGTGTTCGAATGTGTGCTCGTGTGTGTGTTTGTGTGCTCGAAGGCATTGTCGCGTGCGGGCGTTAAACGGCGGGCCCTGTGGCCTCGTCCGGGGCCTCGACGAGCGTTTTCTCGCTCTCGTTTATATCGTCGATCGCGGACCGGCTCTCTCGTAATTAAGAGAAATTAAATGCGAGTCCGCGGGCTCTTGTGGCGATGCAATCGAGTTGTAGCCCCTCCGGCATATTCTGTCCAGTTAATGCATACAAACCAACGAATAAATCCATAAATACGAAGATTTATAGATTTTTATATGAAAAGTTTGAATGTACTTCGAACTAAATATTGGATTTTCAAATTTCAATAAAAAAAGTGAAAAATTCAGGTTGAAAGAAGATAAAAAGAACTAAAAAGATTTTAAAACGTTGAAAAAACTGTATCACGAATAAAGAGAGAAAAAAAATTTGATTAAAATGAAGTTCAATCAATAAAAATGTAATTTATTGAAGAGTTTTACTTCAAAAATGGAACGACGTTGAAATCGATGAGGGACAATAAAATCGATCGATGATCGATTATCGTAGCGAAGACCATCGTCAAATTTTCGCCGAATTATTATTCCATAAAGAACGAAATAATTTATAACCTAAAAAAGTCCTACTAATACGAGAATTTTTGCAATTTCAATTTACAAGAGTGATAGTGAAAAAAAAAAAAAAACTTGAGTTACAGAGAGAGAGAGAGAGAGAGAGGGAAAAATGTAGATAGATTATTTATATGTTTATTCATACATTCGTGTCAGTGTGTCAACTATCACTCACGTTTGATCGAGAGGAAACTCGTCTGTTTCAAAGACTCTCTTAAAAGAACATTTGTATATTAAACACGATCTTTTACGATCTTTAACCGAAGTTCATTATTCTTTGCAAATCTTTGTTTTTTCGTTTTTTAAATGGACGTAAAAACGTTAGAATGCAAATGCTAAAAAAAACGTAAACGAAAAAGCTTAAAAGTCACTATTTTTCCGGGAAAAAAGTAATTTTTCTATTTTTAACCAAAGAAATCCTTGGTTTTTACGAACATTGTTGTACACGAATCGTTTTTTCTTTCCCACATTCCTTACGGCCCTAAAAAAATATTATTATTCGTTCGTTTGTTTTATTTTGATTTTTTCTCTTCGATCTGCAAGTTCGGCAAAGATTCGTTTGGCGTGTAGACCACGTGGCGCGTGGTGGTAACGCCTGGATGCCTTGGCCCGCTACGGGGTCTACAAGAGCAACTCCACGTTCAATCTTTTACGCACGTTTCGTAGCGGTTCGCAGGCGCCCGCGCGCGCGCGCAGAAGAGAGCCCCGCGTATTCTCAACGAGCCTGAATTTACTTCGGTCTATGTACATATATATTTGTTACGAGAGCACTAAACACCACGAGTTCTTTTCTATTTCGAGATATTCGAAGATTCTCGCGTGAGAGAGTATTTCCAACACAGTTTTTTTTTTATATTCAATACGAAAATATACTTAGGAATGAAAATCCGTGCAAATTTTTTTTCCCTTTCTTTTTTTCTTACTCGAACATCGGTGTGGCAGCTCAAACAAGAAATTCGTAATTTTACGAACGAAACACGCCGTCACCGCGTTGACAGAAGTGCGCGCGTCACTAGCGACAAACACGTGGTCTCCGACATTTTTACCGGAAGCTTAAAATTACGTTAGAATATTTGTATCCAAGTTCTTTTTTGATAACAAAATAAATATTTTCCCCAAGAAAATATAAAAAAAATTGACAAATAAAAATATATTAATTCGTCTCGAAGGAACATTTTTTTCATTTTTACGAAAGAAAATCTGTATTTTTCCAATGTATTCGATTTGGCAAAACGATTAATAGAATTTTAACGATTGCTCGTTGCTTTTGGGATCGAAAAAAAATAAAGAGAGAAGATCATCGGCGTTAGACTGAAAACTAATTCGACCTCGTGGTCGATTAATTATTCATGGTTAGGGAGAACGTACGTCCGGAGGATCGAACGAAACAAAGAGACACAAATAGAGAAATGGAACGACGAAAAAAAGGATTTGGTGTGCAACGGTTGCTAAATTTCAAAATGGCGTAAAGAGTTGAATGAAAAGAGTAAAATGAGGAAACTTGAGCCTTTTGTTTTCTCGGCAGTGAAAATTCACGTACGAAGCGGATTCCTTGTCCGAGGTAATTTCCTCGAGATGCTCGAAAATGTTGGCGATTACCGAACGAGATTTCAAACGTCACACACGTGAATGGAATAATCGTTGGTTCGATTAGTAAGAAAACGTTCATTGTTCGGAACGAGACTTTGAATTACTTCGAGCTCGTAGGACAAAAGACCTTCGTCAAGAGATAAAGGAAAATTTCTACGATTCCGTGACTAGATTTTTATTTATTTCTCGAATTGACATTAAATTTTCTCGGAAAAATCATCATTTTCTACGATAACCGAATAATAATTTATAAATAACTCAAACATCGGAAAAAAATTCTTTCGCTTCGAAAAAATGGAAAAACTCTGGTTCAATCGTATTTTTAACATTTTCAATCCTCTCTCTCTCTCTCTCTCGCTCTCGCGGTATTCAGAATCGACGTATACGTCATCGAAAAGTATTCGGAACTGGTTTTAGAGTTTCGACGGTTATTTCGCGCCTGGAATATCGATCAAGCGTATATCCATTTTTTATCTTCTTCTAAAAAGAAACAAAAAAAAAACAACGAGAGCCAGACAGAAACGTAAGATATCTAGCGATGCGATAGTCCGAATGACCCCGCGACCACCTAATTTTGCTTCTTCGATCATATTTACAAATATTTTTCACAATTGCACAAAACAAACGACGTGACATCATTCATAATTATTCTAAATACGAAAAAAAAATTCATATTAATAATAATTCATTTTCGTATTATCAATAATTAATAATAATTATCCAGTAATTTATTTTTACAATTATTCGATGCAAAATTAAATGAAATTATTCAACAGATTGTCAATAAATTCGTACCACAGAAGTTCTCATTTGCCTAAAAAAATATTAATAACGATAATTTCAACTGCAAAATACAAAATTTGTCGATGTTTTATTTTTATTGACATTTTTACACGAATAATCCGCAATTTCCAAGCGATTTCAACGTATCACCGCTTATTTTGTTCGTTGAGAGATTCTCTACAAATTCACTCCCTCAATATTTCTCCGAGTTTGTTAGTTTCCAGATGACAGCTATTTGTTTATAAATTTTATTTTTTTCCGATTAAACGAACGACTGTAACATCGGAACTATGAGGCTCAGAGAACAATCGAGGCAATAAGTTTGTAGGGAATCTATTCAGGAATAAAATAAGCCTTGATGCATTAAAATCCATTAAAAATTGCGGATTTTATTTTTAAAACCGTCAATAAAAGCGAAAAATCTATCGTTATTAATATATTTTTTAAATTAATAAGACATTCTCGATTATAAAACTTTGCATGTGACTAACTGGGAAAAAAATACACAATTATTTGACTAATTTCAAGCCAACGTGTATCGCTTTAAAAGAAAATGTCATAGAAATTCATGAAAAATCATAATAAACGAAAAAATTGCAAATTAATATGTTTATAAAGTTGATATTTTTCTATATATAGAGAAAATGTTGGTACAGTTAGCGAAGAGAATTTCCCTGGGAACGCGTTCGACTTTGCGCCCGTCGAGAGTGCAACAGCTCTTGACAGCTGACCAGGGAAGACTCGTTCGTTTCTGTTATACCGGTTATTCCGCTGCCGGTGTTTCTCTCACGAACTGTCGTCGCGCGCGTACGTACGACGGTCTCGAATTTTCCAATGTCTCAAAATTCCGCTCTCTCTCTTTCTCTCTCTCTCGAAAAAACTAATTTTTCGTAATTTTAATGAAAATAAATATTTTTGGCATTTTTTTACGAAAAAAATGTGTGGAATGACGTTTTTTCCGTTATTTCTCGTTAACTGATCGAATCGATTTTTTAAATTAATAGTTTCGCCAAAATTGTCATCGAGAATATCGAAATATATAAATATAAAATGTAAATATAAAAATATTTGCAGAGGAGAGGAAGAAGAAAAAACACGAGGGAGAGACATCGAGAAAAAAAATGACGACAGCTGCGACTCGATCGAGAGCAAGGGGAGTCGAATAATCTTGTGTTCCGATTTAAAATTCGGTACAATCTTAGTTTACCAAAAAAAAAAAAAAAAAAAAAAAAAAAACAAAGAAAAAATGTCAAAAAAAAGTCGATGTTGCTAATGAAATTTCGTTGAAACTTTCATTTGTCAAAATACGAAAAACTGTAACGAAGAATAAATGAAACTGTCAGTCAAAATTTCGATGTATTATTTACAAATTTGAGATGTTATTCGTGTTCGAAAAATAAAAGTTTTTAATTATCTATAAATTGGCCTTTGGAGGGGAAAGTTTGAGGCGATAATTAGTGGTTACGATTGCGTGGTTACCGGCCGTAAGACAGGGTACGAAGTTCAAATTGTCCAAGTAGTTTTGCCATACGAACTAAGCAGCGAAAGAAAAAAAAAAACATTTTAAACGATTCACAAACGGCGGCGGGATAATTAAGCCCGCCATATTCGATTTCGAGAAATTTCGTAAGAAAGTTTCGTCTTTGAACGACTGATTGAATTGCCGAAAAATAAAACGTGCTTCATTATTATTTTTATCAATTAAATTATTTTCAATCATAATTTAGCATTTTAATTGAATTCGTCATGAAAAAATTTGCGAATTAAAAATTCATTCCAATTTTTTATCATTTTAGAACTATTAAAAAGTTTAAATAATTGACAGAACCTGTCTCCAATCATTTACGATCGAGAAACGAGTACAATTCACTTCCTGGAAATTCAAACCTCAAAGGGTGCAATTTCCACTATAAATCGACATGTGGTGAAAGAGTGAAAAGAAAAAAAACAAGACAACGAGAGAAAAAGAGGCTCTGACATCTGGCTAAGAGTTTTTCAGGTTTAAATTTCAACCTTTCAAAGTTTCTCTCAATGCCGCAGGTCGCTCTGATCGCCAGGTTAACAAAACAAAAACAACCCTTTCGGTGAACAACGAAAAGTTGAGAGAAAAACAGAAATTTCGAGAATTTCGCAACGTGACAAGAATTTTATGTTGGAAAGTTTAGAAATCAGCAATTGTGATGTTTATTATTTCGAAGAAATAATTACGATCGATATTTTTAATGGAAATGTTGAAAAATTAATTTGACAGATCCGAGGCAATATTATTATTTACAATCGATGTTTTTGACGTTTTCAAAATGGCTGATTTATTGGCTGGAATTTTGTGACAGCGGGGTAAGTGTCATAATTTTGAAGTGAACGAGAATTTGAGTCGAGACCGTATTTTTGAAGGAAGGACATTTATGGGGGCTGAAAGTAGTCGCTTTTGTTGAATATTTCGAGGGTTCTTACCTGGCGAGAGAACGGCAGTTCGATGGGGGAAATGATTGTCCCTGACACCGTTGACGTTTTGAGAATTTCGATGTTCCAAATGATGCGAATGATGATGATGATGGTGATGATGATGATGTTCCATAGCTGTCCTGCTATCAGCGTTCATTCTTTGCTCGAGATGCATTGCTCCTGGCGGCAACATTTTGTAAATTCGCTATTTTTCTCGATATTTCCAAACGTCGAATCGAATATTAAAGAGTTTGAGATTTCGAGAGCAATTTATGAATTGGCGGGCACTTAAAATCCACAAGAAGCACAAAAAATATCGTCACGCACGATTTTAGGTACGAAAAGATTGTAAAAAGACTTCGGTGCGGCCACGAGGGACGCGAAAAAAAGAAAACACGAATCCTCCGAGAAACAACCACTTCCGCTCGGCTGTCACAACGTTCGTGGCGCTACTTTCGAATCCCTCTCCCCTGCGCGAAAACACACACACACACAAACGTACAACACACGTACGAAGCTCGATTTGTGCGAAAAATGGATCCTGGAAGACGCGGAGCAAGGAATCTGACGTTTCTTCCGGTCGGCGGCGTGTGTTATTATTTGATTTCTCAACGCGTTTCGAAGCCCGGCTCTCGACGACGACAAGGCAACAGAAAAATGGCTAACGAATCTTCGAGTTTCGTACTGTCACGTTGCGACCGCGCCGCACACGTTTTCAAAGACGTCCCCGATCGGCGTCCCTTGAAAAACACTCAAAATAATCTGCATCGATATTCTCCTCCGCACTGTTACGAATATTCAGTTTTTTCTAACGACGTTTGTCAAAAACATCGTGTAGTAAACAAAACAAAAACGAGCACGTTTTTTTTCTTTCGAACACACTCGATATCGATTGATGACCGAACCGATCGCTCGAGCCGTCACTTTTCAACAAAAGTTCTCGATCTTTTCGTTTCGTTTTAATTCAAACGAGAATTATGGTGAAACAAATGAATTATTATTTCGGCAGAACTGTCTCGAGGAAAAATAAACCCGCGTGTGTATTTTTGAGGGCCACGAGACAAGTTCGGACGCGAGAGCCCGACTGAGACCGTAGTTGGAACACGCCGACGCCGGCTTGACAGAAGCAGCACTGCGGCTCGGCGAAGTGGGACGGGAGAGGGAGGAAGGGGCGAGAGGGAAGAAATACTCGCTGCTACTCGACGCGCGACTTTTTCTCCCCCTTCCCCTCTCCTCTTTCCCTTTCTCTCCCTCCCTTCGCACTACTGGACGAACTGCCGTTTCAGCGTCTTTCAGGTTATAACTAATAGACAAAATGCCCCCCTCCCCGCTTCGCGCAAAGCCTCGCGGGCTTCAACGAACGAAGGAGAATTTTCCCCACCAACAAACTCATCCCTACTCTCTCTCTCTCTCTCTCTCTCTCTCTTTATTAACCGTTGGCGGGAAAACGTATCTTGTGACAGCTGTACGCCGGTTGCGGCGCTCGGCAATATTCGTTCGCCAAAAAGAAGCCTGGCCTTCTTTTTCTTCTTCTCGTCTCTTTATTTTTCTCTCTCTCTCTCTCTCTCTCTCTTGCAACTCGACTGCTCTAGTCTCCGGCGACGTAACGTAGGACCCGGTTCTCTCTTTTTCACCACCGGAAGCTTTGCAACCCGACCACGAGGCCGCTGAATTTCTAACCTACGAAACGAACGGTTCTACACAATTTTCGTTTCCTCTCGTGACGTTTGGCAAAGTTTTATGCACATTTTTTTCTACTATCGATTTATAATTGATCGAAACTTCGATTTCTCGTTTATCGACAGAAATCTCATGCTACGGACAAAAAGTACGAGGAAAAAAACGATTCTAGTGAACAAAAATGTTGGAAACTCGTGAAAAACGCGAAATATCGAAGTTTAAATCGTTCGAAGAATTCCAACAGCTAAATAAACTTGATTTTCACATCGAAATGGAATTGGAGGCACGTTCGAGCTTCTTGAATCGTTCTAAATCATAGGGAAGGTCTTTGTCCAAACGCCAAAAAGTTACGAGTGTCCTCGTGACAAACGAAAACGACGGACCACGTGCCCGCCACTGAATCTGGCGTTACGATGACGTAAGCCCACGCAAGTTCCGTTCCCTCTCCACGTCCCTCGATCTTCCAATCTCCAACCTCGAGTCTTTCCTTCTCAAACCCTTGCTATCTATACTTTTCCCCGCGAAATTTTGCCGGTATTCCCTTGATTCGTTATTCATTAGACGATCGTCAAATGCTTTACCAACAGCTTCCGTCGTAACGCGCGACCTTCATTCTCGACTTGTCACTTTTTCATACGAGCCTTCACAACGCGTTCGCCTTTAATTCTGTCCTGCTTAAAAATCCTTATATCACGATCGTTCGTATTTTTTTTCACATAAGAATCGTGTTTAATGAAAATTAAGAAAATTATAATAAAAAAAAGAGAAAACAAACTTTTTGTCGTTTCTAGCGAAACTGTCAAAACCATTTTTCCGAAACTCAAGATTGAAAAATAATCGTTTGTGAATAAAAACGAGAAACGACCTTGAATTTCGTTGAATTATTCAAAAATTCAAGTTTCTCCCTCGTTCCTATTCCGCAAAGATAATTCTTCAGTTCTAAAGATTTTTCTCAGATTTTTCACACTCTCAGTGTGTCATTATTCGAACGATTGTCAATTCGAGAGTGAATGACCGTTGAAAAGTATCGATAGTAGCAAATTCACCATTATCAATGATTGACCGATAAGAAAATTTGTCGCGAAACGATATTGAGTCGACTATGAGAGAACGAAGTAAAAAAAAAAAAAAAAAAAAAAAAAAACAATATAATTGACAAGTCACAAAGTCGAAGATGACGATTTATCGATAAGTGGGATTATTTAATCATCCGGCTACTGTAATGACGAGATTAAAAAATGTTACGATTTCATTCCAAAATGATGAAATATTGCATAAAATAATGTATTTATCGGAATAGAAATTTTTAATAATTTTTTTTTATTGTTATTACGATAATAACGTACATAAAAAATGACAATAATAATAATAATAATAATAATAATAATAATAGTGTTTGATATAATAATAAAATGATACTGCAACGTTTCTTACAAAGTCGAGCACTTTTACTTTCTGTATTCCTGATCGAATCTTCCCCTTTTTCTCATCAGGCTGTCTGCCAAGTTCTCCCCTGTCCGCCTCCTTCTCCCGCAACGTTGTATTTACGTGCGAGACTCGTGTTCGTGCTTTCGATGTATTTTTGTTTTTTCCCCATTTCTTAGGCATAATTTTTTTTTGTTTTTTCTTTTTTTGTATTTTTTTTTCAACTTTGTTTTCCTCAACACGAAGCTGACGTTCTTCGTAACTATTTTCACTACGAGGGCAGTAGTGTTTCCAAAGTGCCTAAAAGCGTTCCGTTCGAAAATTCCAGGCTCTTTTCGTCGTCGTGAGATTTTTCGCGAAGTCAACATTTCTGTCGTCCCTTTAATTCCGGTTTTTATTTACACTCTCTCGCGTTCCTTTAAATCGAGAAGATTTTTTTTTCTCCCATGCCATTCGTCGTTTTTGATCTATTTACAGAATTTTATTCTCATTCAGTTTTTTTTATTCCTTTTTTAATTCGTTGTTGATGCAATTTTTCAAATGCAATTTGTACATCGAGTTGCGAATGATTTCTAACTGTTGCGAAAATCTCGTGGCGAGTGATTTTTGTTTATATAATTTTTCGCGCGGGCATTATTCGTTACACGATGTTGCGGAATGTTGAATCATTTTTATTGGAAACGGGCAACGAGGGTCACTTTGTTCTTTTTTTTTTTTTTTTTTTTTCAAATGAAAAAAGCTCTTAATGTACGAATTATTAGGACATTAGCCAGGAGTGTCGCGAGAAGGCGCCAGACAATAATACACACGACTAACGTATAACAGAATTAAATGAGAGAGCGAGACTGTCATTACGTACGAGATCGAGAGATATATAGATCGCATCATCTCTTGCGCGGGTCACGTTTCACGCGATTGCAAACTATTGCATTCTGACAGTTGCACATGCACAATTTGCACACGAGACTCGAGAGTGTGAAACAATCAACGATTCTTGTCATTATACCAAATCTATCAACGTATTTATTTGTCATTTTAATAAATTCCGAATGTACGGGGCCTTCCGTGTTAAATTAACTAGATTTTTTTTTTTCGATAAAAATCAATGGACGGGGATCCTCCGCGTTTGACTGGTTGGTATTGAACGAAAACGAAAAGGATCCGGAAATTCAAAGCTTAATTGAAAAAAAAATAAAAAAGATCGAAAACTTTCGTAAAACTGAAAATTTTATTTCAAAAAATCACGATTTTGTAAGTTTTTAGAATTTTTGAGATTAATGACCGGGGATTTATTCATAAAAATTGTATTTTGCGAAGAAAAATTTGATAAAGCCGTGGGAAAATTTGCTAAAAAGTTATTTATTCGTGGAAATAAACTTGGTTTATTTTCCGAATGAAAAAAATTGTTAATTTTAGTGAAAAAGTACTGAGAGTCGTCGAAAATATTTTTGGTTCAGGGATTATTAATCCCGAGAAATAAATCCGGGTCAAAATGACCCAGTGTGTCGAAAAAATGGTTAATAGGAAAATAAATGTTTGTTGCTCGAGTGTATCGAACGTTTTATGAGCTAAACTGCGAAAAGCATCGAACCGGATGGTATGCAATGAATCCATCACAATATGTATATGTATAGAAGGCTCACAATGTTGGTGCAGAGCGGAAGGGCGGTGCAAGGGAACTTGCACATCGCGATTTCGTACGATCGATAGAACCTCGACGACGAAGCACATAAACCACGTGGTTTTACGGTACACACGAGACTACGACAACACGTTTCTCGTGGAGGCTGAACAAAGACGATATTATTTTATGGGGTTTTTTTTTACGCCATTTTGATTCGCTTAAAAAAAGTAAAAAAAAATCGTAAAAAGTTGAAAAATTAAAACGTTTCAGAAACTCTTGTTTTTCAGTTCAATTTTTTTTCAGGATAAAATTCTGAATGTTTTTTTTTTTCTAAAAGTTGATCTAAAAACGATTTCGAATTATTTATTGATTATCTTTTGAAAAAATGTTGTTGAATGTCTGAAAAAATTGTTTTCAATCATTTCGACCCTTCCGGCTATATTTTTTTTTGTAAATTTAAAAAAAAATCCAAAAAGAAATAAGAATAGAAAAACGTATGGGAATAGATACGAATCTATTATTTCTGTACGATACGAACGAGTAGTTCGATAACAAGGTGAGTAACGAAAGTGTATAAATGTATATAGACATGATTATAGCGACGTGAAAAAGTAAGAAGGGATATTAAAGTTGATAGTTGGTGGGTCGGTGAGCGTAGAGAAGAGGGGCGAAGAAAAAAAAAGGCAAAGACTATGGAAAGAAGAAGAAGAAGAATAAGGAGAAGAAGAAGAAGAAGAAGGAGAAGTTGTGCAAGCAATTCTTACGTAAGACACACACCAGCCCTGGCGTTTCGTCTCCTCTCTTTCTCTCCTTCTCATTCACTCGTGATATTTCATTTCGTATTCTCTGTTTTTTTTTCTTCTTCTTTTTTTTCTAGTATTCTTGTGTCTCTTTCCTCAAGACATGAATTAATGCTCAAGGCATCATCGTCGTAAGGTTTTCTCGACGATTTCGTGATAGGAAATAATGCACGTATTTCACCATTTGTATTATTCACAACTCGTTCAATGTGCTCATGTGTACTCGTTACAGAATTTAAGGTAGTTCCATCCTGACATTCGTGTCGAAATATTGTTTTTCAGTTTTTCTCACATACTAAATCGTTTTCGGGCATAAGTTCATTTAGAAAAGTTGTTGTTAATTCACTAAAGAACAACATACTCGAAATTCAAGGTCATCCAAGGTCATATGGACTTGCTGTATGGTGACAAAAATTGCGAACACTTTTTTCCTTAGATTTTTTTGAAAAACTTGCTGTAGCTTCTTCGATGTTGCGTAAAAATGTGTGCAAAGTTTTTGAAGGCTTCTCCATGTAAGAGCTAAAATATTTATTGATAAAAATGTCACTTTTGACACGAGCTCTTATGAGAAATTAGCGAAAATTGTGATTTTTAGCAATAAATATCTGATCCAAATTTTTAACAAAATCTTAAGAAAACGATGGAACGATAGAACGACCTTAATTTACGAATTTTCTTAATAAATATAGAATACAAGAAGTTTTATCCTTCGGGCTTAAGACACGTGTCGAGTAATTACTGTTTTACGGTTTTCAAGGCTGTTTTTTTTTTTTTATTCATTTCTGCATCACACGTATATATTTATTTATATCTCGATGTATTTTATTCTTATCTAAAAAAATGTCAGACTTAGCGAACGATTGATAAAGACGTTACGAGCTTCCTGAATGCTTAATATTTTATTTATCAACATATTTATGTGCCCTGATTTATTTATTGGACATTGAGGGCAGTGGATTTTTAGAAAATTAAATGATCGATCGAACGACCTTATTAATGATCCAGTTTAGAGTTTTATATCGATTTATAAGTAGACAATGTATAAAATGAAGATTAATAAAAAAATATATTTAAAAAAAACAGCCTATTGCTCGGGGTACGAAGCCTCGACGGCGCTCGACTATAAAATATGAATATGAAAATTGCACGTGATATTACGTACGCGGAGAACAATATAGACTTCCGTAATGGCCAATTATCGGTAGGTTGCATCCTCAATTACGAATTAAATTGAAGCTGCATCGCGAACAACATTTCTCTCGTGCGTCTCTTTCCCCTCGTTTTTTTATCTTCAATGAATAAGGATTTGTGTGCGTCTAAGGATTTTTATGTGGATGAATAAATTTCTAGGCCAATGGAAGTTCCTGTCGAATTTTTTATTTATTTTCTATTTTTTTATTTTTTAAATTTTTTTCCCAGGAAAGACTTCATCGAGCTTCGAATTATCATTAATTTTTCATATTTTTTCGAATGGAAACTGTCGACATTTGCATTTGCTGTCAATTTTCAATGTTTTTTCGTTTTTTTTTCAGTTTCGAGCAGCTGTCAATGTCTGGAAGGATATTTCTGACCATTTTATTGCAACGAACGAACGATCGATCTAAACTCAACATTTCTATGAAACTTGACCTGTCAAATGCCGGGGTAACAATAAATTTTTAATTCTCTCAAATCCACGTTAAAATCCCGCCAATTTATGACTCCCGGAGAATTTTGTAGATTCTCAGAACAATTCGACCACGACCCGAAACCCTTTGCGCTTAGGACAACAACCTTTTCGCCCTCCGTGTCATCTATAGATTCCAGGAAAGTTTACCTCCTCAGCTTACCATCGGAACAATGTGTCATTCTGTGAAAGAACGAGGAATAATGGCCTTTTTGCTGTTGTTTTATCCAGAGAGAGTTATATATTTTCTTGGATCTACGTCTGGACTAACTCTTCGCCGACCCAACCTCGTCCTTTCCGCATTGTTTTTCATTGTTTGACTATCGGTCTTAACAGCGTGTCGCGCGCGTCCTTGTGCACGATTCCTAACTAGTCAATTTCATGCTACACGCATTATACTTTCCTTCAAAAACATTTATTCATATAAACACGAATATTTATATCCTTATATTATTTATTTCAATTATTCAATATTTATAATTATTATACTTATTATGAATAATAAATAATGATAATAATAATAATAGCAATAATTTATTATTATTATTTAATTATTAAATAATTATATAATAATTATGTCATAAATTGAATGAAATAAATATTAATAAATAATAAATAATGATAATAATAATAATAATAATTGTGTATATTAATTATTATTAAATTGAATAATTATCCATAATAATAATAATTATTATTATTTATAATAATGACAATAATTTATTATTATTATTTAATTACTATATAATTATATAATAATTATGTGATAAATAAAATAAAATAAATATTGTTAAACAATTACATAATAATTATTTATTATTTATAATAATCAAATTGGTATTATCATTTATTTAAAATATTTATTTATATATATATATCAATATTTTTAGCAGATTATAGTTTCCAATTACAAGTAAATGAAAAAAAATATATATTTTTTTTAGATATATATAAAATCCTTCAGACGTATTAACATGTAAACATTGTATTGACATGTAGTAAATACGTGTGAAGGATTTAGCTTGAAGAATTGAATAGACACATGTATATAAATGTCTGATGGAATAATGTATAAAATGGATGGCAAACGCAATGAATTGTTATAGAGTGTGGAGTAGTAGTTGGTAGTAGTGGAGCAATGTAGTAAAAGTACAGAGTACGTTGTACAAGAAGGAGAGTGGCCCCGGGGCTGCCTCTGGTTCGATCCCGCGTGCGCCAGAGTGCGTTTTATGAATGAACCTCTCGTCTATATACGCCCACGAAAGAACTAAAGAACGAACGAACGAACGAACGAACGAACGAGTGAGCGGAAGCCACTTGTTTTCTACGTTAGCCATGGCGCTTCTCCGGACAATATTAACTACCTGTGGTTTGTTACGCGAAAATACCACGGTACATTCAATCTCTTATATAAATATCTACACAAACTTATAAAAATATATGTAAATGTATCTACGAAGTGTTTTATTTTAGATAATTCACGTTTAAATCGTCGAAATTCGAGAATTTCTGAAAAAATACACGTTCAAGGTCAAATTCAAGGTCAATTTCAAAGTAGCCATGACATGAAACACTGTTTTTGAAATTGGCAGATTTCGAAGATGTTTTCATGGATTTTTATGTCGTGTCAAATGAAAATAGACGATCGTTCAAGATCTCGAAACTTTGACGTTTAATTATTGGAAGGGAACTTTTTCACTACGATTTTTGGCCTCAATTTTAAATAAAATGGAAAAAATGACTAAACGGTCACCCAACCAAGTATTGACCTCACTCGGGACTGCTTAACTCTAGTGATCGCTGACGGTTTCGTAGTTTTTTGTCACCAAATATTGTGCCTAAAGATACGAAGCACGTGTCGAACCTTATCTGTCAAAAATTTGATCGAACCTCTTCGTCGATCTTTTTTCACGCTCTTGTACTTTCAATGTAATTATCATCGATTTTTCATGCCCTATCTTTGACTCACGAGGCTCGACTTATGTGTACATTTATTTATCAAGATATTATTTCGTACGTAATCCTATCGCTTTAGAGTTTGATCTTAACGTAATCTTTGCTGTTACGCATGTTCATTGGTATTTAATATTTTCTATACATATATTTATGTATATAAATGTGTGTTATATATGAATAACGAAGGATTGCGAGGCCAATAGACGATGAACGGAACCACCGAGTTAAAGTAATCGGCCAGTGGAACGATCGTCGAGGATAAGTCCGTTGTCGTCGAGACTCGAGTAAAATGAAAATTGTGATTTAAAGAGTTATCTTCCGAAATGATAATTCAACGTGTTTTTGGCCAAATAACGTTTTTTTAAATATTTAATTATGAAAAATGTATGCCAGGGACAAAAAAATTGACAGGTAACTGTCAAAAAATGATTTTAATTATAATTTATCGTTCGAATTAATCATTTTATTTATTTTGATAAATATTACATAAATAAATGTTTTTTTTTCACTTTTTTTTTTTTGGATTGTTAGTTTAAATTTATTGCTGAATGATGAAAAATAGTTCGAACACATTTTTATAGCAAAGGGACTCTATTTATCGGATTGTACGATCGTGTTCCGGCAATTAAACTCCTCCGCTCTCTCGCACAACTTCGTAACTTCCTATGAGAGAATATATCTCGCGAGAATTTACACACAGCATCGTATCCTCGCGTGTGTATGTTAAATCATTCAAACTGACCTCCCCTGAGCTTCATTCATAGATAACGACTAAAAATTACTCGGACCATCGAGATTTTTCGTTTCAATTATTATTCACTGTGTTTCAGATCACGAAATATTCATTCATTTTTATTTACAGTTTTTCTTTATATTTTTTATTATAATTATAAACGCGAGAAAATGTCAAAAACAAAAAATCTTTGATAAAATATTCAAAATTAAGATATTTTCGATTTTTTAAATTATTTTCATTCTCATTGTTTTGAAATTATGATTTTTTCGTGATACTTTCGTGTTATTATTATTTTTCTTTATATTTTAATCACCGATGAATTTTTATAAACGATTTATCGAAATCGGTTGAGGATTTTTTGAGTTAAAAACTTGACTTAAATTTTATTAAAGATTTAATGTTTAGAGATGGAGATGAGATTGAATTTTTTTTTGTTGTCGAAATTTAGTGGATAGGGAGAAGAAAAAAAAGCGTGAGAAAGATTTTTCTTCTCGTTTTGTCGTCCCCGAGTCGTTGCCGAGAACGAGAGAGGGTTTTGCTGAGGGTTGTTACGCGTGAAAATTTGTCAAGACCTTTGAGACACATGCGGGCAACAAATTTCATTAGTGTGGGTCCAAGGGACAAGTTTTCTCTGCATATACGACCATTTAGAAAAATCCCCATTGGTTCTCATGTTACAAGAAACGTTTCTTCCAATTTTGTCTCGCTTCGAACTCACGATTTCGGGACTTTTCAAAAGATTTTTTTTTTTCTGAAGATCGAGCTTAATTTTTTTTTTTAATATTCAACGAATTCATGAAAAACTTTTAATACATTTATTAATTTTTAGCTTCGATTTAAAATATTCGAAAAAGCCTCAAAAACCCTTTTCATTCGATTTTGTTTTCCTTCAAACATAATTTTTTATTTCCTGATAATTAATCAAACTTTTTTGCTGAAATAATTCTCGTAAATGTAAATAATTGCTAAGTCCAATCGTCGCTTTAAAATCCCTCGAAGGGAGGATGTGAAAAGAAAAAGAAAAGAAAGAAAAAAAAACATTGCAAAATTTTCTTTCACGCCTGGTGTGGGGCTACGAGCAAAGAAAAATAGACCAAGTGTTGGGATCTGTGCGAGGGTTGGATGGCAGATGTTGAGATAAGCAGGCAAAATTCTTAGCCCTAAGCATGTGTCATCTAATGACTCGTGACTCCCTCCATTGTTCATTTTTTTTCTCATTATTCTCGCTGGGAGAAAGTTTCGAAGAATAAAAAAAGATATTAAAAACCAATAAAATGAAAACTAATGAAATCATCTGTTTTGAATATTCGAAAAAAAAAATGGTATCATGAAAAAACAAAATGAGAATTAGAAATTTTATAAATTGACTGAATAATTAAAAATTCATCCCTTTTAAGGTTATTTTTGTTTTGTTTTGTTTTTTTTTTTTTTTTTTTTTTTATAATTAAGACGAAATCTCGATTTTTATGACGTTTGTATTTGAAAGATAAGCGAAAAAAGAGTCTGATTTAATCATGGGTCGAATTTTGGGGTCTGTTGAGAAAGAATTGAGAAAGAAGACGAAGAAAAAAAAGCATTTAGCGATTGTCCATCCGTGACGTTTGCCACAAACGACGAGCTCATGCTCGATTAGTATCTTTTTTTATTCATTGGCTTCTACGGTGGGCTAAAAGCCATACAGAGAAAAAGCGCAAAAGAGAAAGAGAAAGAGAGAGAGAGAGAGAAAATGAAAGTTTAGCAATTCAGTCATTTAAAAGCCAAAGGTTCGATGTTTTCGAGGATAAAATAACAAATTTACATTGGTATTGCAAAATTAAATATTTGTCGGTGGAAAAAAAAAATTGGAGGGTAGACAAAATGTAAAAATGAAAAAAGCGTCGAGAAAGTTACGATACCAGCCGACAGATATTTTTCGTTATACTTTTTTTGACAGACACCCCCCCACGTGGTACGAATGTTACGTCAGACGAACTTGGTAATTTGTAACGATCTCAAAACTTCGAGAATCAACCATGGCCAAAATACTTTTGCAAACATATTAATATATCTATATATATATTCAAAAATGTATATATATCTTATTATGCGAAAGAGAGAGAGAGAGAGAGAGAGAGAGAGAGAGAGAGAGAGAGAGAGACTAGCAAAGAGGTCATTAACCGGGTATATCGATCGGCGTTGAGGCCTTATCGGGTTTCGTCGGCGCTTACACACGTCTGATTGCAAGTACGAAGCATCTTTTTTTTCTCTTTATCTCAGTCAGAAGGGCGTAAGTCTCGAAAGACTGAAACTTCAGGTGAGGGGTGAAAATTGCGAATAAAAAGAGCAACAAAAACAATTCTACACAAAAAAAGGCAAATGCGCAATTCGTGCAAATTGTTTAATTGACATTTTCTCAATTAAGGGGTCACTTGGAGGCAAAAAAATGTTTTTTTTGTTCCAAATCCAAAATTTCGAACTTTTAATAATTTTGACGTGAAATAAGGGGCAATGAGGGTCACTTTGAACCATCATCGTCATTTAAATCTCACTCTTGAATTAATCTCTCGCTTCATTTATTCGTAACTCTCTAACACTTTTTTGCCTCTTTTTATTATCATTTTGCAAACATTCCTCTCTCGCTCGAGATAAGAATATTTCAGTATTTTTTTTTCTGTAGCCATTGTACACAGTTTCTTAAACTATTTAGTCGACTCATTGTCAGAGCAATGTTTTTTTTTCTTTTTTCTCGTTTTTTGACGTTTCAACGTCTGTTTCAGTGGCTCGTCTTAAACAAGGAATATCCTCTCTTTTATCTTATCGGGGAGAACACCGGTTGTCGCCAGATCGCATATGTATTCATCATTTTTATTTAGTACTATACACTTTGTTGTTATTTTTTATTATTTATTGTTATAAATTTTGATTTTTCATATTTTTTTATAATTTTTCAAGAATTTTACGAAATTTGATTCAAAAATAATAATAATAATATGGAAATTTAACCATCGACGAATGGTTGGAAAAAATGATATTTTTTCTAGTTACATTTTTGCAACCATTGAATGCACGATAAATGCCGAGGAAACGCACGTTTTACGTTTTACGATCGAAGTTACGAGAAAAAAAAAAATATATTTTTGATAAGATTATTGAAGAATGAAATGTATTTACTTGACTTTTATTTTTGTTTGTAAAATAATTATTGCACTCGATAAAAATCGTGATTATTACGAATGCAAAAAGTTCGATTATGCAAAACGATCGAGATTATGTCAAGTTGATCGGATAAAAAAAATTTCAATAATTCACAGCTGCGATTGATTTTCATGGTGATTTTTGACGAAACCGGAATTTTTTTTTTCTTTTTTTTTTGTAGTTCGCTCGGGTCCATAAATATTCAGAAAATTTTGCGGCGACCCGAAGGTCGGAAATGAAGCGAGTTTTTATTTATTTATTTATGTTTTTTCTTCTTCTCTTTTTTTTCACGTATGTTAGAAAAGTCTCAGCGCGGCTTGGATCAAACGAACAAAATTTCGGTAAAAAGGCTCGACCGTTTCGAGGTCACCGACTACGATTTTGGCCTTCGTCCATTCATTCACCTTTTAAAATACCTGGGAATAAAATGCAAAAAGTAGAAGAAAAAAAAAAAAAACAAAGAATAATAATCGAAAAAATTAACTGTTCGAGGATTCTTTGGCATTCGAAATCATTGACTCGGTCACGACAGAGTTATGGGAAAATTTATACACGAAGGGCAACATTAAAACGAAACAAAAAATTGGTAAAAGGGTTCCTTTTAATTGGCGTGAGAAATTTACATTTTTTTTCATACATATTTACGAGCGGGTTCGATCGTAACTCGAAAAAATTGACAGCACCAATGAAACCATGTGGAAAATTAGAAAAAAAAAAAAAAAAAAACGTGTCAGATACAAATCGTCGCGTATTATTATTATTTTTTCAATATTATTATTTTTTTAATTTCATGGTAATTGTTAAATAAATTGTTAAATAAATTTTAAATAAATTTTAAATAAATTTAAAATAAATTCAAAATAAATAAATTAGAATAAACGAATAAATAAAAATAAATTCCTTAAAATTTTATTATCTATCGATAAAAACCTCAATATTTCGAATTTCCGAAAAAAATATTGAGAAAAATTAAAAAATTTCATCTTTTGGATGCTGGAGAAGGAAGACTCGCTTATGTTTCGCTGTCTTTCGTTAATACGAGAAGAGTTTGGTAGCGCGGGAGAGAAACTCGTACACGTGTGGATGCGAGTCGCGGAATATACCTCCTCGTCGAGCATTGAAACCTGTTCGAGGACCGTTCGAAATCTCACATATGAGCGACAGGTTACTCGAGAGACACGATTTCCGAAATAGCTGTCGGTCGAAAAAGGAAAATAAAAAAAGGAGAGGGGGATGGAGGAGCGAAAAGAAACTCGAAAACATCTGCTAAAAGATAATGCGATAAAATCAAATGAGTTTCGAGGCACTCGAGAAATAAAATGGACCATTTCGTACTCGAATTTCTAAACGTATTAAAATTTTCTTCTAATTCAAAATTATCAAAAAAAAAAAAACATTAAAGATAATAAAACGTCCAATTCAAGAGTTTCATATCGTCAAAAAAATTCTATATTAAAATCAATAATAAAAACAATTATTTCATGTTGTCGAACATTAAAAAAAAAAAAAAAAAAAAAAAAAAAAAAAAAAAAAAAAAAAAAAAATCCTGAGCAATGTTGTGGCTAAAATGGTCAAACACTTGACTATTTTTATTCATAACCAAGGACTGCCTTAACGTCCATATGCATTTATGTGCAACGATTATGCAACAGGGATTTATAAAAAAGAAAAAAAAAAATTATAAAAAAAGTTGTGAGTGAAACGAGTCGCTGAACTATGCTCTTCGCTATGGGTCTCTGGTACAAACAATTTATTTACGACGAAGAATTGCATCGGTGCATACGTCCAAGTATCAAGAACACGAGTGCAACGGGGGATTCGTACGTTGCAATGTTTTCGTCTCGACTTCTGAAGCCTCGAGTTCGATATACACACATTTCTATATAGCTTTTAACAAGCAACGTCAGTTTCATGTTATCCTAGTGCATTGCCGGTTCATCAACGCCTTCCACGTGTGTGAAAATGTCACTTTTATATTCACGTGATTTTCCAACTATTTTTAATGCTATTTATTTTTATTGAATTTTTTTTATTCTTGGATTTATTGCAAAGTTTATTTATTTTTGTGACCACAACGATTTTTAAAAATGGCTCAAATTTTTTGAAGGGAAAACAAACGTTGAAATTTTTTTTTTTTTGCTTTTTTGTCGATTTATGACGTTTACGTTATTAAATTTTCAAGGTTGGGGTCGTTTTTGAAAATATTTTTATATTTTGTTCAATCTGAGAAAAATAATGAGTCAAAAATTATCGAGTGATTAACACCGAAGTTATCTTTTTTAAAAAAATATAAAAATTCTTTATTTTCACGTCTGGAAAGTGCAATTTTGAACGAAACTTTCGAATTTTTGGGATGTTCTTGAAACGATAACACGTCCGGTATTCGTTCCAGTGACAATTAGCACCTTTTCTCCCGTCGGCCAAGTAATAATTGCTTCTAACGAGCTTAACGAGAACGAGCCAGATTTTTTGTCTTCCAACAAGTTTTTCAACCTTTTTTTCAACAAATAAATCGCGTACAATCGATAATTAATTTAAGAAAAATTTTTGACAACTATTTTAAACAAAGAAAATAGAAAAATTTATTCATTTTGAAAAAAGAAAATAGAAAAATTATTATTTCCAAGCCAAGGTCCCAGGGAACAGGAAACGAAATCACTGCCATTTTCATCTCGGATAAAATTTTTTCTTTTTCTCTTTATATCACTAAATATATACATATACGTTGCAATATAAACAGAGATACGAGAAATGCACGATGTTTGCCCTCGAGTTTTACAGGAGGTTCGTAGGGTGAGAAATTTCATGAAAAAGAAATAATAAAGAGAAGAAAAAACAAGAAAAAAAAAAAAAACAAAAGAAAAAAAAAAACGATAAAATGTCTAAGAGCAATGAAAACCTTCAAGAAGCTTGTGTTTGTGCCTTCCAGCTGATGACGTCTTTACGAAGAAAAGCAAATAGTGGCACGACTGTCAGAAGAGGTGTGAATAATTACGACTTTATTGTTATGATGGAAAAAAGGGAAGTATGCTCTCACGAATTTTCTTCTTTTTTCCATTTTTTTTTGTTCGAAGTTGTAGCAAAAAAAAAATCACAATTTACGACCTCGCAATAAAATCGTACTAATTAAATATTTATTATGATCAAATTTTCGATTCGAAAGACGAATATTTGAAAATTTTTGTGTTTCTTTACGTTGTCGATTTTTCACATCGATCGATATTATTTTTTCGTTTAATTTTTAATTTTTGAATATTGCAACTTCTTTTTTTTTTTTTTGGAAAATCGATATTCAAACTTACATGACTTTTTGGAACCAGAAGAACTTGAGATTTGAAGCAAAGATCGTAAATCGTCGCACTGATTTAAAACTCGTAAATTCTGCGATCCAGGCCAAGATAAATCAACTACTTTTTTTGTCTTTTTTTTTTCGTTATCTCTCACTTTTTTTTTCAACCAACTACTGCAATCCGACACTAGTCAAGTGGATTCTTAACTTTTTCCATAGTTTTATGTCAAATTTAATGCACTCATTATTGTCGAAAATAAAATGAAAAAATGAAGATGTTTCATTGAAAAATATCAATTATCATTTATTATGATTTTGATGAATCGCTTAGTTTTTAATTAAAAAGTGCATTTTCTGCTAAAATACTATGAACATCGAAGTGACAATTTTTTCACAAATTCTATACACTCCAAAATATTTGACAGAATTTTTTCAAAATTTTTCCTACGATAATTTTCATTCAAAAAAAATATAAACAAACTGATTTATCCCGAATCTCAAATTTACCAGTATTTTTAATTTAAAAAATGTATTTGCATGAAACTTTGTGTAAAAAGTATCGTTAAAATTGAATACTCACTTGACAAGTGTTGGATTGCAGTAGTTAATCGACTTTTTTTTCTCTTTTTATTGAGTTCGAGTAAAAATCGTAAGTTCGTTCATGCGTTTTGAGTGAGAAATGATATTTCTCTTGCAGGACGAAGTATTACGAGCTTGGAATGTTTATCTCATTCTCTTGGTGGATATATACATAAATATATAATATGCACACATAAAATTCTATCCTTTTTTCAAACGTCTCAAGATAACTGAGGAAGGAGACGTGGACGAAAAGATAAACTCGAGATAAGTCTCCTCGGATAGCGTCAAACGATAAAGTTGAGACAAGTTATTATATCGTTTTTCTTTTTCTCTCTCTCTCTCTCTCTTTTCCTCTTTTAAGCTCTCCCTCGTATTTGACATCCTTTTGAAGACTAGAAATTTTAGAACTCGGTGGGAACGATTGGCAAAGCATTATGGGAGTTTCTCGAAAGTATCGCGATAGTCAAAAGGGAGAAACAAAGATTAAAGGAGTCTTGAGAAGAGGAAAGAAGAGGAGGAGGGGCGGAGATAGATTAGGAAGTGAGAAAATACAATATCCGTGACTCTCCGAGATATTCAAGTTCCAGGCACACACACTTTTACACACAAATGTACCAACCACTTAGCGATCGAAAGATTTATCAATTAATCACAAACCTACAAGTTGGAAATTCGTTTTTTTTTATTGGTGCCAAAAATATTGATTAAGTAACTAATTATTCCGAATTCTTATTTTTCACACTTTTTGTTTAATTGTGAATTTATTTATAATTGATTTAATTGAAAAATTGATAATTTATCATTGTTCGAATTGTATCGAAATTTTTGCATAATTTTTTATCTTAAATTTATTTATTTTGGGCTCAGATTCGTAATTAACGAGGCCAGAAATTAATTAAATTTTCAGACAATTCCGCGAATGGATTGCAAAATATTTGGATGGATTGAGAACTTTTTAGGTTTGAATTAAATTCATCGGATTATTAAACTCGGTGAACAATAATGGTTGAAAATAAATCCTAATAAACGTAATTTATTGATCATTAATCATAATTCTTGATAAATAATTATTTATGGCTTTTTTTGTTGAATTATAGTTGGAGAAGTTGTTCGAGGTCTGGTACTCGGACTCGGTAGAAAACGGACAACCTGTTGCGCCCTGGAATGCAGTTTGGTCGAAGTAACGATACTGGATTGCGAGTACCGATACTCGATAGTGAAAAAAAATTGATTTATACGATTGAAAAACAACTTTATCTATAAACTTGAATTTATAAAAAATTTATGATTATTCGCACATTATTATTTATGAAAAAATCGTAAATAATTGAATAATTGAATATAATTAAAAAATAAGCGCGTAATTACTGTCAAGGAATTGAATTAAATTGTGCATTTAGCGAATAATATAAATTTTCGAATATTTATGATTTCGCGTTGAAATTTCGATTTTTTTTTTCTATAATTACGTGTAATTACAACGACTTTAATGTCGAAAAAATAAAAATTGTTAATTCGTAAAGTTTTTTTTATATTTTTTAAAGAGAAATAAATTCATTCATTAATTCTCGCTCGACGCTGATTTCTCTGACGTTTTCAAACTTCTGCCCCGTTCCCCTCCTCCAGAAAAGCTTCGCATGAATGAAATGAATGAAATCGTTGACCAAACATCGTGAGGGATTTCGAGAGGGGATAGAAAAACATGACGTCACGGTCGAGCGAGAATATTAATCGAGCGAAGCGCGAGGAGCACACACGCGTTGCGTTATGACATCGATTCGAAGACGTGCATCGAATTTTTAAACGTCAACTTCGAGACGGACACAATTTTCCGGCTAATTGAATGCTAATCATTATTTTCGACTATTTTATTTTTCTATCCACACATCGTCGATCGACGAAAAGAACGTTAAATAATCTTTTTTTTTTCCGAAACAAAAAATAATTATTTAATGGCGAAAAATGCTTATTGTCAAAATCAATTTTCATCCTTTTGCTCGGACCTGCCCCAGAATAATTAAAAAAAATAGTACCAGAAAAGATCGATTCGAAAAATTGACTTGAAATTTAAAAAATTCCTGAATTTATTGCTTTTTGTCAATGAAAAAGCAAAAGTTAAATAAATAAATAAACATTTGTGTGAAATTTGATGTTGTAAGAATGAGAGAAAGAGAGAGAGAGAGAGAAAAGCAGCCAAGTTTTCGGTTTAGTACGTTGATCCAAGTTCGACGAGTCGTTTGGTGGGTTGAGATAGAGCTAGAGCTCGTCGTCTAAGTTTAGCTCGAAGCCGCGCCAAAAGTTGGGGCGAAGAAAGACGAGAATATTTGTTATATACGATGTATATATATACATATATATATATAAATGTACATATGAATGTGTATATATGTATATATAAGTGAGTAAATGGGTGAGTGCATCGCGGCTGCACATCCGACGTCCCAAACGTTTCGTTTCTTTTGCATCGTCGCGGATAACCGCGACCTGCATTACGTGTACTCTGCAGCGCGTTTCAAACCCTTCTTCTTCTTCTTCATCTCATTTATTTGCTCTTTCTCACTCCCTCTTCCACCTTCGCGCCAGCTCATCGCGAGCTACCAAAGTACAACAACACCGCGTACGAAAATAGTACTTGCGACCCTTGCCAGATAGGATATATGCATCATTTTCTACGGAGTGTCTCGAAATTCGCGATTGCGATGGCGGGAGGAGATAGATCGTGAAATTCTGAAGAGAAAAGTCCTTAGGCATTTTCGTGTGGGACGAACGGTTGCTGAGATACGAGGAGTTTAGTGAGGGTGGGCGTGGCGCGGTTAGGCGCCGCCCAGATCTCGCTTTCCGCGCGTCTCATTGGCTCCGCACTTATCAGTTGTTATCTAAGCAACGGTTGATCGTAGAGAAAAATGACAGAGGACTTTTGTCTTCAGAATTTCATGACTGATGCAATGCATTAAGGGGTAGTCGCGAATTCCGACACAGGACGGTTTTGCAGCGGTTTTAAGGCTTCAGACTGTCAGTAGATGTCACAAAGCTTCACCACGACCGTAGACGCTCGTAATAATAAAACTTTTAAGGACTTTGACGATGACTGGTGTTACGAAAGCAGCTAAGAAAACGAAAGTGCGGGAACTTGTGCATCGTGTGTTCGCGGTTATGCGTCTCACGTGCGAGACGAGAAAAATAAATAAAAGAAGATGAAAAAAGGAGAGAAAAAAAAGCAGAAGTTTGTGAGAAAGAGAGGGAGAAAAGTACGAAATATCTGCGGAGTAAAACCCGGATCTCGTTTCATACTGGTCGGTGTTCGTACTCCATGAATTTACGCTTGCAACATATTCACCAAGTGCGGAGGAACCGTAGACAAAATGCGTTAAGACAAAAACAACCGGCGAAAAGAAGAAAAAGAAAAGAAAAACATTTAAGAGATGGAGCGAGAACCTCGGCAGATGGTGGCACGACACTCTTTTCGTGTATTTTTTTTTTCTTTTTTTCTCTAACTTCTCTTATTTGCTCGTATTTTCACCTCCCTCCACGAGCGCGAATACGCGCATCCCTCGAGTTCGCGAATGCCTCTCTTTCAATGGAGTTAAAAAAAAAACGAAAAAAAAAAAAAAAGAAAAATTTCTTTTTTTGCTCGCAATCTTTTTCCCCCTGCCTCGCGCCTCCCTTTTTGCATCTTGGATGAGGGAGCCGGTGTGCAAGCCACCAAGAGGCTGTTGCTGCTGCTGCTGCTTCTGCCTCTCGGGAGCTTTGCCCCCTCGTTGTTGTCGTCGTAGTCGTCGTCGTCATTCCCTCCTTGCTTCTCATTCTTCCTCCCGAGACTGACAAAAAGAGCGCGACAAACGGACGGTTACGCATTCCTTCGAGTAACTTGCAGGAGGGCATTGACTAAAGATCGCGACAAATATATATATTTGTATGCATATCGTAAATTACTCTCGTAACAATTTTATCACTCGTGTAATATTTGACGGTTATTACCATCTTTAAAAATAAATTTAAAAATCTTAAATACATCGGAAAAAATGATCCCCACTTTTTTCTACTTCTCAACCCTTTTTTACGGGACGTAATAAATGTCGAATAATTTTAGGGTCAAATTGACCGTGTTTATTGGCGAGAAAAATGGCATATGTCATTTTTTCAATTATTCGACAAAATAAATGAATAAAAAATGAAATAAAATGAGATTTTTTTTTTTAATCTTAAACATAAAAAGATCGAATTAAGGGGTTCCTTCCAGAAAATTCTTTCGACACTCATTAAACAATGATTTTTCGAACAAATCGTTGTTTTTTTTTTAATTCCAGTGGCTCCTCAAAAATAAATTTGTTCACAAAGTAGAGAATAACCAGTAAATTTCATTTTTTTTCGGTTCAAATGACAGGTAAAAAAAGAAAAAGTGCAATTCTGTCAAATTTTGAAAATTTACGTACTTTCGTAAATTTGGAAGGGCAGAAAAAAATGGCAGTAAAAATTTTGAAATATAAGAGAGATCGAAAGAGAAAAAAAGTTTATTTAAGGAGGCTGAACGAGATTATTATAATTTGTTATTTGCTGAAACGTATGAAGAATGAAGGAGGGCGAGTTAATTTTTTATCGAAATAGACATATTTTTTGGTGTTTAATAATTTGAGCAGTCTGTGCAAATATAAATAGAATCTTTACAGGAGCAATTGGTGCTGTGACAAGGATTCTATATCTTTTTCTCTTTTCTCATATATTTATTTATAAAGATAAATAAACGTTGGTTTCATAGATCGGGGATAATTAGTGTCTCTGTTCTAAATAACTTGCATAAATCTTCATATGTGCTCTCGTCTGCTCGGAAATCTCCTGCTACCTTTAACGGTTTGTGTAAATCTTCTTTTCTCTCTCTTGCTCTCACTCGTAGCGAGGGAGTTTGCCTGGCTCGTTAGCCCGTCGACGCCAAGTGGTTTCCTCCTCGCGAACGAGAACTCTACTCAGTTGTTATTCTCTCTCTCTCTCTCTCTCTCTCTCTTTTTACCTCTTTTCCTCTTTCCCTCTTCCTTCCCTTACCAGTTAAGCCGCATGTCTTCGCGGCCTAATTGTAACAAGGACGAAAAATTACACCTTAAGAACCATCAACGTTGAATCGATATTTTGTAAAAAATTCGAAGATTCAAAAATTTTATTTAAACAATGACAAATTCTTCGATCAAATACTTCGACAGAGTGTTTTTCTTTGGTTTGGATTTTTTTTGACGTTTTTGTTTAAATCAATGTGACAAATTATTTTAGGTACAGAAATAGAAATATATTTTGAAAAAAAAAATAAAAATAAAAGGTTGGTTCGTCAAGTTGCATTGACTTCTATGATTCTTTGGCATATGCTTTGCCTTGGCTCACAATCGCACACAAATGCCATTGCTAAATAACACTTACAACGAATATGTGGCTAGAAAATGTCTCTTGAAAATTGGTGACCCTAACACAAGAATAGAGAGACAGAAAATGAGAGAGAAAGAGAGAGAGAGAGAGAGAGAGAGAGAGAGAGAGAGGGAGAGAGAGAGAGAGAGAGAGAGAGAGAGAAGAAAACATTTGAGATGGATAAGTTGGTTGTAATTGGAATTCAAAGGCATAAATATTTCGCCAAGAAACGAACACACACATTTATACTCTTGAGTCACAAACGAATCAGCAATTAAACTCAAGACGACTTAGTCCCATTCGTAAAATCTCAAGTTTGTGTGTATTTCTTAAGATTCTCATTTTCGTCTCTTCTCGAACTGATTCACAAACCGAAATATACTTCATTCAAATATCGTCTATTTTCGATTTTCCTACCTGTGTGAAAAATATTCCTTTTCGAAATCGTTAAAAGTGACTAATTTTTCTTTTCTTTCATTTTTTATTCTCAAAACTTTAAATATATATATTTTTAAATGCAAACAATGAAAATAAAAATAAATCAAATGATCGAAAAATGTAAAAAAGTTAACAGAAAATAACAAATTCGAAAAAATGTTGAATTTTTATTAATCGTACGATCTAAAATAAATGACGATTGAAAATTACCAAATTTTTTTGAATAAAATGATGAATTTGACGAAAATAGATAAATCTAGGAAACGAAATAAGAAAAAGTCGTTTAAGGTCGTCTTTTTTGGTTTGAGAGGAAAAGAAAAATCATAGTCTAGACGAGAAACGTCCATCACCGTGGTGAGCTCCGGATCCAGAATCCGGGTCTTCCTTCGTACCAAGTGAAGCCGATAGACGCCGTTAACTCGACGGAATGAAAGCTAGACCAAGCAGGAACCCAAAGTAGTAAAGATCAGTGCCGAATGCTCGAGGCACAAGACGACGTAGGCAACGAGCCAAAATTCTCTCTCTCTTTCTCTCTCTTTCTCTCTCTTCTTCCTCGACCATTATTGTCCGGAATTTCTCTCTCGAGATGGAGAGAGAGAGAAAGAGAGAGAGAGAGAGAGAGAGAGAGAGAGAGAGAGATATTCCAAGACGTTTCGAGGAACGAAGATCGCAACGTTGAGGACTAATCTCGTCTGGCAAAGCTAGAAGAGGAACAGGCCGGAATTCATCGAGGTTCGAATAATAGACATTTGGAAAGCTCCATTCTGTCCAATCAGTAATTGTAATTAACTGCAAAGAGCGAGTAATTTGTCATGAAAATAAATGAGCGAATTGAATAGTTTGAATATTTTGTATTAAAAAAGATAAAATAATTCGTGATAATTCGATTAAATGAAGAAAAAAAAAAATGAATATATCAACGAATTTATTTGTCGTCTAATCTGCTCGATTTAAAGAGTTTTTTTTGACAGATGGATAAATGACGAAAAATGACAGCTAAGAATAGGCCGAGGAGGAGATAAGCGAAAAAAAATCCTGGAGGGGAGGATTTTTTTTTCTCTCATCTTTCGTTTATAAATCGTTGAATCAATATTTTCTAATGGATCAGCCAAGAGATTGTGTTGTTTGAGAATAAACGAGAGAGAAAAACAAGGAGATCGAGGGATGTCCGGAGGAGGATTCCTCCAGGGGCGCCTCTGTGTGTAAACGAAACCCAAAGTTGAGACCGAGAGAGGGCGCTCTTTCGATACACCAAAGTATGAAAATCCTTACAATTCTTATTTCTCTTCCCTTTTGGCTCATCTTCCGATCCTTCCTATTTTTACCTCCGACTACCTGGACGATCCGGAGAGCAAATAAATTGAAGGTTATCATGCTCGATAGAATTTCGTCGGAAGATAAATACTTTCGGGATATTTTACTGATAAAAATTGATAAACGATTATACAAATAATATACTTTTTATTGATTTTTATCATCAACACTATTCGCTCTCGAGCTTTATCTTCCTTCAATTTACTTTCACTCGCATTCACGGTCACACGTATTTTTTTTTTTTCGTAGAGTTAAAAACAAATATTTTTAAATAGGAAATTAACCTCGAATTAAATATTTTTTTAATTACAAAAAACCAGCAAATAATCAAATTTTCTTAAAATACGAACGTCATTTCAAAAAGTCTACAAATAAGTCAGCATTTTCAACATTTTTTTGTCTTTTTTTGTTAATTAACAAATGTTTTGACATGGGAAATTAATTGACTGTGAATAAACCACGAAATTTTGGGCCCTCGATAGAAAAACTCGAGCACGTGTGACGTTTCTCATGAGACGATATACTTTTCTCTTTCTCGAGTAAAGTGACGTGTTTATTATTTGAAAAAAAGTATTTTCAAGCTCCTGAAATTTACCTCTTGAGATGTTTCATGATTTTTTAATTTTTTTTTGTTTTTTTTTTTTTTTCAGAAATTCGAGACGAGAGCGTTTGAAACTGGAGAATATTTGACGAAACGAAAGAAAGTTTTCGAGCAAACATTGTATTCGGCTTGACGACAGTAGCAGATGTTTTAATCGTTGGTTCAAAGTGTCAAAAAATTGACTGGAAACTTTGAGACGAATGTACGTCAAAAGTAATTGTCTTAAAAGTATTTTTTATTTATTCTTCATATGTTTTTTTGTACATGTGCAATAAATCATAAGCTCGATTGACTTATCAATGATTTGGAAGATGTATAAAAGGTTATAAAAAGCTCGTAGTCGTATCGTCGGTATATTTGACAATTTTTAAATCGGTATTATATGAAATTACACGAAAATACGATAAAGTGTCACATGAAATCGACGTGGGGCACGAATGTCAAACGAGCCAACGTCATCATCGTTTAAACGATCTCTGGGAACATGAGTTTTGTGGTTTCTCATAACGAAACAAAAAAAAAAAAACAAAAAAAAATTAATTCATAATAAGAATCTATCGCACAGTTGTATTTTACTCTGTGTCTCAATTTACAGCTCTGTAAACATTGGAACAATTATCAAAGCAAAACAAAAGAGTGGTTCGTATCTATTTTGAATAAATGAGAAATAAACTCTGGAATTTTTTTTTTTCATCCATTTTTTTGTTATAAAATCGTTATTTGTTATAAATTTAGAAAATATTCTTCGCTAACTTTGACAACTTCCGGCACAACTTCCGGTCTCATCGATAATCCTATCGACGAAATATTCAGCCTTCTTAACGAGTTTAAATACGAAGAGAGAGAGAGAGAGAGAGAGAGAGAGAGAGAGAGAGAGAGAGAGAGAGAGAGAGAGAGAGAGAGAGAGAGAGAGAGAGAGAGAGAGAGAGAGAGAGAGAGAGAGAGAGAGAGAGGGAGAGTAAATGCGGAAGAGCATCAGAGAGATTCGTTGTCACGGAGGCTGACTCAGGAGAGTATGATGACGAGTGTGAATGCAGAGGTATTCTAAGCCCCGGATATATAGACGTCCATTAAATCCAACAACGACGAGTGTATGTAAAAAAAATGGTAAAAAAAGTGAAAAAAATAATAATTCGAAAATTTCGACAAGTAATATGATAAAAATTGCACTTTTAATGTATTTGTAAGAAAATTTGATGGATTAAAAAAAAAAAAATACTGAGGAGAAGCAAAAGTGAGAGGGTGGGAGAAAAAAGGGAAAAACTTATGAGCAGAGGAGAAAGCTAACGACTCGTGAAACTCGTGCGAAAAAACTCCCATGGGAAAAACGTTCCACTTGAAATATATTTCGCACAAAATAACCACATTCCGAATTTTTTTTTGGCCACGAAATGTCGATTTGTGAGAAAATAATGTTCATATCGTTGAATTAAAATTTTTTATTAACGAATTATAACGTTGACAGTATTTAGGGCTGAATTGAAATTGGATAAAAATGATTTTTCTGTTAATTTGTTTTTTGTCTCATAGTTTGGTATTATTTTGTAATATTTGTTTGGAAAACGAGTTTAGTGCATGAATTCGTATCGGGAAATGAATGTCTGAAGGTGTAGGACGTCATAGACCCGGAGGGACTAAACTTAGCAGAGCTTTCGGTACGTCCGGATACTCGTGTCTCTAATTTTAAGAATCGTACACTTGTTAACGTGGAAAAACGATTACGAGTAAATATTTGAAAATTTTATGAACATTTTTCCTTTATTTTTTGTTTGTAGGAGGAAAAAAAATTGATTGTTTTTTTTTTTCAAAAGAAAGAAGAAAAAAAAAGTAGCCAAGACGAAAAAAATTCGAATTATTGAATAATAATGAAAAGTAAGAAAAGTGAATAAAAATGAATAATAAAATAGAGCAAATTTGATTTTGATGAGACGAAAGATTTGAGGAAAAAAATGATTTGGTTGAAAGGACGTTTGTGGGAAGAGGCTGGTAAAGAAAAATAAATAAAGAAAAATGTAACGAGTTTAATTTTTATGGGTTTTGCATGGCACGAAATAATTTCCTGAGAAGATAAATGTCCCAAATAATTTATAGGGTTGGTGAGTGTTTTGAGAATTTGTCGCACGACTAAATTTTCTCTCGCTCGAGACACGATTGTGTGGGTGGAGGCTGAAAATATCGCGAGCTATTCCGAGATAAAAATTGGCGATATTTTGAAGGCTTTTGTAGCAAGGAAATGAGAGAATAAGAAATGGAAGACGAAGAAGAAGAAATGAAAAAAAGTTTGAGATTCGAGTTGCTCGAAAAATTTGTCGTCGGTATCGATGGGACCAAATCTTTGAGCCTTTGAGCCTCTCAAAAATGAAAAAAAAAAAGCAAAAAAAACAAAATAACGAATAAAACAAACCCACAAATACACGACGATTTTCACTACCTCGAGATCTCGATCGTCTAGAGGACTTTGTACCCCACGAAATGTCAGGGCATTCCTGATCGGTCAAAAACGTTTTTAGCCACTCGAGGGACGCTTCGAACAATCCCCTTTGAATTTTTCGACAAGCCTTTTTTTCTCTAACATCCTGTTATCTCTGATCACGTGATTCCGACAATTTTTTAAAAGTTTATCCAATCGTTCGTAACTCATTAATAAAATAAATAAATTGATGTAAAAATAATGAAAAAAAATCGACAATTTTTTCATTATTTTTTCTTCAGACCAATTACCAACATTTTTATTATTTTCAACAACGGGAAAATTATGTACGAAAATAACTTTTGGATTTTGAGAGAAAGAGAAAAAAAGAATTGTCTAATTTTTGTGATAGTCGAGTAACAAAAAAAATTAATTGGATAGAAAAATCTTTGGTTTTTTTGTTAAATTTTTTAATTTAATCAATTTTTCGTCCTAATTGTCGCAGTGCGCCAAAAATGGTCGTTTTAATGAAGAGAGATTGGTAGCGAATCGAGCACATAAAAAGATCACCTCATTTGGACGACTATGCGGAAACGTGACCCATCCCAACGGTTTTAGACGAGATCAAAGGTGCGTTTAGAAGAGTCATTTATTCTCGTTACGAGCTCCACCATTCAAATCCGAAATAAACATCGATTTTCCATTTTTTTTTCTTCTCCAAATATCAATTTTTTTAATTTACATTTCCCAAATCGGAAGTTCAATGAATAGAGAATTTGATATTTCGAAATAGAATATAAGTGAAGATTTAAGATTTAAAAAAATGAATCATTTTACTCGATAAAGACACACTGGGTCATTTTGACCCGGAATAATTTTTTCGCCATTAATTTTCCCTATTTCGAAAATAAATGTTGAGATTGTCAGCGTTTTTTGATAGTTTCTGAATTTTCGTGATGCACACATGAATTTTTTTCAATAAAAATCGACCGAAATTCTGCCCCGGGTCAAATTGACCCACTGAGTCGATGCAGTGGCCAAATGGAATTATGATAATTTTTTTCATTCATTTCCCTTTTTTTGCTTTTTTTAACCATTGGATAATCAGAGAAAATTTTTTTTTGCAAGAGTCTAATTTTTCCGATAATAAATCGATACGAAATTGATGTCCGAGTGATTAAATCTCGTGATCGTGAAAGTTCTGGGATAAAACGTGGTAATTCATCGCTCGTGTGGTCTCGTGATCGTTTTTCCAACGTCAATTTTCCGCGCCGCGTGTGGTCACGAGTTTGGGATCCTCGTATTTTTCAAACTTCCTGTCTTTCGATCATTAACTCATTCGAACGAAACGCGCTGAATGATTGGAATAATATTTTCCCAATAAATCTTTTCCGCCAAATTTACTAAATTTCATCAGACCTTTAAATTTTGTTGTTGGCATAATTATTTCACTCGAAAATAGACAAAAATAAAATGGACTTTTATTTTTCCCATTTATTTGAATTTATTCGTCAATAAATCTCGGACAACCATCAATAATTTTGTTATTTTCAAACTTCTCTTTATTTTTTTTTAGAAAAAAATAAATAATAATAATTCAATCGGTTCCAACGAAAAAAAAAAACTAACCAAACCATTTCCTTGGATATCGATTGTTGCTTAAAAAAAATAATAAAAAAGTCATCAACGAGTAATGAACAAAAATGACGATAAATATTTTTCACGTTCGATAAGATTGATAGGCAAAAATAGGTACGAGACATTTTTGACACGAGTAGAATAAAGAAGAAGGAGAAGAAGAAGAAGAAGAAGAAGGAAAAGAAGAAGAAAAAAGGAGAAAAGACTAGATCGAGTCGAGCAAACAGACGAGAAATGCCTCGACGATTAGACGACTCAAGATTCGAGATGGATATGTGCGTGTGTGGCAGATATAGCGTTCATTTACAGAGAAGGTTATCAAATAGCCTACATAGCCTCGAAATGTTTGTAAAAAAAAAAAAAAAAAAAAAAAAAAAAGAAAAAAAAAAATTCTTACTTTACTAACTGTAAGCGTTTACGAAGTTTGCTTGCCTGGCAAACCGCACTATCTACTGACATAATTACCATCTGCCTCGAGATTAGGACCACTTGTGTTCTCTTCAACTACCGAGCACATCGACTTCGTGCAAGAGAAGTGACAAGGAGACGTCGATATACTCTCTAAAGTGTATTTTGACACTTGAGGAAAAAAAAAAAGTATATATGTATATATTTCATTATTTAATCGACGTTGTATCGAATTTTCACCAAAAAAAAAAATCACGTGTCAATTATTTTCCATTGAACAACGAGGAAGCAGCAGTAATTGAAAATTTGATGAAACATTTTTTTAATTGATTAATTAAAAAGTAGCAGATTTCTGAAGATGTGATTTTTTTTTAATTCTTCAAGAAATTCCTGATCGATTTTGAATCGAAAAAAAAAATCAAACACATTGTAAAATTGAGATTTTTATCGATCCAAGCAGGCGAGAAGGAAGCAAAAAAAAATAAGATTAGAATTGAGCGAAATAATGACAGACGATTGTGAAAATAGAACGATCGAGAAATACGAGAATAATAATAGGAATAATAAATATGAGTTTGATGTGTTGACAAGAGCGATTAGTTGGTGTGCGTTGTTGTTGTTGTTATTAATCGTAAAGGATGATTAAATGGACCGGGGAAATTGTTGCTAATCGATGCACTCGAAAGAAACTTGTCAATGAATTCCAATAGTAGAATCGCGTCAGTTATCGTGGCCGAATGGCTCGACGTGAATAAGCGAGGAAATGATCGGCGCCTCAATGAGTGTGAATTATTTAGTGCGTGCAATTCTCTTTCTCACTCTTTTCCGCTTCTTTATCTCTCTCCCTCTCTCTCTTTCTCTCTCTCTCTCTCTCTCTTTTTATGTATACAATTTTTTTACGTAACTCATCGCGTTATCGAAGAGAACGTTCAACTCTTGGCTCCCTTATCGCAATATTGGTGAGCGAGTTGTGCGTAAACGCGCTAAGCTCTATTATCGGAAATTAACTATATTCTTAAGTCGATGAATATAAAGATATATAGATATATATATATATATATGAAAAATATTCATGTATATAAAGAGACTGAAAATGTGGAACGATTGAATCGGTAATTAGATCTGAATTAGAAATTAGACGACGTCGGAAAGTTTCGGAATATTCATGACTTTGGATTTTAATTAATTTTTTTTGTTTTGTTTTTTTTTTCCTTTCTTTTTATGCTTGTTTCCATGACTGGTCGAAAAATAAAAGTTGCAAAACAAAAAATGATCGTTTCGTGTGTGGAAAAAAAAAGGAGAAGATATTTCTACCATTTTTGCGTGGATTGCAATCTAAAAATACGTATCCTTGGAAAATAATGAATTTTGAAACGCCTTTCGAGTTGGATATAATTCAACGCTGAATTAAGACACTGGGTCAATCTGACCCAGTGTCTTAACGAACGGTTAATAATAATTTAAAAAACACTCAATTTATGGAAAACTTTTTATAACTTTGTTCTTGAATGTTATTTAATACAAAAAAAAAATTGTAAACATTTTCATAATTTAATTACTCGAGCTTTTTTTTTGAATTCGCGAAATTTGATCGTGAAATGAGAGTCTTTTTTTATACAGTTAAGAAAATATTCGACTTTCGTACATAACTATAGATCAGTTGCTCAGGTTTTTACGTTTTCGTGTTATATATCGTTTTGTATCGTTGAGAAATCGAGACAGCTGGACCCTCAAGACATCCCTGCATGGGGTGACCATTTCTTCTATCCTGACGTATCTGTCTCTCTTTTCATCTCTTGGCGACGAAACGAGCAAGTGTAAGAGAGAGAGAGAGAGAGAGAGAGAGAGAGAGAGAGAGAGAGAGAGAGTTAAATAGAGAGACTCGTTGAAGGGAATAAATAAAAAAAGGTCAGCCCGAAAGAATTTTCTCCTCCACGAAGTTTCGAGGCAGGGGTTGTCGAAAGAAAGTTTCAACTCGACTTTTCCATACATCGAAAAAAAAGGGAGCAAGGAACGAAAGGGCAAGAAATCGAAAAAATAGAAGAAAAAAGTTCGAAACAGAGTCAAGTTGATGAAAAAAAAAAAAAAACCAAAAACAAAACAAAAACGAAAAGACGTGACACGAGTGTCTGCTGCAGATATTTTTCGATGAAAAAATCGAAAGACTTCAAAATTTTCTTTTTGAAAAAAAAATAAACGATTCGAAACTTTGTCAATTTTTTTTTGTCATATTATTAATAAACAAATAAAGTTCAGATTGCAACAGAAAAAAAAATGTTAAGACAATAAAATTTCTACGATAAACGTTTGAGAATAGAATTTTAATTAAATCGTGTTTTTTTTTCTTTCGTTCAATTAAAAATTCACAATGCGAGAGACTTGTTTCGTGTAGGAAAAGCAAGTGGCTCACGTATCAACAACTGATCAGTATTTTATCCGTCACAAGTGCCGCTAATAAAAGCGAGCCCGCAATTTTCACGTACCTCGAGTTTCACGAACTCAGGAAAGAGGTAGACAGCGAGGCGGGGACCAAAAGGGGACTTAAATATTCAGTACATGAGCCCTGAAAAACTTATGTCCCAATTTAAGTACGTATGAGAAGTTTTTTCTCGTCGTGTTAATCGAATAGATTGAAAGTACGTGAAAAGTTTGTCTGATAAGTCGATTTTAAATTTCTCATTGACAATCAACGAAGCACAACAACGAGTACTTGAAAATTACATGTTGTCAAACGTGTCAGTCTCGTGTACGTGAATCTTTTTTTTTCTCAACGTATTTTGTTAACAATATTAACAATTTTCCAAAATTCATTATTTTCTACCCTTTGGGATCGAAATTTTCTTCGTACGTACAATTTACGTGAAATCGAAATTAAACAAATTCAAAGCGAATTGTTTATTTATTTTTCTGGAGGAAAACCACGGGGAGAAAAAATTCGCAAAAATTCTGTAACCTTCTTCGAAACATATTGAATTTGTTAAAAATTTGAGATTTCGATTTTCGTTGTGGTTCAGTAGAAAATAATTTTTTTCATGACAAAGTACGAGCCTGCACTGTTAATTTTTTTTCCTCTTTTGTGAATGTCTCAGAGACCAAGTAAATTGAAAAAAATTTGCTATTTCTTGTTAAAAAAAAAGTTTAATAATGAAAAAACTGCAAAAAATCAAAAAAAATGCTCAAATAATTGAATTCCAAAGTTCCAAGACACAAAAATCGTCAGAAAAATAATAAATTCAAAGATCGATTAATAATTATAAAAATTTTTGTGAAAAAATTGAAAACCTGACCAATCGTCATTGTTTTTATGAAAAAAATGATAATTTGTATCTTTTCATTGACCTCATGATTTTTTTAGTAACACAATGAGTCGTAAAATGTAATAATTCGTTGGTTGAGGAAATTCGTGGTCTATTATTGCTGAGGAAGGCACGAATTTAGACGTTTAACGATGCCGCCAACGCCACGAGATCAGCCTCAACGTCGGCAGACGCGTTACGGGTTCTCGCTTTACCGGAATTATCGCGACAGCACCTGTCACTCGTTTACCCTCCTCCGCTCTCTTCGTTTTCGTCATTTTTCTGTATTACTCTTTTCTCTCCACATTTTTATTGTTTTTTTTTCACACTCCATTTCTGGGTTATTTAACCCGGAAAATGCTTCAAATTCCGAAGAAATAAATCGAATTCTTTTTCACGATTCCGAACGATTTTTATAGCAATTTTGTGAGGCTTTAAATTCCAAGATTTTTCACGTAACTTTCGTCGGAAAACCTTGACCTTCGAAAGAAACTTTTTGATCCAATTCTTTCTTTTTTTTTTGTATCATTTTTTTCAAATTTACTAAAAAAATGTTTAAATTAAAAATTCCAAACGCAAAAATGCCAAAAATGATAAATGACCGAAAAATAAATACGAAAATATCCAATTTTTCGTAATTGAAGAGTGTAAAACTTGGGAATAATGGAAAAAAGGATATTTTTTGAAAAAAAAGAAAAATTATGTAAAAATCGATATTGAAAAATAAGTTACGCTCTCGCTCTCGAATTTTTCTATTGTCCTTCGTAGTTTTTGTTTCGCCTCGTCTAACCAACGATGCAGCACGATGAAGAAACGTCGAATATTCGATGCATAAAAGCAAACATATGACAAAAACGAAGCGATGCATAATTTCATTCGACGACCCAATTGCATTCTAATGGTAATGACGTTCGTCCCAAAGCGTGAAAAGGACGGACGCGAGAAGAAAAATAAAGAGAGAGAGAGAGAGAGAGAGAGAGAGAGAGAGAGAGAGGGAAAGGAGAAGAGAAAAAAAGAAATAGAAAAATTGTGGAGAGACCTCTATTGACTATTTCCTTTCATTGACAATGGAGAGAAAAGTTGAGGAGTGCAAGAAAAAAAAATATCGATGGGTCGGATCGTCCAAGTGCATAATTGCAAGAATAGATATGCTAAATACGATGAAAATAAAAAAAGGGAAAGCTTCGAGTTTCTTTGTAACGTGGTACAAAAAAAAAAAGAAAAAATTTCAAACATTTTATCGATCATTTGTTATAAATATTTAATCAGCCCTTCGAAGAAGATTTTTATTGAAAAAAAATCAAAAGTAGACTTCAAACATTCCTTGACTGTGTTTTTATCGAAAAAAATGTGAAAAATATATGGAATTTTTAGTTGAAAAAAATGATTGAAAACTTCGATTTTTCGAAAAATAAGAATTTTCGTGAAAAAGTCACAAAATTTTCAATTTTTAATATTTCTAAGATCATAATCGTGAATTCTAATGAAAAAGCGCTGAAAAATATATTTCTATGCGAAAAATCAGTTCGGGTCAAAAAGACCCAGTGTGTCAACGAGGGGGTAAGAAAAATTAAAAACTTAGAAACGATTGATTGGCGATAAAAACTGATTGCGAAGAAGGATGGAATGGAGGATAATAAAATAAAATAGAAGAGTCGAGAAATAATCCGCAATTAGACGTGCCAAATGTACGACACAGTTCGGCGGAATTTTTAAAGCACGAGTTTCGACATCGAAGACGATTGAAAAAGATTGCGACGCAGTGATTGGCCTCTCGAGGAGGGAAAAAAAAAAGTAAAGTTCTATGTTGGTTTATTGGCGCAACAAAGTAACTTTGTGGCTGGTTCGATCGAAGCGAGAATGGTTTTAAAAAAAGCCTGTTGCGTGGCCAACGACTGTATCGATCGTTTAAATAGGCACTCAGGCGCGACTCGATCGGCCCCAATCACAGCAAACCTCCTTCGCCCCCATCCCTGTGCACTTTTGTTGGCGCCGATAAACGCATCGATGCACGAGTCTCGATACACTCGATGAGCTGGCGTTCCACCTTCGTTCTTTTTCCCACCTATTTTTGAGCCGCTGTACAGTCTGATGCGAAAAACACGTTTAAACTATCGGGGATCGTTAGATCTTTCAATTGTGAAGAGAAAAGTCCCTTAACATTTTTTTCTAGGATCCACCGTTCGCGAGATATTCATGATTTTGTTGCAGAGCCAATCCGCGGCGTCGAGGAGCACAAAGGGGCGTGGCGCGCGTCACCGCTGGAGCCTGTCCGCGGCGGCTCGGGACGGGGCGCGCTTCCCCCACTCCGCACGCCAGCGGACAATGGATTTTTATCAATGAATTAATATCTCGTCAACAATGCATCGTAGAAAAAAATGGCCAAGGACTTTTCTCTTCGGAATTTCACGATCTATCCGCTCGATTTATTTCTTGCATCGATTTTCAGACACTCTATGTGCAAAGCTCTCATATCACTAATGGATTTATAAATAAAACTTTGTTACTTCACGAGACGCCAAGAAATCAATTTGGCTCCAATTGCGCAACACATTTGACGGTTCATTCTTAAATAATTTTTACTGTTTCATCGTCTCGAAGTAACGGAGACATTTCAGGATGATTTTACAAATATTTTGGTATAAAAAAATGATCGAATTCTATTTTCAAAATTCAAAATTTTATCAATTTAAACTGAAATTGTAAGAAGACTCGAAAATAGTTGAAAAAAAATGAATTTCACGACAAAGTTTCTTTTGAACACTTCGTAACAATCACTCGTTGAAACGTTATTTTGTTTCGGAAAACAAAACAGCTTTTTTGATCGCAAGCCAATAAATAAAACTGTCAAATGAACAAGGATTAACGAACCACGAATTTTCAAAAAGGGCTTAAAAAAACAATAAAAAAAATTCATTGCAGGGACAAAGGACGAGAACAAGTGATCTTTTTATCTCAATTTCTAAATGCAAAAAAAAATAACAACAATAAAGTTTATCAAAGCACAAGGGTGAGAGGAGCGAGCCCAAGAGTGACGAGTTTGCGGATGAAGTAACGAAAATAGACGGGACAACGTTCGTACTTATTGTTAGTATCGCATTAGTGACGGCACCTGTTCGCACTAACTTACAACGCTATAACGCCTCCGCGTTCTTGCGATCCCCTCAATTTCCTTTCTCAAATATTTTCAAGCTTCAAAAGTTACTAATATTCAAAAAAATCAAGTACAACATCAATATTTTTTAAAACAATAACAATGTTTTTTTTTTGACTGTCAAATAAATGGCAATTAACAAAAAAATTTATATTTTTTACGATCCCGGGACAAGGTTCGATTGAAAATAATGGATTTCTTAAAAATTGACAACCAAATCATTAACCTCTTCATTTAAACACTCAAATTTGGCCAAATTTGAGAATCGTTCAAAAAGGTTTCGAAAAACTTCTATTTTTTCGAAAAGTGAGATTTTGGCGAAAAAAATTCATGATTTTTTCAATTTTTTGTATTCAAAAAATTCATTACGAGTGACGAACTCGCGAAAGATGCTAATTTAGCAAAAAAAAAATATTAAAATCAGTGAACTTGGCTTATTTTGATAAATATAGCCGAAAAATAAGTCTGGGTCAAAATGACCCACTGTGTCAACGAGGGGTGCAATGGAGTAAAAAAAAGCGGAATTCGAAGTAACAAAAGTTCGTGAATTTTCATAATAACCATAAATCGCATTAATAGCTCCCTTCCCTTTAAATGTATTTCGTAAGAAAAATGATAGACGTGATTAGTTTGATTTGATGTTTGTCGATGGTGAGCACAAACGGCGACAGATCTCTGGTTTATTCCTGACGAATGAGATGTTACTAAAATATTGATAAGAGCGCGGAGCAAAGAGCCATCGTTCAGGGAGTCGAACGAGATAAGAAAATGTTTTTTTCTCTCTCTCTCCTGTTCTCTGAAGTGTGTTTAAAGTAATCATAGACGAGCTGTACCAAATAAACTTGTGAAAGAGTTGATGACGAGGCGTCAAAGTTAAAAAGAAAAAAAAATCTAAACATATAAAAAATCGAGATAAAAACAAAGATAATAAATAATAAATACGATCGTGATCCGTACGAGATTCATTTTGAATCCTGCAATCAAATACCCGATGAATAATTGAACGATTTTCGTGTCGAATAACCCTGAAGAAGGTCAAAGCACGAAATCGAAAAGAAATCCTAACACAGGAAGGGCTCCGAGGGGAAAAAAATAAATAAAACGAAATTTGATAGTATCGTTGAGTGTTTAGCATAATTAAGTTAGAGTGGTTGGGGCGGCTGCGAATTAGCGATGGTAAATAAAAATCGATCGTCATCAGGATCGAATTACGTTTGACCAAGAATTCTAGCTCTTCTTTAACTTCGTATACAAAAGAGACAAGAATCCTCAAGGTCAAATTCTCACGCAACCCTCGACGATTTCCTAGAAATAACAGGAAACACTGGAGCCTCGAAAAAAACAAAACGTTAAGTTCGTCGTTGCATTATTTTTTTCCTGATATCAAAAAAATAAATAAAACATCGAGATCTTAATAAATATACATAGAAAATAAAAACAACGACCGATTCAACTTCGGGGAATACGAAAATAGAAATATGAGGCAAATTTTATCGGTGCAGGTCATGAAAATAAATGTTTCAACTCAAAAGATCACGATTTTGTTGGCAGAACGTAATAAATGTGATAAAAACGGTTTTTATGCGAAATTAATTGAATTATTGTTAATTAAGATGGTTTTTTTCAAATTGGCCATTTTTTTTCTTCACTTCAGCGATATTTCGATCGAGTAACGAGCGAGGGGAAGGGGCAAAACGCAAGTGCATGACAGGTGTAATATTCACTTCCGTTAAATTCCGGTTTCGTACGTGTTTTACAATATTCGTAAAGTAATTTTTTGTTCCTTCATTTTTTCCGGTGAAAATATATTATTTATTATTTAATAATTCAATAATATCGAAGAAAAAACAAAAAATTTCAAGGCGATCTTTTGTGTTGTTCTTTCCAAGTTCGTGCTTTATTTTTATGGCGTTCTTCGCGTTTCGTTTTGTTTTTTGTCCCGTTGCAAAAAGTCGTGAACCGTGTCAACGATTTTTTTTCTTTTTCACCTCGTTGCAACAGCATAAATAATCTTAGGTCTACGTGACGAAAAAAAGGCATGCGCGTCCTCGAGAACGAGAGAATATATAAATGCGAATAATTAGCATAAATCTATAACGAAAAGCATTGCTTTATCTTTGATTCGTAAAAATTAGAACGAGAAAAGAAATCGTTTGCTGTTTTGAGACAATATTATCGGTGGGCATATGACTGCGATTAGAGAAAAAGCCTTTTCGAACGTCTAATCTGAAGGAAAAAAAAATACCTGGAAATTTGCGATTTTTTGACACGACTGTACGCCTTTGAATATCAACAGTTCGATTTGTTTTTGTGTTTACGATGTATTTTTGAAATTTTAGGTTAAAAATACGTAAAGGGTTGATCTTTGACAAAAAAAATCGATTGCAAAGACAAAAGAAGAAATTCGTAAATAAAAAAATGATAAATAAAACTCACGGTGTTGTAAAGTCTGTAGCAGCGCCATGAGGCCCGAAAAAAGGTCGGTTCGACGCAGGTACAACCGAAACAAAGGCCGCTACACGAACCACGTGTTTTTAAACGAAAAAAAACCTTTGCCCGAACGCGAGTGTCGATATGTTGTACGAGTGTTGAGCGAAATAAAAAAAGCAGCCTAATTGAGAAAACTTGGAATCAGCCGGACGCATAGAGCTTCGGAGGGAAGTCGCGGTTAAATATTACATTTGAAAAAAGAAGAAAAAAAAAACGCGTGTACAGGAGCGTAGGACAAAAGAGCGCAATCTCACGAAACGTCAGATTCGAAAGAGACACGCTCGTGAGAATGACAGTTGAATAAGTAAAGGGGGGCGGATAGACGTGAGCGCGAGCGAGAAAGAGCGAATAAGCCGTGCGAAGAGACGCGCGAACCCCGGGGACCGCGAGGCTGCGCAAACGGCATGTGCAAAGCCCGCGCCGCGCCACCACGTGCCCGTGGCGTCTAGCGTCACGATAAAAAACACACAACGACGTACACAACAAATATATGCGAAGGCAGAGCGTAATACAAAGTAAAATACGGAAAATATTTTCATCAGGGCTGAAAGGTGAATTTCCCACTTAAAAAAGCAAAATGGTGCCCAAAATCTTTGACGCACGAAACGAACATAGAAATTCTGGTGAAAAATGTCATTCGATGTTTTTTTTTACACACACCGTGCGTCTGTGACGATTAGCATCACAAACAAAATAAATTCGCAACACATGTACCATAATAAATCGTGGAATTTCCGATACTTCCTAATTAAGCAAAGAATTTCTCGATATTTGACAAAAAAAAAACAAAAAACAAACGCATTTTTCTCAGCTGCAGGCAGAGTCGCGTTGAAAGACATATTTCTCAGTCGTCGATTCGAAGGACACGTATAATAATAATAATTAACGAAATGTTGATAAAATTTGACGTTATATTTTTGAAATATGTGCAAACTTACCGACGCGGTGATCCATTGCCGGCAGTGCCGTGTAAACGCAGTCCGTTCGCGCCAGGCCGACGGTGTCCCCTCGTTGTTTACCAATCGTCTTGAAAGTAGCGGAGCTGTCAAACGACGTCGGCGTGATAGTCAAGAGACGAGAGAGACGTATAAACGTAATATACACAATATCGTACATACACACGCAGGCAGAGAGTCTCGAAACAAGGAGAAAACTGAACACAGAAACAAACGCGAATTTTCACGAATTACCAAACGAAATAATCATCAGAGTATTGAAATGACAATGAAGTGTCAAACTATGGATAAATGATGAAAATATGAATAAAATAATAAATGATATATAAATATATTTGGTAATTCGGCAAAGGAGAGATCACGCGCGTCTTCCATCCACGCTTTCACGCGTCCATGCCCGGCGAGACAACGACGCGAATCACGAAATAAACAGAAACGAACGCGAGACACGTTATTATTATTTATAATCGAGAAAAAAAATGAGATAATTGTAAAAAATTCATAAAATTCGTACTTACCTCTGAAGCTCAATGTCAAATTGACTTTTTGTCGGCGATATATTTTTCGGCGACGCGGTTTTTTCTATCCTCGCACCCCTCGTGTTGTTTACAACCGTTGACAGGAACTCTTTTTTTATTCTTCTCCGTCTTACCCCTTTCTCCTCTCTTCTCTCTCCCACTAAAAAAAACTTCACCAATCGAAAATGATGGATAAACAGCAACACACCGCGATATGGTAATAATAAAAACGCGGCGTGGTTACCGCCACTAGCGTCAGTCAGATTGACAGTCGGCGGTGAATGACAGACAGGTGCGCCTACCGTGCAAAAAGAAACAACGTGATGCGAAATTGCGATTTTGTCCAGTGGCGCCATCTTCCGGCTCAGCTAAAAACATTTAAAAAAATTCCTGTCTTACCGACGGTCGATAAAAACGAGGGTGGTCGGGGAAAAAATTGCAAAAATTTGGGAGACTCATTTTTTTATGCGAAAATAAATAAACACCACATTTCCTCCATCAATATCGTATTTTATTCATTTAATTACAAGATTCTTCCGCACGAATTTCAATGCTGGAAATTGCGTTTCGATCATCAACACCAATCGATGTCATGATGAAAAAAATTACTAACAGATTGAGAGCCATATGTTTTTTGAAGAAAATCTGACAACTGCAATGGAATTTTGGACTCAATACGAATCTGTTGGCGGATCGTTCGCAAATCTTTCTTTTCGTTCACCCGCTTTATATTGTCTCTCACGCTCTCGGAACATTATGTCGACGCGTGCATTTTGCTTGCTCCTAAAAGCACATTCCTTGAAATCGTCCAGCAGTAATCTGCACTTTTCACGTCCTCTCTGAACTCCGTAAGCTTCCATACAATCAACTACTCGCATTTCAAAAGGGCCACAATCCGGATGATCTTGATAATTTTGTATCGAACCGAATATGTCCGTGAACGGAGTACGGAGAAAAGGCTGCAGATTCATTGTTTCCTGCAATTTTTCTCGAGTCATTTACCATTCGACAGAGTTTACCGCAATTTTTTATTGTTGATTTTTGACACAATTTTTTTGCTTTCAGTTAAATCCTTAATTATTACGTTTTTTTTCTAAATAAACAAACGGAATCGTCGATCGAGACAAACATAACCTCAATCTCGAGATATTTTGATGGAATTCATTATCGAATTGATTCCAAGAATATGCGTTGACAAAAATCGATTTTCGAACACTTTTATATAAAATGACGCTGGAGAATTGATGCTTCATTGAAAAAAATATCAAAATGGCAATAAAATCCTGAATCTTTACTCTTCATAAACATAACCTCAATTTCGAGATGTTTTATTACGTAACTTATTAAAATTCAATGAATTTCATCATTTTCAACATAAAATTCAGTATTTGACAGTTTTTTCAAAGTATTTCGAAACAGCTCACCGATTGTTACTCACTTTGTTTTAACCAACTTCGAATATCGTGTGTTATTAATTTCTAAATGGTGATACTGTCAAATTACGATGAGAGACTGATTTTCTGCACGGTGCCACGTGCGCCATCTGTCTTTCCGGCGAGAAAGTACGATCGAATTTAAATCTTGAAATGTTTCGTTTCCTTTTGATTAAATAAATTCTTTATTTATCAACAAAATAAACAACATTTCATAACAAAAAATCCGTGATTTCGTCTCGCATGCTTTGCAACGAAATTCTCTGTCGAACATTGTCCAAAACGCACTGAGGAACGTCCTGAATTTTTGAATTACGAAAAATCAATCTACACCCGTAGCACAAAAATTTCTTCAAATTTTCGGGACTCGTTACGGTTTCTTGACTTTTGCCACAAGTTCCATTACAATTTCCACATTTTTCAAGTTTTTCTTCGTCTCTTAAGGACAAATTTGCCAAATTTTGTGAATTCCTCTCAATCATTCCACCGGGTCCTTGGGAAGAAAGTAATTTTGAGAAAGACGTCGCTTGAATCGCGGAAATGACGTTTTCCGAAGCTTTTGTATCGAGAGGTGCGTCACAGAGAGCGCAATTTTCATCGTCGCTTCGATTTCGACTGGAAATCGAACAAACTTTTTCTCCAGTTCGAAAAACCGTGGAGACCGTTCCGTTGAAACGAGAGTCCAAATCAGTGACGAACTTTTCCGTCAATTCTTGAATCGATCCCAAATTTTTTGTCTTTTCATTTTCATCCTCAACGACGATTTTGAGATCGTGAATTTTCAGATAAGTTGAAACCTCGTGTCGAGAAAAATCGCGCATCGGCCGAAGTATCAAAACGTCGGAAAAACGATCGTCCAAAAATCCAACGTCCAGCGAAAGTTGAGCCCCTCGTCCCAACGATACGTTGCTCAAAATATCGATCGCCAGCGACGTCGAATCGTCAGCCAAAAATATTTTGTTGCAGCCCAATTTTCGAGCTGCACCAAAAATCAACTTTTTTCGTAATTTTCTTAAAAGCTCCAATTTCGACGTTCGTTCTGTCAATTTTGAGAATATTTCTCTCAATCTTTCGTCCGAGTTTGTGAAATTTTCCAATCCGCTCGACAACTCTTCTAACATTGAGATTTTTGGCTCTTCGCCGATAAGACTTTGGCTCAAAGTTTGGGCAAAACTTTGGAAACCGAGAGAAGAAATTTGCTCGTTTATTGCTTCGATTCTTCTCGACCTTTCTTCGTTACTTTTTTCCTTTACCACTCCGTCTGAAATGAATTAAATATTTCGTTAGCCGCGTGTGAAAAAATGGATTATTTTCTATTGTCGGAAGAAAAAAAAAAAAATCGTATCTAAGAGTCCAAAAATTTTATAAATCGTTTACCGTCGATGTAGAGAACTTTTGTTTCGAAGACGAGTCTCTTGTGAACAGATTCGTGCATTCCGGCTTTTATTAGATAAAGCAAAGCCGTTGATCCCGATTTGCCGGAATGAGCCACAAGAATTTTGTCCGAAGGCCTCACAATTTTGGACTTTCCGAGCGTTGCTCTGAACTTGTGCGTCGCACTCGCCAGGAAACAAGCGTTGCAGTAAACGTCTTTTCCTCGCAGAACAACGAGCGCTTTTTCAACGTTACATTTTTGACACAGTGCGTCATCCCTTTAAAAATGAATTTCAAAAAATTCGATTGTAGCATTTTATACGATGATTTGATGACTTTTTGAAATGAAAATTAGTTTTTGGTGAAGCCAACAGTCGAAATAATGACATTTCAAACTCCTTTTTCGTGAGAATAGTATTTTTTTGAGCAAAATATACGAGAAGCACCCATCGAGGGTGGATGTATCAAAATTTTTGAGGTTAGGTTCGTTTATTGTTGTTTAACATGACAGAATTCAAAATTTTTCAATTTTTGAAGTTAGGTTTGAAAGATCATTGATTTCTTTGATTGGAAGGGAAAAAGTAACAATTTTGAAAGAAAAATGTAGAAAAACTTACAAAGTTTGACATTTCTCTTCTGGTATAAATTCCTGTGCTTCGTCGTACTCTTCATTGACACTACACATTTCGAAAGTTTTCAGAACTCAAAGTATATCAGCTTAAAAAAATTTGACAGCGTTAGGAACGATTTATTCGAAATTCGTTCGAAAATAAAAATAGAAAGAAAAAACTGTGAAATGTCATCAAACACCACGTGCTTTCGATATTTCATAGTCGGCCATCTTGTTAAAAATTAGTTCGTCCATTCGCCACGGGAACAAAGAGGTTTGAGAAGTGTTTTTTATTCCGTCGCACGAATGGGATTAAGGCAGGACGAGAAAAGGATAAAGATAAAGTTGCTTGTGTTGTTGAGAGAGGGATTTTTAGTACAAAGTTTTCATGAACGTCCTTGATAGTGACGGCGGCGCTGTGGTAGTACAACACATCACAGTTCATCAGTAATAGGAGAGCCAGAGAGCGCTGAGGAGCATCAGCAGAGAGCAAAAGCGGGAGAGAGAGAGAGAGAGAGAGAGAGTTGAGAGCATCAGCAGCAGCAGCAGCGATGCAAAAAGTCAGCAGCACAAAGCTCCAGTTGAAAAACGATAAACGTCGGGATAACGGATCACTATTTGAGGAACTCGAGCTGTCAGTTGGGTCGATTGGATCGCGGCGATTGTGTATAAACATCGAAAAATTGTACAATTCGTTAAATCCGTGATAATCGTGGGAGAATAAAAGGAAATAAAAAAATAAATAAAATAAAGAATAAAAATAAAAGCAGTGACGGATAAGAAAAGGGTAAAGAGAGGAAGGAGCGATTGGAAAAAAGTGTTTTCTGGATGCGCGTTTGGTAGTGCGCGTTGCTGTAAAATTCACATACGCATATAATATTCTCTCTCACTCTCGAAGAGGGAGAGAGAGAGACAGAGTACAGTGGGTTTAGCAGGCAAGACAGGGCAAAAGGCAGGACAAAACTAGACTCTAAAGAGTAGTGAGGGTGGAGGAGGAGGGAGAGGAGTGTGGAGGGGTGGGGGAAGTGAGTGAGAGAGAAAGAAGGGCAGTGCGGATGACAATGATGGCCGCCACCAGCGAGGAACGGAGTGTTATGGAGACTTCGAGAACGAATTCGGAAATTGTGCCTGTCGATCGGCTCAAGATGTTATATCCAATGGTAAACGAGGAGGAAACACCGTTACCAAGATCGTGGAGCCCAAAGGACAAGTACAACTACATAGGACTTTCCCTAAATAATCTTCGAGTTAATTACAAAGGTACGTTGAAAGAGTATATGAGATAAAAAGAGAAGGGGAGAGGCGATAGTGAAAAAGAGGGAGTGAGAAAGAGACATAGAACTTCCTCGACCTCAGGCGCGCGCTGCTGTAGTTTTCTCTCTCCTTCTCCTTCTTTTTTTGTAAATATATACGTTTTTTTCTCTTTCTCTCTCTCTCGCTCTCTCTCCTGCTCTATTCGCAACATCACGCGTGCGACCTTCTTCGAAATACGTTTTAATTCTAATACAACGTCGACTTTACACCAAGAATTCAACGTTCCTAGTGATTTTTTTTCTCTCTCCTCGCCCTCCTCGGACAAACCTCTTATTTTTATTACAAAGGAAAAAATCTTGTCCAGCTGTCATACGTATTATTGATTCGTTAAATTGTCAAACGAGACCGTTTTTTCGCGTGTGTCAGCGACCCAAACAAAGGAATCAGCTGATCGAGTCGCGAGCTCGCTCTGTCTCGCTCGTTCTGCGTCGATCCACCATATTTATTTTTTCCCTCTCTCTCTCTCTCTCTCTCGCTACCTCGCATACAATTTTTTCTATATCTTCCTTCAATATTTCTCTTTTATTCTCTCTCTCCTACGGTTCTATCTTTAGTTCTTCAAAATTTCACCCAACCTTCTCCAAATTTTACCGGAGAAAGGAACAAAGAAAAAGAAACTATTTTCGGGTGGAGTGGGGGAACGAGGTTTAGGACCAATTGGGAGAGACACACGAGATTATACATCGCGCAGGCACAATGTCAATGACAGCTGTTCGTCGTGCGCGTGGATCTTTCCTCGTGGAGGGGAGCTTCATTTTCGTAGTACACGATGCGCTTTTTCCACACAAATATATTCTCCCCAATTCTATTTCCCTTTTTCCTTCTTTCTTTCTTTCCAAATCCAACCATTTCATAAATACATCGAAATCATCGTTTTTTGAGGTTATGCGCTACTGGATTGTGACGGAAAATTCAAGTATTGAGCAATCGACGATTTCATTAATTCACTAGTCACACACGCCCTCTGTCTTACCATTATTATTATTGTTATTATTTTTATTATTATTTTATAAATATTATCATTATACGCTTGTTATTGTTATTGTTTTCGTTATTATCTATTTATTGACGTTTATCATCGGCATGCTAATGTCTTCGACAACGATTCGAGATTTTTCAATACAAACGATCTTCGTTCGTGCTTTTGTGTATTATTATTTCTGCATCGTTCGGACGTAAGAATATTTATTAAATTTCTTAACATTGTCCGTTATTTTATTCCGCAGTTTTTATACAAAGTAGACGAAATATTTCGATGTTTTATGTCAGGAATTTGACGATAAATGCCTTTGTGCACTTCTGATATTTTTCTTTATTTTTTTAAGCGTGATAAAACTTTATAATTATAAATATTAATCGATCGAAAATTTCAAAGAAATATTTATGCAGGATTTTTTTCCTTAATTATTCCTTCATTATTTTGTATTGTTTGGAAATTATTTCGTGATTTTTCTTTTGTTTTTTTTTTTTTTCTATTTATTGTCGTATTATTTGCATATCCGATAACTTTACGTTAAAAAAGGTCCATATTACCCCCCCCCCCCCCCTCTCTTTTTCTTTGCTGTCGTACTCGTAGAGACATTTTCACAATCCCATCCGCCTTCTCTCTTTCTCTCTCTCTCTCTCTCTCTCTCTCTCTCTCTCTCTTTCTTTTTTGTCTATTTCTCTCTCTCGTACTCATGCATTTTGTGCCATGCCCTCCGATGTTCAATGGAGAGACCCCTTGGGCTGTCGGGTTTCGTGTAAGCGTAGGATCGATCCAGGTAGAAAACGGAACCCAGCTTGTACACACACACACACACCCACACACAAATATCGCATTGTTTTACTTTTGACTATAAACTTGACAAACTCAACCTCTCAATTTAACATTTTTATTATCGTTGAAAAGTTTTTGACGTACATCGAAATATGAAACGTGTAAAGAATTAAGAATTCCGGAAAGTCTCTTTCAGAATCGTTTTTTCAAATTTTTATAAATCAAATGAAACAGTTTTTCAAATTTATTTATGGAAAGAAATGTCAAGTGAATGGGATTCAATTTTTACGTTGACGATACGTCAATTTTTAGAGACTAATTCATTGAAAGTTTCTTTGGTTACATTTTTTTTTCTCTCGTCGTCAAATTCGCTGTATTTTTCCAACATGTTTTTGTTTCACGACTTTTTACATCGATTTTTTTTTCTTCGTGACACAAATGTTCAAGCAGTGGAAGAAAAAAACTCGTAAAAATGTAAATTATCCTGTAAGTAGAATCGTTGCGTCTGAGTTTCCACGGTCTTGAGAAAAAATCTTGATTTTTTTTAAACAACCACTTATTTTCCACCTGTTTCGTTTATTCGTACAAACAATTCCTCGAAAGAAATTAAATAACGCGGTTCAAATATTGGATAATTCTTTAAATAACTCGATGAAATTTTCATATTTTTTTTCTCTTTTTATTATTTGTAGCGAACGAAAAAAGGGGCAAAAAGAAAATAATAAAAAATTAAATAAAAGGTTTTCTTCGTGGCGAACTCTGTTGTTCCTACGCCCACGCGTTTCTCGTCCACATCCAAAGCCAGAAATCACCGTAATCAGCTTTTCTTTTTTACTCCTCGTGCAAGCTTCTTTCTCGCGTTCGACTCCGCAGTCTAATTATAGAATCGTTACATGTTATGAGAAGTTAACAATTCGTTGTATATTTTACAAAGTAGTAAAAAGGATTATTTTGAAAAAAAAGAAAAAAAAATACGATAAAAATCATGTCGTAATTTTGTATCGATTAACGACGATTATTTTTATTGTTTTGTCTGAAATAGTTAAATTTTTGTGCATTTTTTATAAAGTCACGAACGAAATAAGTAAAAAAAACAAACGTCTCTTTCAAAAATTTGATTAACTCTTCAAAATGAATAATTAACAAATAATGAATTTTAAAAAATTGGAATGAATACGAAAATTTGGAAAAACGGAGTTAAAATGAAAAAAAGTTTGTTCTCGTTAAACGTCAAAGTAGGAAAAAAATGAAATAAAGGAGATTCGACTGCAAAAAAGAAAAAAAAGAAAAATTCTACACAATTTTCCATTTATCGTGGAAAGAAAATTCTTTGTTACATTATTCACGTGGCTCTTCTTAGTTCCTGATAGAAACGAGAGAGTGCAACGTGGCTATTACGCGAGAAAAACTCATGCCACGGAATATAACAGGATCGTTATTTATTTTAAAAAGTCACAGCAAAAAAAAAACGAAAGAGAGAGAGAGAGAGAGAGAGAAAAAGAACAACGAAGAAAGAGAAATTACTGTTCGTTTCAAAGTCGTTGGCGCATGAAAAAAAAAAAATAATGCTCGACCATACAAAAGCTCGATCGCTCGTTTCCTTCTGTCAATAATTACAAAGACAATTCTCCCCAGTCAATTGTTGTAACAATTGTTATTATTACAAATGTTGCTTATGTTCTTGTGTTCAGATTTAATTAATTCGATCGTAACTTGTTTTTTTTTTTCACTAAAAAAAACCACGTAAATATAAATTGAAAAAAAAATGAATTTAAAAAAAAATAATGTCACAAAATTCTCTGGAGAATAATTATTATTAATTTTTTTTTTTTCGTGATTTTACTGCCGAATCGTGATGCTTTTTTTTTTTTTTGGAAATAATTGCACTGTAGAAGGTTTGCACTTATTGCTAGGGCCATAATGGACGAATCGTTACTCTCGGCGCTCGAGCCCTCGCTCGGACGATCGATTCGCCATGCGGTATCACGCCAAGAGCCAAGAACCTTGTCAGAGTCTTCATATACATACACCTCGAGTTTCCATTCGTCTATATCTTCGATATTCGCAAATTTTCTCACTCGAGATCAAATTTCTTATCGCTGGTAAAATAAATCGAGAAAATACGGAATTTGGTGTGAAAAACGATAAAACGAAATCGAGCTGTCAAAACAAACTTTTTTTTTTTTCAAGGACTTCTTTTCTTCAACTCGAATTTTCATCTTTATTCGAAATTGAAAACTTTGATGGATTCGATTTTTTTGGGTTTATCGATCGAATTCATTTTGAAAAATAAACAGTTCACTGATAATGAGGATTCTCATTATATGACACTTTAATTTTTTTTTTCCCCCATCACTTATTCATTTACGTTGAAACGTCTCTAACGTGTTAAGAAACTTTAACGAACGAGAAACTTTCACCTCTCGATGCATGAGTTTTCCGGGTATTTCTTAAGCCGTTTTTTTTCCTCTCCTGATTGTTCGAGCATCGAAAAATTATGATGGTGTCGAAATTTGCATCATTCCAACGAAACAAACATTTTATCGTTTTCTTTTGTTTCCTTGTTTTTATTAAATAAAAATAAAAATAAAAATAAAGATAAAAATTGTCGAATTAATCGTTGAAAATGATAAAAATAAATTTTTCTTAAATATTTTCACGATACTAAATTAAACGTCATAAATAATTAACGATCATGCGAAAAAGTTGAGTCCATTATTGACGTGTTTGAATGTGAAAAAATATGAGTTAATGCAGAATCAATAATTTTTAACCTCTTGATTTTTAATGCTTAATGGATTGAGCATTAAAATCTTACGATTTTGCACGATGCCTAGCCCAAGCAAAGCAAGGATGTAATAATAGAAGTGCGGACGTTCGAGGTCCGCAAATATGCACGAGCGATATGCAACGCGCATCTAGACGATGTATAATGCAACCAAGACACGATCGCCATCGAGCACATTTTATATTCGCTCATAAAGCCGAGCGCGAGCCTTTGACGTTTGTATCAATGAATGACATCTGGAGCCACTCAAAATATTAAAAAAAAACCCAAAAAACCAGTTTTTTTTAAATAATTCAATAGTTCGTGGGGTTCAAGAAAAATGTGGACATTTGGACGAATATTTTATTGAGAAAATCGACTTGTCCATAATTTCAAACGAACGAAAAAAAAAAACATTTTTATTCTATTTTTTAATTATTAATCTTCAAATGTCCTTTGACGAATTTTCATGAGTAATTAATTAGGAAAAAAAATTCTCCTGGAACCTCGTAAGAATTTTCAAGAGTTTTTAACGACAGTTCAGAATTTATCAAAATTCGTCCTTTTTTCTTTGCTCCGTGCGCTCTCGTGTTTCAAAGCGAAGTTTGACGTTTTTCAAGACGTGAGAGAGAAGAAATTTCGATAAGAAAACCGATAAGGCTAGAACTTCCGCGACGGAATATATCGCGCGTCATTTTTCCGCTCTATTTTTGAACTTTATGCTGAAGATTGTATTTTTTAGCTCTTAGATTATTTAACACAGTCAGGAGACTTGGATTTTCATGGAATCATTTCTAAAATAAAAAACCACTCAAATAAACAAAAAAAAAAAAAAATTCATTCATTTTCAATTGATTTATGAACTTGATCAATAAATGATGGCCCAATGATTATTTGACTGCTCGATCGAATTTGAGAAATTGTTTTTTTATGAAAAAAAAAAAAAAAAAAAAAATTCCCATAGTTTTTTGATAATTAAATGGACATTTAATCTCGATAAACTCGTCAAATATTTGCTATAAAATTCATCATGTTCGTTCGATCCAGTGAAAACAATTGTTTTTATTAGTCAGAGTTGATTTTTCATTGATAAGGATCGCAGCTCAATGATAAGACGATAGAATTGCAGAAAAAGGTGAGGGTGCGTCGAATCGTGATTAGGATGATAGAAAAAGCGTGAGTAATTTGAGATTAGGCAAAGCAGCTGCGTCCTTTCATTCTGCAAAGAGAGAGAGAGAGAGAGAGAGAGAGAAAGAGAGAAAATGAGAGAAGGGAGTTCTGGCAAGGTAGTAGGTCACTAGGTCACCTCGCACTCCTCATCGATGTGACATCACTAAATCGCTAGCACGCAACTTATCTTCACTTAAAATCACCATATTTTTCATTAATCTCGCAAAAAATGAGAAAAATCATTTTTTGTGACTGTTGAATTTTTCCAAAAACAAAAACTGAGGTTTGGGATCGTAAGGAAATCAAGTTCAATTGATCGATGGATTCGAAGTATTTAATTAATTGAAAAATCAGAAAAATTGGACCAAACTAGTGAAAAAAGTGTTTTTTTTTTGTTTAATAACTTCTTAAACGTGTTTCAATTAATATTATTTTTAGAACCCAATGGAAATGATCGAATTAATTGAAACCTTATAAAATGTGTGTCAGAGCTTCGGTGTTTTAAAAAAATTAAACGTGAAAAATTAAATTAACTTGAAAAGCCAAATAATTATCGAACGATTTAAAGTGCGTCAGTAAATTTTGATGGCATCGAAAAATACTTTGGGTCGGATATTAATTTAATATAAATAGGAAATGCCCGAATACACATCTGGGCCGAAATATTGAAATATTGAAGTATTGAAACGACGATATAGAAATTTATAACTTGGAGCAGAGCGAAGGAAATACTTCTTTGATCGTTGCGGTTATATGTCTGACTAATTTGCATTTTCCGTTGCGCTTCGACTGCTCTCCGAATCGTAAGACGTGATTTGAAAGGTTGAATTTTCGTTCAATTCTCTGGGGGAACCTTAATGAATCGAGTTAAATCCAGACACAAGTATTTTTATTTAAAAAATTTTGAAGAATTAACAAAAGTAACTTTTATTAGAAAATACCTCGTTAATTATTTAAATCATCAACAGAATTTTTATCGTATTAGAAAAAAAAAACAATTCATGCTAATGAACTGTTCAACAGTTTAAATTTTTAGATAAAAACATGAAATAACTTATAAACATTTTAATAATTCTTCCAATTATACTAAAGTCTCGAAAGTTTTTTTTTATAAAGACAAAAAAAAATATAAAAAAATGCCAGAGATTTTTGCGTTTGAATACGTCTTCGAGTTTGAATCTTGAAATTTATTTAAAAAAAAAGAAAAAAAATGACATTTTTGTATAATTTGTTTGTTAAAAAAAAGGTTATGGAAAGACACACAAAGACGCTGCCAGTGTTCGCACAACGCACCCTATACCGGCCGCTTGCGGGCTCTATTATTTCGAGGTGAAAATAGTGAGCAAAGGACGAGACGGTTACATGGGAATTGGACTTTCGGCTCACGGTGTAAACGTCAACAGACTTCCAGGCTGGGACAAGCATTCTTATGGTTATCACGGTGACGATGGTCACAGCTTTTGTTCATCGGGAACGGGACAACCGTACGGACCGACATTCACCACCGGTGACGTTATCGGTTGCGGTGTCAATCTCGTTGATAATACTGCATTTTACACAAAGAACGGTCATCATCTTGGTATTGCCTTCACAGATTTACCGGTAAGTCAAATAATTCTTGCCCTCGATTAAAATACAATTTTTAGTATTTTTTCTAATAAAAAATTACAAATTTTGCTAATAAAACATTAAATTTAATCGAATAAAAGATTGAAAAAAATGTACAAAGGACGAAAAAATGAATATTTATCAAATTTGTCGTTCCAGCCAAATTTATATCCGACCGTTGGTCTCCAAACACCCGGCGAGATGGTCGATGCCAATTTCGGTCAAGCACCATTCGTATTTGACATCGGTGACATGATAAACGAGTTGCGAGTACGAACGAGATTGCAGATTATAAATTATCCGACACCTGATCACGGGCAGGGACAGTGGCAAGCTGTACTCCACAAGTACGTACCGTTGAAGGTTATCGCAAAAACAAAACAAACCAAAAAAAAACAACGAACAAACAAAAACCCCTGGAAATGTCAATTATTTCGTATTTCGTTTAAGTTTGATTTTTTCGACCATTTGAATTTGGAAATTAGAAACATTTGCAACGAGAATACAGTTTTCATCTTTTTTTTTCATCAACCAATCGAAGACTTTTATTATTTTTTTTTTTATTAAAAAAAGAAAATATCAAAATAGTATTTAACACGAATGAAAAATTAGATTAAAAAACGCGATATCCTTAACGGCGTTTATGAATCTACGAAGAATCGACAAAACGAATAACGTACGCCACGAAATTCGACAGAATGGTCTCTACGTATCTCGTCCATCACGGTTACTGCGCCACTGCCGAAGCCTTCGCCAGCAGTACCGGACAAACCTTCGATGAAGATCTAAACTCCATTAAAAATAGACAAAGTAAGTTTTTCCTTTCGACACACCATGAAAAATGCTTCGTTAAGGTAACAACTGTGCTGCATACTATTTTAATGAGTGCTGAGTTTCCAACACGATTTTATATCAAGTTTAACGTACCAATTAAACGGATTGTTAGTGGATTTAAATTACAACGTGTCTTATTAACGTGGAAAACTATGAAAAACGATATTTTTGCAAAAGCATCAACTAACAAATGCAAATTTCCATGATGAAACAATTTCACTGAGATTTTTCAAAGAATTATCTGTATTTTGAACCGATTATTCTTCGAAAAAACCCAGTGAAAATTTGTCATCATGGAAATTTGCATTTGTCAGTTGATGGTTTTGCAAAAATATCGTTTTTCATAGTTTTCCACGTTAATAAGACTTGCTGTAATATAAATTCACCAACAATACGTTTAATTGGTACGTCAAACTTGGTCTAAAAGCTTTTTGAAAATTTAGCACTCGTTTGACCAGTATGCAGTCGTTTCGTTGTCGCTACTGGGTCCATATGACCCGGTGGTTGACTTTGGAGCCAGAAATTGGTAAGTATTTGGGTGGCAATCGATTGCGCGTTGGCATTTTCTTTATTTTCATAAAAAATGAAGCATTCTACTCGATCGAATAATAATTATGATTGTTTGTTTATTCTGGATTAAAAAATATTTGAAATTACAGGAATTTTGAAACTCGTCCTCGCTGGGCGAATGGGCGAAGCGATAGAATTAACGAGTCGATTATATCCTGGTCTTCTCGAACGTGATTCGAACTTGATGTTCGCCCTCAAATGTCGTCAATTCGTCGAAATGGTGAACGGCAGCGATTCAGAAGTTTGCCAAAGTACGAATGACAATCAAACGAGCGTTATACAATCGACCAAAACGTACACTAAATCATCCACGAACGGTAACGTCGATGAAATGAATTTCAACAACACGATCAACGGCGCAGCCAGCGTTGATCAACAATTCATCAATGGACAGATCGAAGAGGACGTCGATATGGAAGACACTACTACGAGCACGACGATCAATGGTGTCAATAAAAATAACACCAATGGTTATCAAAATGGTAATCCAAGCTCAAATGGTTTCAAATGTCAAAATGGCGAGGACGTTGATATGGGTACGTTCTTTTTTTTCTTTTTTTTAACCTTTTCGTAGAAACACTGGGTCTTTTTGACCCGAAAGAATTTTTTTTTCGTTGTGATTCACCCCTAGGCTGGGAAATATTTTCAATGACTGCGTCCAGCACTTGTTCGCGGGAATAAACGATTTTATCGTTTTGAAAATAAACCAAGTTCGAAGTTATTCTTGAAAATATGAAAAATTGAAAGAATTGTCATTTATTTTTAGTGGAACGATCACTTTTTTAAATTCAGACCTTTTCAATGTTAGATTTTTCGAATTTTTGTGATGGACAGACGGATAAAGTGCGCTCCGGGTCAAATTGACCCAGTGGCCAAATATAGGATAAATGTTAAATTTGATTAAAAACATAGAAAAAACAACTTTGGGCCGGAACTTGATAGATTTTTAAATCTTTTTTCATGAAATATGCAGAGATCGACAGTGCCAATCAAAATCAGCAACAACAGAACGGAAATTGCAGCGTAAGCAATGAAACGTCGAGTGGAAAATGTAACAAAAAACAATTGTGCGGTGGTAACAAACAGGCGATCGAGAAGATGCTCGAATTTGGAAGACAACTATATTCACAATCGATACATTTACGACAAGCGCATGGAAAGAACGAGGCAAACAAAAAAATGCTTCAAGACGCTTTTAGTTTACTCGCTTATTCGAGTCCGTGGAATTCACCGGTTGGATGGCAGCTGGATCCTCAGCAGAGGGAGACCGTCTGCGGGAGGCTCAATTCCGCGATACTTGGTTCGTCAATCTTTTTATTCCTCCCAATAATTTTTCAATTCGTGAATTAAAATCTAAAAACCAACTTTATCTTATCCTCAATAAGTCCTCCAACTTCCAAAACGATTGTCTACATCGTTTCCACTATATTCTCAAATGAAAAGTTACAAAAAACTGTCAAATCACTCAAAATATCATGAAAATTGTGCCACAAGAAAATGAAATAATTCGTCTACATAGTTTATTAATTATTCATTTATTTGTCAATGAAAACGATCAATTTTTTCAGTAATCATGTAATTTTTGTACGAAATTTTGTTGTGTCAAGTTAGCTCTTTGCTCGAGAACTATTGAATTTCCCCTCCTGATTCTTCCTAAAGATAAACTGAACCATTTTCTTTTTTTTTTTGGTACAGAATCGAGCAATCTTCCTCGCAGACCACCACTCGAAGTAGCGGTATCGCACGCACGAGAATTGGTCCGTTTAATGTCGAGCGCCGGTCTCGGTGCATGCGGTTTTGCCGTAGTGGACAATATTATTCAATATTGACGGTGCCTATCTCTGCTGCCACGAGCGCCCCTTCTACCTGCCCGAGTGTGGTGAGTGCTCTCGTATTTATCCCGGGGAAAGTGCCTGACAATCTCGATGGACTCGACCAGCAACGAATTAATTCTCGATGCCACTTTGAAATTAAAACAAACAAAATCCAAGCAAAAGATAAAAAACAAAACAAAACAAAACGTTATTCCAATAAAACAAAATCGCTGTTAAACGGCGGATCTACAAAACAAAGATTGCAAAAAAAAAAGAAAAAGAAAAACTGGCTGAATCGCAAATCTCGCAATTTTATAGCTGTTCTAGCGAGAGCTCTAGCGTCCTAATTTTATGTCCGAAAAAAAACGAATTCCTCCGTTGAATGGAGGAAAATAATGATAAAAGAAATATTTTTTTTTTAATATTCAAGAGAGAGAGAGAGATAATTTTTTTTTCATCTTATTTTTCTTGTCAAAAGTTAAAATCGATATTTAAAGGGTGAAAACACGCAAATTTTCGGTGGAACGAAATAAATAATGGAATTTGTGGTGCCATCGATAGAAAATTTTGCAACATTTTATTGAAAACTCTCCTCTCTTTTAAAACTTCCCTTAATCGGAATCGATTAGCGAGAATAAATTGATAGATTTAAAAAAAAATTAAAAAAATGAGTCCAAAATAGGATAATGAGCGAGAAAGTGAGATGAAAATTTTTCAATGGGAGGATCTTTTAGGATACGGAGACGGAACGTGGAGCAGATGGTACATTTGAGCCAGCAACGTCGCGATGTAGACTCCACCTTCAGCTAGTGGAAACAAAACAAACAAACAAACACAAAATCAAAAAACGTGAAACGATAAAATACGAGAAAGAAATACAAAATGAAATCGAAACACGATATTTTGTCGGTGATATTACTCGGACCGATCTCACACCACAAACGAACGATAAAATAGCAAAAAATAATAAAAGAAAATGTAAGCTACACACGACACAACGGGTAAAAAAACGCTCAGACCTGCCAGTCACAAGATCGGGAAAAATGCAATGCGAAATACAAGAAAACAAACTAATGGGCACGATCGGCGAGATTTTTTTTTTTCTTTCTTTCAATCCTCGATCAATATCAACACATTTTTGGAGGTCACGATTTCTTCGCGAACTTACTGTTGACGTTGTTCCCGAGTTCTCTCTTTTTCCGAACGCCTCATTCTCATTTTTTATTCTTTCAACGATTTTCCATCTTTTTTTTCTTCTCTGTTCGCCAATTTCCATTTTTCAAAACTTGTGTGTAGTTGATTTTTCGTGTACATGTGCAATAACTTCGTTTTTGGCCTCCGATTTATTTCACACGAGCTAAAACGTAAGTCTGAATTGAAATTGATAGACTTTTTTTTCAATCGTCGAGAAATCAGAGTCAAAAAACCACCAAAGGGCACGGTAAAATAACAAATTTTCGTTCTGTCAATTTATTTTTCAAATTTGAACACTCTCCCAAATGAATTAATCAATTAAAAGATTTCGTACTTGGTATTTTTCAAACTTTCATCAATTAATTTTCAATTTTTAAGCAAAAAACAGAACTTGAACTCGTTTTTTTGAATTATTCACGGATTTCAAAATCCTCGAGTCACAGTTTCCTCGTTATCGGCATTGTGCAATAAAATGAACACGAATTTAGTCACATTTGAATCAATTTCATGCAACAAACTTCCCTAAAAAAAAAATGAAAGAGAAAGAACTGAAAAAAGTCAAATTTATTATTTTCGAGATCCCGGAGAAGATCCTGCAGATTAAAATATTTCGGGCGTACCTCGGTGAGGGAGGAGCGCGGGAACACGTTACGATTGGCCGAAAAACACAGACAGACACGAATAAAAATGAAAAAAGTGAAATACAATGAAAAAAATGAATAAAAAAAACCAAGAAGCAAAGCAACAGCGAGAAATGGACGAGGTCTTACGTTTATATATAAATAATTATGAGAGAGAGAGAGAGAGAGAGAGAGAGAGAGAGAAAGAGAAGGACGAAGAAGAAGAAGAAGAAAAGGGAGAAAGGAGGAGAAAATAAAAAGATAAAACAAGAACTTAACTAAGAAACGATCTTGTACTCTACAACTAAGTAATTGTTTTTTATATGCGACATAGTATATTATTATATTATATATTATTAAAAAAGAAATAAAATAAAAAAGCGAAAGGAGTCGATAATGAGAAGAAGAGTTAAAAAGTAAAGAGAACAAAAAAAACACGAAATAATAAAAACATGAGAAAAAATTACAGCTGAGAAAATCGTATGCAGCTAGAGCGTAAGCGTGCGTTTAAATACAATAATTTACTATATATACAAATCATATGAAAATAAATAATAACGAAAAATATAAAACAAAACAAGAAGGAAACAGAAAAAAAAAACACACATGATAAAATGAAAAACCACAGAAAATTCAATAGGTTTAATTCGAATTGATGATAAAAAATGAAAAAAAAAAAAAATTAAATAACTTTTAGTGTTATGTTTTATGTACTATAGATAGATGCTACGATAATGATATGAGCGAATACAGCAATGATTTGGACAGGAGGGATATTTTTTTATCATTTTAATTTTGTTGTTGTTATTTTTTTTTCTTTCAACTATTTTTAATTTTTTTTTTTTTTTTTCTACGATCTCGTCCACTTCCGGCACAAGAGGAACATCGAACTTATTCGACGTTTTATCTGCGTTCAAATTCTCCTGGGACTTTCGACAGTTATCCGAAGAAAAAACCGAAATAATCGGTTCTTCCCCGAAAAATCGGACTGAATTTTTATTCGAGGTTTTAATCGTCGCGATTTTTTTCAACGTGATCTCCGGTTCGTCCTGCAAAGAATAGGGGAATCGATTTTTTTCGTAAAATCGAAATTCGAACAGCGCCTTATTGATTGTTTTTTTTTTTTCCTTCTTTTAATCGATTTCTTGATATCGTCAATCTTTTCTTTAATCTCGTGTCGACGATTCTTTTTCCATGCCGAAGAATCGTGCTATTCGCTCACGTAAAGCTGTACAATTTTTTTTTTGCTGATTTTATTATTTAAAGAAAGAAAAGAAACGAAAATATATCATGAAATTTGTTATTACATTGGAATGAGAGATTTTTTTTTTCAATTCATTTTTTACCTTGTTTTTCTCTCCCTTTTTCGTGGTTTGGAATTTTCTTTATTCGAAATACCACGAAAGAGATAAAAAATCACATTCGTCATGATTATTTATGAAATTTGATGTTTCTTCAACACTCTCGACCAAGTTTTTTTCCCTCTTTTATTCTTGGATTGGCAAATTGCTCAAAAGTGGCATAAAAAAGTGATTGAACTGTTTTTTCGAAATTTTTGACAGATTCGTCATTTCCTCGGGATAAAATGAGAGGCAAAAAGAGTATAAAAATTTTTGCTGAGAATAAGCAAATTTTCTTTAAATCGATTTTTCTAGAAAATCGTCATCGTCGTTGCTGCTGTGTAGCCTGTGCGTTTTAAAACGCCTCTCGTATGTATGCGAATGTGTGATTTTGGCAAGTACGTTTTTTATAATCCAAGCTTGTGCGATTGAGTAAAAAAAAAACACAAAAAACAGAAAAAAATATACATATATATTCGTAATAGGAAATATAAATGTTGCGTAGGTCTTTAGCGTTGATTCGTCGATCGTTTTGTGTATTTGGTATTTTATAACGACCACGCATCTCGGATCTTGCTTCTATATATTTTTATTCCAATTTTTCATTCATCGAAATCTCAAATTTTTTGGTTAATCGTCCAATTCGTGTAGTCGAATAAGTGGAAGAAAAAAAATGCCTGTACAATCCCAAAATCTGAAGTAACGTTCGATTGAAAATTTCGACTCTTTCTAATGTGATAAATTTTTCAATAAATTAACGACATTCCAAATCATCGATTTTTCATAATGCCAGCAATAGTAAAAATGTGATAAATCGATTTGAGAAGCTTTAAAGTTGGTTCACATTTTTCACATTTTTAGACATTCAATAATTTTTTGAAATCTCGATGAAAAATCAACCAAAATTTCGGGAATTCGCGAAAGGTCATAAAAATATTTAACAAATGATCCAAAACTGTGAATTGTTTGAAAAGGTTATTTTTTGAAAAATAATAATATCACGTAAAATGTGGTCAATAAATATCGAAAATTTTGAATAATTGACACATTTTACTTGATTTTTTTCGTTCTGCAGCGAACTGTTCTCGAATTCCTCGAGAAAGGGAAAAACCGAAGAAAAAAAAAATCAGCAATAAAACAATTTCAAGATGCAACGAAAGCAAAAGAATAATAATGCGAATTATTGATTTAGACTCTAATCGGAAATCGTCACAAAAAATCAATTTTTCCATTTCAATGGCAAAGATTTCCGAATAAAAAGAATTATGAGCCCAAGTGTGATGAAAAAACAAAAAAGAAGAGAAACATTTTGAAGGCAATATAAAAACCGTGCCTCATGGAATATTTCGTGTCGAGAACGAATCCGAGACTTCACCAACAAAAAAACACGAATGAGTTCCAGTCTCTTAACATTGAAAAAAACTTGATGCAATAAAGACGAAAAGTACGAAACAGTTTTCGAAAGAACAAACAAACGTCAAAGGAATTAAAGCGTCGATAGTTTTTAGGAACCTCGAAATTTTCATCTTAGAACGAAAGAAAAAGTGAAAACAAACATATTTTTGTACTCTCAGCCTAGAATCACGTGTGCCGGATCCGAGATGCGTGAGTGTAGTCAAGCGATCGATCGATTGTATATTTGTCATCGGGGTAAAAAGCAAATAATAAATTAAACAAATTTTTCAATCGAACAGTGCGGTTTGTAGAATTGTCCGACAGTCGTTTCTCTCGCTCGAACTTTACTGACGTGCGAATTGAAAAAAAAAACAAAAACATAACCAAAAAATAGTAAACAAACAGTGTCTAAAATCCCGGAGTTTTGTAGACGGTCGATAAACATTCCGATATATCAATGTTGTACGAACTTTCGGACCAATCTATAGCCGCAAATGCACATGGCATACATTTCAAATAATAATATTAATAATAATAATAATAATCGAAATAATTTTTTCAATGCTCGGCATCTAACGTGTAAGTAGAATTTCAACGTGTAAATATATAACGTAATAATGAATTATCATAATGAAAAAAATGACGAGAATATTTTGAAAATGAAAACAAAAGGAATAATGCAATTTTGATTGAGCTCGTTCCACACTGTTATAATGTTTTATAACATTATGAGTAAGAAATGAGAGAGAAAAAACCATGCACACAACACAAATGCATCCTTTATGCAGTATTGTGATTCAGGCGAACTTTTACATGTCTTTTTTGTGACGACAGAGCGGTGCTCGTAATCATTATGTATTCACCAATAATCTCGTGTTCGTGATTTTAAATATTAGATGCTCTGTGGTGAAAACGTGATTGAAAACAAAATGAGGGAGAAATGATGAATTATTGGAAAAAAAAAACTATTGTGTTACCAAAATATACATTATAACGATATGAGGATTAATTGTTGATATTTATGAAGCCCGATTTACAGTCGTTCTCGGTTCAATTCTTTTGTTATTTTTCCATTTACTATGTTTTGTTGTTATTATTATTATTATTATTATTATTATTATTATTATTATTATTTCATCGATCGTTCATCATAGATTGACGACAACTTTAAAGTTCTTAGAATGCCTGCGTGAAAGAATTTCGTAAGAATAGAATTTTTCTCATATATTTCAATGGATTTCCGATGAATTTTCGTTTGGCAAATACTCAACAACGATCGACGAACCAAACATCGCTACTCTGTGAGGTAAGTGTTCGATCGATGTTTATTCTCGAAAAATATTTTCTCGTTGACTCAATGATCGATGATTTTCTAGTCAATGCGATTGAAGACATTTTTTAACATGAATTCCCAAGACTTTGCCTGCGTTAGCCCCCTAAGACGAACGAATTGATTTTTTTTTAAATAAATCTCTCGCGGATCGTAGAGTGGTTGAAAAAAAATTCCCAAGGGACTAAGTAGTCGAGCAGTTACCTGCTGAGTGGAAATTCCTGACTCAGTCGGTAAGAATGGGTTACGGTGTGTAAAGTATGAATTTGCAACGAATATATGACTTGAAACATCCAAATCTTGGAGAAGTGAATATAAAGGAAATATAACACAATAGTTCCAGAAGAAAATCCAGTTTAATGCAAATTTATTTAAGAATAAACTAACTGGACTCGGTTGGTATGTTACCGACGGCAGTCGGTAACTTACCGCCTGAAATGCCTCAAATCACAAACTACTTCCGGGTGGCTACCCCCTCCCACGCTATATTAAACTTTGCTAGAATGAAAGTTAAAAAAATTCAGGCTCATTTTCAGGCGATTTTTAGTTTTCGTTATTTGGCATAAGTATTATCCGACAAACGCTTTAATCGATGTATTCATCACCGCCAAACGATTTCGCGTCGATTTGACCCTTAGTAAACTTGGCTGGTATAAAAATACAAATTTTGGAACAAACTTTGAGGCAATTTTCATTTTTCGTTTTTGACATTAATATTATCCAACAAACGCTTGAATTATCCTGACAAACTCGGGTAAGCGATCGACAATCGATTAGCATTGGAAAAATTGGAAAAAAAGTCGAATTTGGAGAGCTTGGAGTTATCGTGGGTGAAACAGGGCCCATCCTGCAGCTTGACTAGAAAAAAAGAAAGAGCCTGGGGAAGGGAGTCTGTGGAAAATCGATCGGGAGGGTTCGCCGGCATCGGATATGGTTCCCCCATTTGAAAGCACACATGAACAAACGCGTGTGTCCGAGGTTAAACGTGCCCCGAGTAATACCGAGGCAAGTAAGTTTTCATGCGCTCGTATTGGTGGCTCGCAGGGGGTTTTTTAGTACGTCGGCGTCGCCGGGCTGGGGCGGGGCGTGAGGGCGCCACTTTCGCTATCAGTTTTGGCCGTAACGCGCGCTGGACGCAGAAAGCCACAAGGCGCTGTCAAAAGTTCACGAGTCGATTTTGTATCGCTTCCCCTGTGTGTGAGCAAATCTCTCTCGCGCGTTCTTCTCCCAGCTTAGGAGCGGCTGTCCTGGGTTTTTTACAACCGCTCCTCGCGTGTGCGTGTGTGTGAGAGACTTGTACGATTTTTTAATATTAATATTCCTACAAAAATACAATCCTATTTATTTTTAAAAATACGGAAGGACGAAATATCGAAGGTTTTTCGAGCCGGCTCGAAATTAATCCCCATGTCGATCGCTCTCTGATGTATGTATACATGAAAAGTAATAGAGTGACTAATCAAGGACGATTATTTATTTTCTCGTACGAAAAATAAAGATTCCTGCACACGATTTTAATTGAAAAAGTGTTGTTTTATTCCATCTTTTCTTCGATCTCGAATTCATTTCGACACACATATAAAAAAAAAGCAATCCTCCTGTGTTCGTGGGGGTAAAAAGGGAGAGAAAAAACGTCGAGATTGCGCGCGCGACTCGACTGCTCTCTGGCGCGCGTTACTCTAATATCCCTTTAGCCCTGGGAGGACACACAGTGTTGCTCCCTCTGTCTCCTTTTTATTTCTGTCAACGTTATACTCCCTTATATACCATCGACTCGGCTCTATAGCTTTTATATTTACAAATACATATATATATATATATTATATCATATATAATATATGTATATATATATTTATATACGCAACACGTCAATATACTTGTGGCGTTAACAGAATTTCGGGGCTGTGCCGGGACACGAGAGCAGCTTCTCCTGCGTATTATCGATCAAATATATAGGCACCGATTCTCGTGAAAGGAGCGTGCTCTTTTTTTCACTTTAAAATAAATAATATCGTTAATACGAGGCAAAAGTGCGGTGAAGTGATTATTCAAATATTCAAGTGCCAGTGACGAAATAATTCGTGTGCTTTTTATTTATTTTCATCGTTCCCTCCACTCTGGCATGAGAAAATCGTGAATTTTTCAATCTTCTTAGTTTTATTGACCTCTCGTGTCGTGATTATTCCATTCGGTGAACAACATCTTCAACGTGCATGTCGATCCACGAAGACAACGACGATTTTCCCGATACCTAGCACAGCCAATCGTCGACTCGGCAGGCTCCGGATTTTTTTGAGGATGTAAGTTTTTTACTACCTCTTCCCTAATCAACCCTTCGATAAACCAAACTCACTCCCCTATGGATTTCAATCTTCTATCAATTTAGTCGAGGCTTTTCTCACACTCTCAATTTCCTTTCACAATCATTTTTATCGTCTTACTTTTTCGTTATTTTTAGTCCCAGTCGGTTTTCTTGTAGCACGAAGAATTCCAGATTTGGAGATAATTTTTTCGAAATAATGGAATCCATTTTCAGAAAAATGTTTTTCGATAGATCCTCAATATTTTAATTTAGAACATTTTGAACTTTTGAACAATGACAGAATATCGAAGAAAATATATTTTTCGTAAAAGCCTCGCTGTTCCCTTCGTAATTTATTTCACGCAATTAACGAGGTGTCTCAAAGATAATTATTCTCCTCATTAAATTCCGTTTTGCCCTAAACTTTAATAGTTTCGTTCCCAAAAAACAATCGTGCGTTGAATGGAAGCAAAATTGACGAAGAAAAAGCATTTTTTCGTCGAAAAATGTTGTTTTATCGAAACAAGAGTGAAGTGTAGTCCGTAATAATTTTTTTTCTTGCCCTTCGTCGTTTCGAACGATATTTTTTTCCGAAAAAAGGAACTGTTCCACGAAACAAAGCTGTTTGTTTAAGCAAAACTGCCGCGTAAGCAGAAACGAGTATTTTAACCCGAAATTTCGTATCGTTATTTTTCGCCCTCCCTTGTTCTCCTCGTTTTCGTTTATAATATTGACCCTCCCAGGCCCGTTACGCTTTCTACCCTCGAGCGTAGGAGGAGGAGGAGGTGGAGGAGGAAAAGTGGTGGGCGTTGAAGGAAAGGGAAATATATATACGTATATATATATTTATAAGAGAACGGTCCTCTCGTCGATCGTTCAACCTCCTCTCGTCCGCGGATTCCCTCGACCGTGTTTCTCCTCGAGCAACGATAAGGTTCGCTCTTTCTCTCTACCCTCTTGCCTCTCATCTCGAGCTCCTATCAAAATCGAACGAGAGAGAAAGAGAGAGCGCGAGAGAGAGAGAGAGAGAGAGAGAGAGAGAGAGAGAGAGAGAGAGAG
>JACEOJ010000056.1:367291-422619 GCA_013761285.1 Campoletis sonorensis
GAGAGAGAGAGAGAGAGAGAGAGAGAGAGAGAGAGAGAGAGAGAGAGAGAGAGAGCCAAGAGTCGAGGATGATAAGAATTGGGGTAGACGAAGCTTCGTTCGAAATGAAAAAAAAAAAAAAAAAAAAAAGGGATGGGGAGGTAGAGACGGGGGGGGGGGGGGGGGGGGGGGTGACAACGAAAGGCTTATCTCTCTCATTTTCTCCGAACGCTTGCTACAGACTTCGAAGAAAAATTAACTCCCCAAGGGATTCGAGTATAACCTAGAAATTTACGATATTATTTTTTTTTTTTTGTAAATATTTTCAATTTTTTTTTTTTTTTTTCGTGTTTATACGCGAACCGAAATATTTATATTTTCTGTTTTCGTATTAATATTTATCGGTATTTATAAATTGTAATGATATTTTAAGGAAAAGACGATTTGGCTGAACGGAGATTATTGTTTGAATAGTAGAGCGCGGGCGTAACGTGCGCTATTTTAATCTTTTCCGAAATCCTCGACTATTCAGCACGAATCTCTAAAATAAGCGAAACGCGATTTTGCGTGATAGCCTAATGTACCCTCTCATAAAACACACACACATTTATATATATATATATAAAAACATTATTTTACCGCGTCTAATATACACGATTATTAAGATTTCTCAAAATTCATCATAACATCGATCCAAAGTTTACTCTAAATAATCTTTCGTTCGAATCAATAGATCGAAACATTCCCATCACAGTCTTTTCTCGTTTCCTGAATATTTTTTTACACTACGAAACATTTTTTTTGATTGAATTTTTCATTGCAAAATTTTTTTTTTCTTTTTTTTTTTTTAATTCAATAGCACGTGGAAATTTGTAGAAAATCTAATATTTTTTTATATTTTTGTAAATAATTGAAAATTGATTTTTCAAGAAGTTTAGATCGAAAAGGGAGGAAAATTTTTTGTATTTAATTCTTAATTAAATTGAAAAAAAATTTGAAATTTGAAAATTTGATTCTTGGATTTTTTTTAAATTTTGTGCACACACCCCGTTTTTTTTGCTTTTTTTTAATTTTTCGTTTGCGGTGGCAAAGACGATTGACGTGAAAATGTATTTTGTCGGATATTGAGAAAGGGGTTGGCCAACGTCACACGGAATGACGTTCGCGAGAAGTTGTTGGCGAAAAAAAGAAGTCGAAACGAATCCTGCCCCGAAGCGCAGACTCCGAATATTGGTCCATTTTTCGCTCGCCCAAGCGGACAAGAGTCTACGCCTACACCCAGTTTTTCCATCTCCACGGGCAAACCGAAAGAATTCTTCGAGCGAAATAACGAGGACTTTTTTTCTTTTCTTTATGACGCAGAATGAAAAAATCGATGAAGAGACAAAATTTTAGTGATTTCGTATTTTTTATCAATTTTTCAATCAAATTTGAGGGAATTCCATTTAAATTTTGCATTGTTTTTATTAAAAATAATATTTTTGAATTTTTGTTACGAAATTTTTAATACGAAATTGTCATTTTTTATAAAAATATGTTTTTTTTCGATATTTTCAATTTTTTTATCAAATTGGAAAATCCTGAGTTGAATTTCCGACGAAAATTTCTCATCTCCTCTCTCGCAAATCGAGTCCTAAAAAAAAACAATAACCCTTTCCCTTGTACCGGAAACTAGATTCGAAGAAAATTCGAACAAAAGAGACGGGAACGAAGTTTTTTAAAATCCTTTTTATTTGATCGTCGGTTCGAGTTGGTGGAACAGAGGAAATCGTGTAAATTTAAGGGTCAGAGGGTCAAGAAAACAGTAAACATAGTAAAACTCTTGTTTTTTTCTTGCGAAACTTCCGGGGCGACCGGATGTTCCAAGGATCTTTGCCAATTCCGAATAAATCTTGAGTTCTGTCAAAAAAGTCGTGAAGACCTTTTCCAAAATCTTTTCCCGAGGATAAAACAAAAAAATGGGTTTTTGCAAAGATTTTTTCCTCTCATTTCTTGGTTACTTATTTTTTAAATGTTTTTTTAATGAAATTGCAAATTTTAACTTTGCATTTTCTCCTCGACGAGACTACGAACATAAAACTCTTTCGAGTAGCGATAAAAGTATAAATACACGTTTGTATAAATGCATTCCAGCTGCACATCGTGCTTTTGATGAGATATAAACGTTGAGAAAAAAATATGAGACTTTGGCGAAGCAGAGATGAATTTTTTTGTACTTTCGAGACTCAAAATAATAATTAAAATAGTACAAGCGATTAATTGCATTTTTTGTATTGATTATTAACGAGAATTGACAGTCCAAATGTAGATTTTAATTCAGCTGCGAAATGGTATTTTAAAAATTTATAAAATTACTTATTTTTCTTGAGCAGGGTTCAAAATATATTCGCAATGCTTTGTAGTTCATGGAAATTGAAAAAAAAAAAAAAAATTCGTTGGCTTTCAACAATACAAAGTTCAATATATTTCGCTGCGAGGTATTGGAAATTCTCTTTCGATGAGTGAAGTGACGTTCGAAGCTTCGCCATTTTCCCGAAGATGGAGATATTGCCATTTGACGTTTTTTCATCACCTTTTTCCAATTTTTTTTCGACATTGTTGAGAAAATGAGTTTTTCTCTTTCGAATAGAAATTCAATGGCAAAATATAATAAAAGTTCAATTTTTTCTTCCATTCTAATTATTATTGTTGTCTCTCCGGGACTTTCGAAATTGTAATAATTTCCAAGAGGCTGTTAACAGCAAATTGGATCCTCTTCAACAAAGTTCATCGAGCCAAGTAAATTGCGATATTGTCCGAGAAACTGATGCTCGAATTCAATTAAACCCGAAAATTCCGATTCAAATGGCTCCAGCGTCCAGGCTATTGAAAATATCGAAAAAACTCAAATAACAATTTTGTAGAAAAACGAAAAACCTAAAAAAAAAGTCCCATGAAGAAACCTCGTAAACCGAACCCTTTCCAAGTTACAGTCGATTGAAAAAAACATTTTTTTTTCCAAATTCAATAAAACTCGTTTTTTACTAAAGAATAGTCCCTCAGGCTTCGTCAAAATATATTTGACGGCCAATCAATTACTTCCAAATAAAAAACACTCGCTCCTTAATTGATCCCCATTGAAGCGTTCCTTTGAAATTCATTATTTTTTCGTATGTTGCAGATTCGAGGTCGTAAAGGGTTGACGTCGGAAGGGTGGCGTCGTTCGGTGGTCCGAGCAGGGCGCGGTGTTCGAGGAGGTAGAGCGAGAGCTAAAACGCGGGGTGTGTATGTGCGTGAGTTTGTGTTTAGAGTGTTGACAGTGTGGCGGGGGAAGGGGGGCAGAGCAGGGAGCTTTGTTGTTGCGAGTGTCAACGCCGGGAAAGGATCGAGTCCTTGAGTGTTTCGCGAGTGCAGCACTCGGGGGTGAATTCGTAAGAAAAATCGTAAAGAGCGAAAAAAAACAAAATAATAATAAAGTTGTGAAAAATATTTCGTGCAATCATCGTTAGTGGAAGGAAAATAAACGGAAAGAAAAGATAAACAAAAACAAAAAAGAAAGATAATTAAATAAAAAAAAAAGCTCGTTCCGGTGAGCTTTTTTTTTTTATCGAAATTTTTGGTGTCTGCTCGAAGTTTCGTTCGCGAAACTTAGTGCTAAAGGAGAACAGAGTGGCGGGTGGCTTTATTGCCCTCCCGCGATAGGGCCTGATAAATAAAAGAGGCGGGGGTGGCGTTTGTGAAGGCAACGTGTAGCAAGATGGGCTGTGCCATGTCTGCGGAAGAGCGGGCCGCTCTGGCCCGCAGCAAACAGATCGAGAAAAATCTTAAGGAGGATGGCATCCAAGCGGCCAAGGACATCAAACTCCTGCTGCTTGGTAAGTTTTATTGAAAAATACGTTTTTCGAAAATTATGGCTTGAAATTGTTTTTTTTCGTCGTCGAAAAGGAACAAAATTTCTATTTATTATTTAAGAGGGACTCACAATAAATGTTGAATTTTTTTCTACGATAATTAAACGATCGTTTATTTTGGGTTAGGACTGTCATTAATTATTTTCAACACTGCACTGAAACACTGGGTCAATTTGACCCGAATTTGCATTTCATGCGGTTGACAACATCAACTCTTACATCGATTATTATTGAAAAATTAAAATCACGAATTGCGTCATAAAACCTCGAAAAATATTAAAATTCAAGCGATAATCGAAAACTTTGTCTTTAGCAAAAGTGAGGATTGTACTAAAAAAATGATAATTTTTATGTATTCGTGCCAAAAAATGAGTCCGGGTCAAATTGACCCAGTGTATTAACGAAAAATAACACAAATCAGTTTTTGTTTTTCTTTTATCGTTTGGGACTTTTCGTTAATTTGCCATTAAATAAAAAATAACTTTTCATACATTTCGTTATAAAATAATTTCCAAAGGAAATTAAAAACCGTTTGAAAAGTATAGTCCTTTATGCGGCAGACGAAAATTTGTCAGAGAAAAATTTACGCAGCATTTGCAGTTTTATTCGAAAAAGGAAGAAAAAAAAAATACAACAGCGTTTGTCTCGTGCGGGTTTGTGCAGTAGGGACCGCGAACTAATTTCAATTAGTCAAATGGCCTCGTTAAACTCGAGCCGGGCCTCACCCTGACGCAGAACAATGAGCGAGAAAAAGAGGCACAGAAACAGCGAAAGAAAAAAAAAGGGACAGAATTTCGCAAACGCGTTACGCATTCTCTTTTTTTTTCCTTTTTCTCTCCTTCTTCCTTTTCCTCTTTTTTTCTCTCCTTCATTTTTCCCCTTAATTTTGCTTCCTTTCTATCCCTCTCAATTCTTTTTTCTTTTTTCCCTCTTTTTCTCTACATTTCACTATTTTTTAAACTACCTTTTCGTTTTATTTTCTTCTCATTCTTTACCATTTCCTACATTTTTTTCTACTTTCTGTGCCCTCGTTATTTTCGTTATTTTTTTTTCTCTTCTCTCTCTCTCTCTCTCTCTCTCTCTCTCTCTTTCTCTCGATCTTTGTTTTTATATGTTTTTTCTCTTTTTCTCTCGTCTTTCAACGCTCTCTCCCTTCCATTTTTCTCGGTCATGATCCCACATAAGTAGCACAGACTCACTAGCGAATTCTCTCTCGCAGCACCCAACGACGAGAACGATCCATACGAACGAGGTTATCGTACGTCGTTTCCTTCCTACGGTAGAATTTTGCACGAGTGTCAAAAAAACTGAATTTTTATTTAAAAAAAAACGAAATTTAGGATCAATTTAATTTCCACGAACACAAAACCCAATTTTTTGAAATCGATAATCTCAAAAATAAATAATTAAACCCTGATGCTATTTTTAGCGTGCGATTATTTTGAAAAAATCATAAAACTTTAGACAACGGTTAATGAAGGAGCTAAGAATTAATCACAAAGTAATTATCTCGCTCGTTAATCTCGAGAGTTTGTTGTTTAAGCTTGAAAGAAAAAAATAATGAAGCTCTCGGGGCTCATAAGAGTACGAAATTGCGCTTCAGAAGAAAAAAAAATGAAAAACGGAGAGAAAATAACATTAGAGATGAGGGGAACGAGCTCGCGTGTGTGAAAAAATTTGCGTGACGTCTCGAATCCTTCTCGCAATGGCGACACACGAATACACTACGTTGTATACGTTCTTTCGAGCAATTCGATGCTTTTATTATTACTTTATGTTGGTACTCATTCGTGCTAGCACGAATCGACAAAGTTGCAAAGAGAAAGAGAGAGAGAGAGAGAAAGAAAGAGAGAGAGCGAAAAGAGAGCTTTTACCTACGAAGCTCTCATAAAAATCGATAAAGTTATCGAGGCTCAGAGTTCTGTAGGTTCAAACCACCGGAAGTCATTTCCTTTATCCGCACTGCGTGCTTTATTTATTCAATTTTTCTATATTATATTTCACGCTAATAGATTTTTTTTTTTTTTTTACTCTCATCACCGAATTGATATTCTTGACATTTGTCAAACGTAATTCATCGTCGCTTTATTTCAACTCGTCTCCAGCATGTTTTTTATTTTCACAAGAAACTAAGGCGACGATCCAGTTTCGTTTATTGTGCGAAAAAAAAAATTAGGGTCGAGTTTTTTTTTCGGAATATTTAGAGCATTTGTTTATTCATTGAGGATTTAATAGTTAATTTTTTTGGTAATTTTGAATTTTTCAACTGATTATATCGCGATTATGTAATTATTCAATTTTATAATAATCGCTATAGAAATTTTCCCTTAATAAAACATTTAATCAAGATTCCCGATCGAAAATTAACCGGAACGATAAATCCGTTAGAATGTAATCATGACCCTTGCGATCTCCAAACGGAATGATAAAGCACTTGGAATAAATGATCGTGTTGTCGCACACCCGATCGTCCGCGCTATCATAAATTTCGCGTGCCCGAGTTTGGGCGGATTTCAGGGTGGACTTTCGCCCCCGTGCTATTTTTGGCAATTTGCCAAATCCGTACAGCTTTTATTACCGTTGGATCTCACTTTATAGAGCGACGAGATAAAAAAAAACGAAAAAAAAAAAAAACAAAAAAACGTTCAAATCAACCCTCAACAATTTCAACACTTGAAAAATCTCGAAAGATTAATCTCCGAGTCAAATTCACACATTTTTGTGTTAAATTCACATCGATTTTCATTTTCGTGTAAAAATTTTCACCATTTTAATCAATTTTTCTTATTTTAAATTAAAATTTAAAAAGATTTTCGACATTTTTAAAATTTTTTTCATTTGCATCTACTTAATTAATTGAATTTCTCTTTAAATTGATTGATAATTTTATCAAAAAAATTGAAAAAATTTCGCACACTCGATTTTTTCAAACGTCAATGCAACCGTAGAACGAAAATGTTGAGATGAGCATCAAGCCTCCAGGAATGATATTGATCCGCCTCTCTTGACGACGTTCCTCGACGAGTTGACCAAGATAGCAATGGTTTAGCGAGCTCGCAACTTAGCGATCAATAATATTCGCATATATTTCTATTTTTACATAAATTTAAGTGTAAATATAAATATAGATATTTGAATATATCTCCAGAAATCCATGAAAATATCATTGAATCAATAGTTCATTCATCGAAGTCGTTTAATTTGACGTTTTTCACACTTTCTCCCCAAACCTTTACGTTTTTAGACTTCTTTAAAAATAACTGATTATTTAACCGAGCTGTCAAAAGCTGTCATTTGAAAAAGCATCGAATCGAAGTATATTTAATTAAAAGTCGCAGGATCGAAAAAACGATTTTTCATATTAAATATTTTGTTTTTACAATAATTTGACTTCATCCTTCGAAATAATGATAAATAATTGTTTCGTTCGAATTAATCGTCACGATTAATTGACGTTGTCAACATTATTTCAAGCTCAGAATCCTTGACTATTCTAAAATTATGATTCGTCGTCTTGCGAGACTTTTAAATGCAAAAGTCAATTGAGAGCTCGTCGTCTCGGGATTCACGTGTTTACATTTCTCTATATATATATTTATATGCATAATAGACATCTCGTCTCGCTCGTGACACTCGAAACCTTCTGTGCAACGATATAATCGAGCGCTTCTCACCCGACCTGTGTCTCAGTGGTTCTCAAAAAAAGATCATTCTTCTCAATATTTAATGAAGGCATCAATATTTATCGAAATTATTGGAATAAATATTGCCTCCTGTCAAACTGACGTTTGAACTTTCAATAAAATCATTATTTTCCCTTAAATAAGCAAAAAACATTTTTATCAGACACTTTTTTAAATAAGTAAATTACTTTTTTTTCCACATCAGAAAAGTTCCTGTGACCTGTGACCTTTCAATAATAATTTTATTTGTTTTTCTCCTTTCGACGAAGATGCCAATCGAAAATAGATCCATGAATAAATCTTATTAAGCAATTATTCTTTAGCGACTTAATTTATTGTCGAAATTTTTTTTTTTTCTGCAACTTTTGACTCTGACATTCCGAGCAAAAAATATTCCTGGACATATTTTTCCTTGTCTCCTCGCTACTAATTCGAGACACAAAAAAAACACATGCTGCTGCCATGTGTCATGGAGAGTTTTGATAAAAAAAAATAAAAAAAAAAAATAAAGAAACACAGAAGCAACATATATTCATGAATAAAGTCGAGTGCTTCCGGTTCAACAAATCCTAACACGTGATTTACTCGCAACGAGGAAAGATGTGACGACGGAGCGAGGAAGAAAAAAAAAAAATGTAAAAACGCCGAAAAACAAACGAAAAAAAGGCAAATAAAAAAATAAACGAATCTGTTGCTTCGTTGGCATGCTGACTAAGCGCCGTTTTCTCTTTCTCTTGGCACACTCTGGCCTTCCCAACATTCTCCGCGTGCTTGAGACATTTCTCGACATTCATTCACCCTTTACAGCTCAATTTCTTTCTTCCTCCTCTTTTTCAATCGTGTACAACAAAAACTTATCAATTCATTCGATGATGGATTATTATTATTTTGCACTTCCGGTTCGTTCAATTCATCACAGATGCTCAAATTGACCTCATTTTTTTCGTTACATCATTCGATCGTCGTTTATTATTTTCAATTGACATTTTATTCAGAGGCAATTCATTCGTCTCAATAATTTTAATTTAAAAAAAAATTAATTACAGACTCAATTAACGTCGAGTCTAATATTGAGAAAAAAAAACATAAATAAATACTTTTTATTCGACCGTAATTTTTTTTTCGGCATGTTTCATTGTATGTTTTCATTATGTTTAACAAATTTTTATAACGACTTTGACACATGTGACGAGGCACCACGAGAAAAAAAAACATAAATAACGTGAGCTTCGTTCCCACAAAGCTCAAAATTCTCAAACACGTTCTCTCTCTCTCTCCCTCGCGGTGCATCGAGGCTTTCGTAGGAAATATATTACCCTGCTTATTGGTCTTGGGAGCCGACGTCATCGACCAAGTAAACGACGTTCCCTCGGCTGCAAACTCCCCGAGGATCAAATATTATCCTCATCGGACGTGTTCGTCGAAAAAAAAAAAAAAATCTGTAGATTATTAATCACACTTCTGTCAAAAATAAAAATAATTGAACGATACTTTTTGGTGAATCCCAAATTCAGGCAATTTTTTTATCATAAAAAATATTAAATTTTTTTCATTATTTTCGATTTTTATTCAATTATTTTGTACTTTACGCAGGAGAAAAAAAAACTAGAAAAATACACAATTTCTGTACATACGCAAACGTGATCCACGATCGGTGTCAGTTTCGTATTATCTCCGATGTATTTTTATCTGCGTGTATTACGCGCTGCGCCGTGACTTATCTTCGGTAAATGTACCAACTCTCTGTATGTCCATGACCGTGCTCGCCACTCACGTTTACCAGATAAAAAAAAAACAAAAAAAAATCTCCCACAAGCCGCGAACTTTACCGAGTGGATAAAAGAATCGTTCGAACGGGAGATGAAAGAGTCGAGATTATCGAAACTCTCATTCAATTTTTCTTTCACTTCGTGAATAATTCATTCTCGTTATTCCTACAATAAATGAAGAAACACTCTGTCAACTTTGCTTCCCAAGTCGAGAATAATTGTTCATAAAAAAAAAAACAAATTGATTCAAAAACAATCAATCAATAAAATTTAATCCAAAAATCAATGAAAAACTAAACAGATCAGTGTCAAGATTCTTCGTCTCATGAATAATTTCGTATTTATTTAAAAAAAAAATAATAATAATAATAAAAATAGTAGAAAAAATCATGAAAAAATGATTATTTTTGAATGTTTTTTTTTTCTTCGTCAATAAAAGTTCTTGCTTTATTTATTTTTGATTAAATAACGATTAGGCTGAGTATTTGAAGTGCATTCTCCGAGATTATTAGGCTGACGATTTTTTTTCATTTTTTTTTTTTTTTCATTCTCCTACTTCTCGGTTGGGGAGCTCGAACAATGTACAAAGGGCGATACTTAAAACATGCTCTACTGCGATACAAGTATTATTCGTGCGTATATAGATGTAGTTTGCATGTATGTACAACAAGAGGCGTGAGTGTATGACTATTATAGGCGGCTACTTAGCTGAAAGAGCTTTTTAAAAAGAGGGGCGAGGGCCACCCGTGGTAAGCAGGAAAAGCAAGTTCCGCCATCGCGTACACGTCATATCCGCTTATAAAACAACGAGCATTCCCTTCACCCACCAGCTGATCATACTAACACATATTTACATTATTCCGCTATCTCTTGACGTTACTTTTTCTTCTTTCATCGTGCCTCGTCTTTAGATTCGCGATTCGATAGGCTCATTTTTTTATTATCGCTATTTTTTCTTTTTTTTTGCTTTATTTTTCCCATTTTTAAGAAATTTTATGATGGGATTACGGGGAATAAAAATTATTTGAAATTTGGTGAATAACAAAAAATGATCATTTTTTCTCAATTATTTCTTCAATTTCGATCTTTTTTCGTTTTTATTTTTAATTTTTTTTCATGTTTACAGGTGCTGGAGAATCCGGGAAAAGTACGATTGTGAAACAAATGAAGTAAGTACGAATTTCTTGGAAATAAGAAAAATAATAAAATGGATAATATGAGCAATAATTATGATAAAATCTTCAGGGAGATGTTTTTTTGTTCGTAATTCGTGGATTTCGAAAACTCGTCACAACCGGAAGTTGTCGGTCAGCTGTTGACCGACAATTTGCTGTGACTTCATCGACAATCTCTTCAAAGTCTTGAGAAAATAAAAAAATAAAACAACAGGATAAAAATTTAAAGTTCCAAAAACGTCTGAAAAAGAGTAAAAATACGTTTTGTCGTATGTTAATTTGTGCGAAATCATTTGTGACTCGAAAAAGTGTCAAAAAAGGGAAAAAAAAGAGGTTCCTATGCGCGAGACCCAATTTTTGTCGTTTCTTTGTTTCCGGTTGCTCAAAAGCTTTTTGTCGTGAGGAGAAAAAAAAAATGGCAAAGAGAATTCGGGCCTTTTAAAATATTAATAATCAACGTGAATTTTTTTTTTTTTTTTTTTTTTTTTCAAAAATCGATGCTCAACGACGACACGTTCGTTTTTTTTTCAGGATCTTATTATACACTTCCGTTTCTTTATTATTTGCCACTATTTTCAATTCTTAAAATCGTACTAATGAGCAAAGTTCACACGCTCACTAATTATCGGTTTATTCGTTTTTTTTTCCATCTTTTCTACTACAAAATCCTGAACTTCCGGTGCATTGAAGATGAGAAATAAAAATTTACATGCCTTTAAGACTTCCGGTGTTTCGCTAATATGTTTCGTCGTGAATGGGGCCTTTTCATATTCTGGGACTCGCGCCGTTGGCACAAAAGAATTGCTTCATGAACAGCATCCGGTGTAACGGAAAATCTGTATCAACTTTTTTATCTGTGCAATTAAATTCTTCGAAAACGAAAAAAAAAGCAAAATTCCGGGGTCGACAGAAAAAAAGGTCCTTAAATTTTTTAATCGTAATTTTTATATCAAATTGTTCCTCCTTTGAATCAATATTTGTTAAACCATGATTTTCTTCATCTCCATCCTTTTTTTTATCGCCACTCAATCAATTATTGGATTTTTATTCTTCAATTAGAATTATTCACGAGAGCGGATTCACGCCGGAGGATTTCAAGCAGTACAGGCCCGTCGTTTATAGCAATACGATACAATCTCTAGTCGCCATACTAAGAGCAATGCCAAATTTGAGTATCAGCTACTCTTCGAACGAAAGAGAGGTAAGTTAATTTTTTTTTTTTTTTTTTTTTTTAAAAAAAAACAATAAATTCGTATTTTCTCTTGCAAAAAGGAAAAAAAAAAACATTCTTGACCAACAAATAATTCATCATCGAGTAAATGAACAACGACATTTCTCCAAATGTCAAAACTAAAGAAAATTGACCCCAGCTAATCAATTTTTCGACCATAAACTTCACAGTTCGGCAACTTTTTACCCCGGTATTTCCTTCAGCATAAAATTCTCTTCGTACGCGATAATAAATTTTAATTCACACCATTTTCTTGGTTTTTTTATACCGAAGAGAATGGTGTACGATAAAATAGTATTCAGTGAAAATTTGATGATAAAAACTCCCTAAAACGAGAAAAAGTTGAAAAAAATGAGTTTCGGGAAAATTAATTTGCGGTAAAAATAAGAAAAAAATGTAAAAATTTAGTTTCTCACGAAAAGCAACTTCAATAAATCGATTTTTTGTTTAAAAAAACCCCACGATCAAAAAAAAAAGTCTGTCACACGAAAGTAACGTTCTTAAGACTCAAAATAATCGATTTACGTATAAGTTTAATTCGCGTTGTTGTTTTTTTGTCATTCTTAAAAGAAAGAGAGAAAGGTTCGAAGACATTGCGTGCCATTGTGGATGTGGTTTGCCACGGTTCAACGATTATCTCATGAATGAAGCACATTCAGTGGAGCGCACTTCGAATGTTCACATGACTAGTCAACGAATCGTATACACAGATACAAACACACGCGCAAACAGCCTCTTCGTTGTACGAGAGAAACAACTTGAAAAAGAAAAGAAAAAAGAGAGAGAAAAAAAAAGTCCAATGAAGATGAAAAAAAAGAACCCAACGAAGATGAAAAAAAAACGAGAAAAAAAAAATGAACAAAGTATGCAACTCTTTGGCTTTGATCGTACATTTAGTCCTCTTAGTTTATGCCACACAGTAAATTACGTACGATCAATTCCCGGAGGCGACCATTGGTCCGAATAATTCGATAATTATTCGCATCCTCTTTCTCCATCATCCGCAGATTCCTGTCAATTTTTACTCAGCTGTCAAATACTTGAAAAAAATTAAATAAACATCATATTTTTGAATTTTCATGTAAAAATATGAATTTTACGAGTTTTTGTCCTCATTTGCCATTTAAACTGCTTCGAAAATAAAGGAATGAATCGAAAACTTTGAATTATTTGGTAATTCTGTCACTTTTAATGAAAAAATTGAAAAACAATGTCACATTGCAATTTTTTATCGATTTATCTTAACAGTTTATGTAATTTTGGAAAAATAATTTACAGACGGACGCAAAAATGGTTTTTGACGTAATCCAGCGAATGGAAGACACGGAATCGTTCAGCGAAGAACTCGTTGCCGCGATGAAAAGGCTGTGGGCTGACAGCGGTGTTCAACAATGTTTTGGCAGAAGTAACGAGTACCAACTAAACGATTCAGCAAAATAGTAAGCCACGCCATATTTTTCATGCCATAATTTTCGAAAAAAGTTGAAATATCGATCTTCCGCATTAAAAAAAAATAATAAACCATAAAAACATGATAATTTGCTCGATTTATTGAAAATCGAAAAAAAATCCGATTCTCTAAATATCAATGAAAAATAAATGAAATTGACGACATTTTCCTACAAATTGAAATGAAATTGAAAAAAAAAACTTGTCCAAATCGTTTTTTTCATTCAATCAGACTCTTCAGCCGGTAACTGAATTGTAAATAAAAAGCGGGGAAAATATCTTGAATTTCTTGAAAAAGCAAAGAGAGCGAGAGAGAAAAAGATAAATTGAACGAATTTAGCGTCCGGCCTCGTCTGTATTTTCCTCAAGGTTTTTCTTTCTCCTTCATTTCCTTATAATCTATAGCTCTTTGAACACGTATAAGAGTTACGTTGATAGTGATAAAAAAAGAAGAAAGAAAGAGAGAAAAGCGTAGAGAGAAGAAAAGCAGAGTTGAAAAAAAAGGGTCTGAGCTGGTCAAGGTAAATCGACATTGCAACGTAAAGTAGTTACGCATTTTCCTGGCTTTCTCGTCCCACCGAACATTAAAATCCGTGGTTGAAGGTCTCCGCAAGAACACACCTGACCTACAATGCTCGAAAAAAAGAAAAAGAAATTCTCATTTGAAACCTCATTTAAATCGAATTTCCAACTTTTCAATAGAATTTAAAAAAAAACGCCCACACATTAGAGACAAAAAAAATCTCTGACCTCGCTTTTATGTATTTTCACAAACGACGTCAAAAGAAAAAAGACCACGAATCGAAAGTTATTTCAATAATTGAAACGAAAGAAAACGAAAGAAATTTTCGTCCCTCCTAATTACACTTTTCGTTAATTTGACACGATAAAATCTTCGCTTTCTCGTCACTTATCTCCTTTTGCATTAACGCCCAAACTATCACGATATCAACGACTCTGTGTGCATATATGAGGTCGATAACGATAAGCAACAACCCCCGCGTGCACGTGACGTTTTACAGATCGAGGAAGATATTCACATTCGTATACAAAACCCACGAACTTCAAGTTAAAATCCTCTTTACAAAATTTTTAATGCATGGACAAGAACAACTTCGTTTCTAATTGTTCTGCAAGATTCACTAATTCCACGAGACTGTAGATGTCAATAAAATTCGAATTAATTGATTTAAAAATCGATATAATAAATTTTTACATAAATTCAAATCTATCGCAATTCAATTAGTTTCGATTGAAAATATTAATTTTTAATATATTTTTAAAAATATCTGTAATATTAACAATGGATTTCAAAAAATATGAAAAAGTATAGTTCCCGAATAAATAATTTCAAAAATTGGTTATAAAAATTTGGCAAGAAAAAACAAATTTTGAAATGAGTCGAAAAAATAGTTTCTTTTTTGTATAAAAAAAAAAACGAGGCTAGGTTTGTACGACTGAGAGAAACGAAGAGATCTCTGTGGCCGGGCCACAGGGGTTGAAAAAAAGATCGCTGGGGTTAGCTCGTGGAAAGAAAAAAAAAAACAGTATGTACGAGCTTTTCACATATGTACATAGAATGTGGAACGTCCGGAGAGAGTGGAGAAGAGTGTCCATGCTCGTTTGTCCTGCTCTTGCTTCTCTATTTCTCTCTCTCTCTCTTTCTCTCTCTCTCTCTCTTTCTCTCTCTTTCTCTCTCTTGTCGTATTGATCGGTCGTGACGTCACGCCACGCCCGTGTCACGTGGTTGAGGAAAATGGCCGACGTTTCTCGTAGGCGCCCCTCTTCTTCGCGTCGACGACTCTTCGTGAAAATTTTCTCTCTCTTCTTCCCCCCCCCCCCCCCGCCCTCCGCCCTTTTCTCCTTTTCTCTGGCTTTGATTCCGGGCTCCTATCCTGGGAGGCTGGAAAATCTTCCCCAGGATTTCCCAGGTGTCGACCCTTCCCTCGATCGCTTCTTCTTGTCCTCCATTTTTTACCACTTTCCCAACTTTTTCATTTCTTCCATTTCTTCTTCTTCTTCTTTTCTGTCAATTTCGTCCTTTTTCTTCAACTTTGTCTCTCGTGCGAGGTCCTCAAAGATTCAAAAACCATCGAAACTCCAAGTTTTTCGAAAAATAACGAAAACGTTAGGAAAAAAAGTTGCAAAATGTTTTAAAAAAGTCGAGAAAAAATTCACAACTAGTCGAAAAATTCTAGATTCATCGTAAAATTTGTCCCCGCATCAAAAATCAAATGAATGGTAATTTTTTTTTCGAAAACTCGAAATAAATAAATCGAATTCTGTGCGGATAAATGTTTACGATCTGGATGTTGAATGGCGCGGGGCGAATCATGGAAAGTAGCAATCGGGGTTTGGTCGGACACCGGTTCAGGGTGTTGGTATGTTCACTCGCGCCCGCGCATTTTATTCCACCCTCATATTTTCTCCCGAACAAATGGATCCGTCCATTTTTTCCAAATCCATATATACATATATATTTGATAATAAAAAAAAGTGTACATAAAATCCGCTCGACCAGACGACATATTTATTTCCCAGCCCCGAGATCTACCTTCGGAAAAATCCTTCGAAATATAAATCCACCCAACAGCATACGAACACCGTTTTATAAAACGTTGGAAAATTTATTACGATCCCTTCGAAAAAAAAAAAAAAACCAGCATTCCAAACCTTTGACCTTTTTCGTTCTAGCTCGTCAAATAAACGCTTTTGAATAAGATTTTATTTTATAGGGTTCTCGACAAATATTCAGGGCTTAAAAAATAAATAAAAATTAACATACAAGCAAATATATTCAAAAAACCAGGATTTTTCTTTCAAATTTTACAGAAATTCATCTTTTTTTCGAATTTTTATCCCTATAATTATTTTTTGATTAAAAAAAATTTGAAGCCCTTTTATTAAAAAACTCTTTCTGATCCACGTGGATCCCTTTTTTTTCTTTTTTTTCCCTACGTTTGCAAATATATATAAAAGTCCACACACAGCTGTACATGGACTTCTCTTCAAATAGATTTCCTGTCCACACACAAAAGACCTCTCCATGTCACTCCCTCTGTCCACAACTTTCGTACGAGATTCGAATATCGTTCATGGTTATAACGTTGTAATTCGGCCAATCGAGACCTAATATCGATTACTTCGACTTTCTCTCTCTCTCTCTCTCTCTCTCTCTCTTCCTTTACACACACATATATATATAAATACACAGTCAATATAGATTTAAGCCATAAATGGACACCATGCTCTACAGCTCTAGAGAATCAACAAACTATGACTCAATTTTGCTAAAAATAGAATCTGCATGGATTTCCGTATATAAATAAAAGTGTAATTAATTTAATTGCGTGTACGAGTAGATTTAATGATAACCCATTTTTTAATAATGAGTCAATTTCAAAATAAAACTCGAGGATGAAAAAAAAAAAACAGAAACAAATACTTTTTCACGATTTTATCACTCTAAAAAGATTTTTTTCCAGTTTTTACAATATTTTTATCATAAAAACGAGTTTAACGTCGATGAAAATTGTATAGAAAGAATTATCAACAGTGGTCCATATTCACACCAATTTTTCTATGCCCACGTATTTTTTCTCTCTTTCCAATGTGTTGAGGACTCCGAGCACTGAACCGGTTCGATACTTTGCGAGAGCTTTCCCAGCTCTATAAATCCGGCGCAAGTTCAGGGTTCATGCACGCCAAGTGTACATCACACCACCTTTTAGCCCAGAAAGAGAAAGAGAGAATGAGAGAGAGAGAGAGAAAGAGAGAGAAAGAGCTTACGTGCTTGGTAGCTTCGAACATCGAAGACCTTGCAACGAGGCTATTGTCTCAGACTACTTGTTGCGAACCGCGCCCAGCCCAACACACGCGTTTCTCATCCCTCTCTCCCTCCCCACCCTCTTATGTTTTCCCTATATACATATATTGCGCATGAAACACGTTACAATCGTGTCCGATACGAATTTGTACGTGTGAACACACCGAACTACAGATTTCCTACAATCCTTTCTCACTGTCAAACAAAACCTTCCTCACACTCACCAAATCCAAGCCCTTTGTCCACTTCATCCATTTTTAGCTCTCTCAGCGATATACATCGCGGCCTCCAAACGCTAAACCCTGCGATATTGACCCTGAATTTATTTACCAATTAATTATAACGTTCTCCACTTTATTTCACTCGAATAAATCTTTTTTTTTAATTTCTCTTGTTGTTTAAAATATTCTGAGAAAAGTAGACCTTCAAAATTTGCAGCTAACGAAGCAACGATCTGTCAGAGACTGTTATTAAAAATCTAAATACCGAGGTCAATGTCGTTCATCGAACCACCCCCTTAAATCCATTGCCAAGTGCTGATAAGAATAACGTATTCACGTTTTATTGTACATTTTCTCATTATCGGAACAAAGAACAAAGTCGAAACCCGCATCACTCTCGTTGTTTTTTTTTTTTTTTCAACCTAATCACGTTTGTACATTCTCGTTAAACGTGCATTAAATTATTGCAATAATATAAAGACAATAGAAATAAAGAAAAATATGTTTTTTTACACGAAATGTCATTTAACTCGTATTTTTATTGTAATTTAACAAATATTATGAAAAAATGCCAATGTGTCTGAAATTTATATCTTTATTATTTATTTTACAGTTTCCTCGACGATCTGGACCGATTAGGAGCGAGGGATTACCAACCAACGGAACAAGACATCCTGAGAACTCGAGTAAAAACAACTGGAATCGTAGAAGTTCACTTCTCATTCAAAAACCTTAATTTCAAGTAAGTTTTTGTTTGATAATAAAAATCATGATTTCTTGGTAATTTGAAAAATAAAAATTTAATTGAAAAATCCTACGAATTATTGATTCGAGCTCGTAGGGACTTCATCCATTTCATCATTTTTCCTTTATTATTTTTTTTCACGATTCAATATTTTCAGTGATTGTTTTTTTCAGTTCAAGGCAAAATGTTTAAAAAGTTTGAAAATAAATGGACGAATTGTCAAACGTGACTGTACGACCGAGTAAATCTTTAATGAATTTATGGAATTTTTAACAAGCGCGCGTTACGAGCTGAGTTTTACTTGTTTGTCAACCGGAAACTAAACGCGATGAGCACATTATGCTGTAGAATAATAACCTGCAGAGAGACAGAGAGAGAAAGAGAGACAGAGAGAGAGAGAGAGAGAGAGAGAGAGAGAGAGAGAGAGAGAGAGAAAAAGAAATTTATGTACGCTTACTCATTGTTTCAATCTAAAAGCGACCTCTTACTGGTTCATTTTCCCCCACCTCCATCTTTCCTCTTGGAATATCTCTCACTGTACCAACGAGTCTTTTCTGACACACATCATGATTCATTAATTATCGTATGACTTTATCTAGGACAAAAATAAATCTCTCTTTATTTAATTTATAAACGAGACGAAAAGGAATTGTCAAAAAAAATGTATTCGTATTATTGTTTTCGAAAGTACAAAAATCTTAAAATCATCAATTGATTGATTATTTAATCGTCGAACTGTTTATTTTCTTCATTCACATTTTTTGTACTGAAAATCCCGCTTTTTTCCTTTTTCTCATCAATTTTATGTAGTAAATAAAACGAATTTCCCAAGATTTTTAACTAAATTTTGTCTCTTTTCTGTCCCAAAGATTGTTCGATGTTGGTGGCCAAAGGAGTGAGCGTAAAAAATGGATCCATTGTTTCGAAGATGTAACGGCGATCATTTTCTGCGTTGCCATGTCCGAGTACGATCAGGTTCTTCACGAAGATGAGACTACGGTGAGTTTGCGCAAAAATTAAGTTAAAAAATACGAAGAAAAAAATAGGAAAAAAAATAATGACAAAAAAAAAGAAAAAAATTAAATTCTGCTCATATTCCAAGTGACAATAAAACATTTTTCGTCATAATAAAACGAGTGTTAAAATGGTGGGTAGGTGATGAATGAAGGAATGTTTGAAGTATGAATGAAGGGAGAAATGAAGAAGGAAATAATCGAGAAAAATGGATGTGAGAGTGGTAAGGAGAGAGGAGTAGAAGGCGCAAAACGAAAGGGTTCAATTGGCAGGGTCAGGCCACGTGGGAAGAAAGTGACTTTATTTAATTTCGTTGGTTCATGAATGAGAGGCGAGACGAGAGAATATAACGAGCTGTTACTCGAGATAATATTTTCCATTCATGCGTTCTCGTGTCAAATGTGACAATTGAACGAAATTATCGAAACAATTAACATTACCGAGACACCAATAGATTTTACTATTCTCGTATTCCACTCGCATTTCGTCAGAGAAAATACAAGCACAAATTTCAATCGTCGATTATGTCATTCCTCAACTCGATTCTTTTATTATTATTATTCAAAAATATGCGTCAAGTCGATTTATTGAATTCATTTGAATTAAATGTCTTGTTTTTTTTTTTTTTACATTCCAGAATCGTATGCAAGAGAGTTTGAAACTGTTCGACTCTATTTGCAACAACAAATGGTTCACGGACACCTCCATCATTCTTTTCCTCAACAAAAAGGATCTGTTTGAAGAAAAAATTCGCAAATCACCTCTCACCATTTGCTTCCCCGAATACGGCGGTAAATCTTCATTTAATTATTTTATTAAACATTCGTCATTAAATTTAGAATATTTCGAACGATAAACGTTCACCCAACCGAGTAATGGTTCCGTGGAAAACAGCTTAACTCGACGGTCCAATAAAAATGATGATTAATTCGATTAAAAAAGTAAAAATGTGTATTTTTTTTAACAAATTTGTGTGATAATCGAGAAATTTGGTTTTACAGGCAATCAGGAATACAACCCGGCCGCGTCGTATATCCAGGCGCAATTCGAGGCGAAGAACAAATCGGCCTCGAAGGAGATTTACTGCCACATGACCTGCGCAACCGATACGAACAACATCCAATTCGTGTTCGACGCCGTAACAGACGTTATTATAGCGAACAATCTTCGCGGCTGCGGTCTCTACTGAGATTATTATTTTCATGACAATTATCATTATTATTATGATTATAATTGTTGCCTTCGTATAAGTTTGAAAGAAAGAAGAATGGAAAAGCGCAACGGTTAAGAAGAGGATGAGAAACGAGAAGAAGGGCACAAACGAGCCAGCGAAATAATCGAGAATTATGAAATAACTTGACCGAGCATTTTCAACGCCAAAAAGAGACAGCATTTTTCACGCCAAAAGACAACTTCGCGAAACGAAAAACGGCTCCATTCGGCGGCTAATTCGCACACCGACTTCTTCTTCTTCGATTTTCTATTTTTTTTCCTTTTTTTTTCTTCATTTTTTATTTCTATTGCCTCGCGCATCATTGAGAACGAAAAACTTCCTCTCGAACTTTATATTTCGCGTACCGCGTCGGCAAATATTACGGTTTTAATCCAAAGATGCATTTTCGTGATTATTATAATAATAAATCTATATATATATATATTTATATATATATATAAATATATTAGGTTTTTTCGATCGTAAGCGACGAGAGTCAAAAGAGCACAAGCGTTGTTACGACGAAAATTAAATTATTCCATATCGGAGTTGGGCATTTTTCGAACGAAAAACAATATTTTACACATTTCTTCAATCTGTTCTTGTATTTACGTTTTTTTTTCGTTTTTTCATTATCGAGAACAAAACTAAAGACGAAAAAAAAAATGATGACGATATTGTAAGAGTATTGGACATTTTGTAGAAAATTTTGTCCCCTTTTTTCATCATTATTTATTAACTTTTTCGCCACTTTTTTACATTCAATCATCGATTTTTCTATTTTCTTCGAATCACGCCCATTCCCGTTTCCATAAAAAAGTGAGTTCAATCGGGGGAGCCCTCGATTGGAAACATTTTTATTTAATCTTTTTTTACGATCTATGAGATTTTTTTTATTCGTTGTTTTTTTTTCTTATCGATTATTACGAGTTTGTTTTTTCTCCAAACTTCACAATCGTTCTTTATAAACGCACACACGCATCGCTACGGCGCTCTCCTAAAGTCGCGTGGCTAATTCTTTACGTCGACTTATTTCGTCGCGTAAAGTTTAAATAATGAAAAGAAAAAAAAAAAACAAACAAAGAAACAAAAAAAAGCAAAACGAGTGAGAACCAAAAAAAAGAAACAAAATAATTCAAACGCGACAAAATACACTTACACGCACACGTCTACGCACACAGACACACACACGCGCGTACAGACACACTCGAAGTGAAAGATATTCGTTGGTAACGAGGCTCGCACACACCACGAACGCGAAATATCATGAAAATACGTATTTTTCTACATTTCTCGCTTTTTTTTCGTCGCTCTTTCTCATTTTTCTACATCTATGATGATAATATTTTTTGCTTTGTTTTCCCGAGTCGATTTTCATCGAATTTTCACACATTTGTCGTCCTCCGAAAAACGGATTTTCTCAAAATTTCGACACTTTGTGATTTGAACAAAGTACGAAGTAACTTTTGATATTTTGACAATTCGTTAATTATTCTCGGTGACTTTGTAAACGTTTCAAAATTCGCTGGAATTTTGGTCGAACGAATTAAGTGTCGAAATTCGAACGACACGAAACTTTTTTCCGCTGAGGACTGAGTTGTGAAAATTCCGGTGAACGAGAATATCGACGTTTTGAAATGTAGATCGAAAACTTGAAAAAAAAAAGGCAAAAAACATCACGCGGACGAAGAAGAGAAAAAAATCATTGCGCACAATCGTATTCATGATCTTTGTTTCTCTCCTTCTCTCTCTTCCTCATAATTATCGTTGATTTCGTTAAAAAAAGGATAAACATTACGTTGAATTTGAAACATTACGAAAACTACGAGAATGTAAGATGTTTTTTTTTCAATATCCTCAAACGTCGAGGAAAATGAATAAAAATGAGAACAAATACACAGGAACAAGATTTAAAAAATAATAAAACACCGCATAAATCGATCGTTGAACATTCGATCGAGGCCTTTCCACCGGAAGTCGATGTGGCGACAAATCGATAAATCACAAAAAAAATTCCTAAGGATTCGTTAATCGAGACGAAATATTGCGACGAATGAAATTTCAAGTGTTAAAAAACCAGCGAAATATTACGAGCCCGAAAAACACGAGAAATAAAATAAAAAGAGAGAGAGAGAGGGAGAGGGCGAGGACGAAAAATTGAAAAAAAAAGAACAGACGAGAAGATGAATAAAGAAAAAAAATCTTTAAAAAAACTCCACGTTTCGTTTGCCTACAAACGATTGAAAAAAGGAACAAAAAAAATTGATAGATCGAAGTAAAAGTACATTTGTAAGAGTCTACCGAGAATCACCGCGTTATTACTTATAAAAAAAGAGAAGAAAAGAAGAAAAAAAAGCAAAATAATGAATTAAATATTAATAAATAATAAATAAAAAAAAAACAAATCTAAAAAGAGTATAAGTGATATGTTTCTGTGTGTATACTTGGGGAGCATTGTTCAAGTAAATGTGTACGATGTTGTGAGTTTGAGCGCGTGACGAAAAAAAAGACGTAGTTACGAAAGGCTTCGACTTAAAAAGTAAAAAAAATAACAACAAGAACAAATATAACAAGAAAAAAGAGACTAAAATGTGCCAGGATCGTTTGCTGAAGTAATCTCGCGATCGATTAACCAGATAAACTAGAGAAAAAAGAAAATAAGTTGAGAGTGAAGCAGCTACGAATTTCAATGGTTGAAAATCTTGAAAAAATGCTTGTTGCCTAACGCTTTTGGTCAAAAACCATTCGATTTCGTTTGCGCCTTTGAAATTTTTGACTCTTTCATCATCGCTCGTTTTTCTGCGCGCTTCTTGACTCTTCACAATCTTTCAAAATCTCTATTAATTATACAAGCAACAACAAGCAACAAAAGTTAAAACGTGTTGAACGAAATCATGAACGAATGGATACGCTTTTTCGTAAAACTTCTTTTCAAACGAGATTCCCGATGAACTTGTGATCGTAACGCCATACAATTTATTTTTAAGCTTCATGCCAGTATCTCGTATTATTATTATTATTATTATCATTATTTTTACTATTTTACTTTCACAGAGTCATTTTGATTACGTACAAGAGAGGGAGAGAGAGAGAAAGAGAGTTCAAGCCTTGAACGTCTTGTCAAACTTTCGACTTTGTTTTTCGTTTTTAAACATTCACTTATGATAATTAAATTGAAAAAATACGTGGGAAGAGAGAAAAAAGAAAGAGAGAGAGAGAGAGAGAGAGAGAGGGAAAGAGAGGAAAAACAAAACGAACAATATCTCTAGTATTATTAATTTTATTGTTAATTTTAATACGTCATCGAGGTTGCCATATATTGTCCAACAGAATAGTTAATTTAACGCAGAAAGACCCAAGTGGTCGTCATAAAATATTTTATTATTATTATTATTATTATTATTATTATTATTTTATTATAATTGTAAGTCGAACATATTTGTGTTTCTAGTCACATAGTCCAAGTGGAAGCATAAAACGCGCATCGAAAAATAAATCACAGACGCACACTCGAAAAATTTAGCACAAATTTTACTCGAAAAATTTATATCGATGGTTTTTTTTTTTTTTTGTACTACCGAAATTTCATTTTTTCTCATTGATTATCGCGTCTAAACAGTGAAATGAGAGGAATTTTGAATAAAAAAAAGAAAGACGAGAACTGAATCGAGCGAAATTATGCGAAGAAGAAATAGGGCGCGAGAGAGGTGGCAAAATTAGATTTTTCATTTGACTTCATGTTTAATAGTTTTTTGGTCTTCAAAATGATTTTTTTAAGGCTGAGTTTTTATTTGGCAGCTTCGATTACTTTTTTCTGTTTTTTTTTCTCAATTTCCTGAACCTATTTTCAATGTTTTCTTTTTTTATTATCCGAGACACACCAAAGGGATCAAAAACTGCGGCAACGTAGTGTCTATATATATTTACATATTTATAAATTGAATATTACGCGAGTGTAAAAAATTTGACTGCGAATATAAAAAGAAATGAAAAAAGGCCAAAATGCGATTATCGCTGACTAGTTTAAACTTTGATGCATTTTTGTTCGTTTGTTTTCTTTTTTTTTTTTGGAAATTCTATTGCCAAAATTTGACCGATGAGTTTCCCATGTTGATGTTCCGTTGTTCAATCATTTATTCGAATCGATTCATCGAAATTCGAACAAAAATGTCATTTTTTTGGTCAAAATTCGTTTGAAAAAATTGCCAATCACGTTCTGAAAAATTTAGTGTGTGCCATTTTGCCCCGAGCGTACGTACCCTCGATCCTCTCCATCCTGGATTCGGTCCATCATTTTTCGAGCATTTTTCATGCTCCGAAAATCGAAAAAAAAAAAAAGAATTAATGCGAAGGATTTTGGTTTTTGGGGCGCCAAAAATCTTGGATCGGACATTCCAGAGGGTCGAACTATCGGGCTTTAAATAACAAAAATTTTGCCACCTTTTTGAGTCGTTAACTCTCCGAATAAAATAATTGAGAATTAAAGAAAAAAGAAAAAAAAAGACTTTAACGTGTCGCGGTGTGTGTATGTGTGTGTGTGGGTGTGTGTGTTCACAGAAAACGGATTGACAGTTCAACCGAACAATATTCGCTATACACGGCGTCGTATCGTACTTTCTATCATTATGAATGAATTAAAAGAAAAGAAAAAAAAAATCATTAACTAAAGAAACAAGAAAAAAAAAAATTAATTATAGTGTTATATCGTAATTATAATAATTAATGGTAATATAATGATTATAATATTGATAATGATCGAAGGAAGATAAGAAAAAGCAGGAAACAATGAAGAAGTAACAACAACAACAACAACAACAACAACAACAACAACAATGAAATTTTATTGACGATTAAATAATCAAGAGCGCACGTATTTCATGATTCATTTATAGTTCGATGATTAATTCAGTTGTCTCGCAAAAGAGTGGGGATCTGTAAGATTTTTAAAAGGAAGATTAAAAAAAAAAAAAAAAAAATACAAAAAACAACAAAAAAAAACACATACAAACAAACAAAAAAATGAAATAAGGAACAAAAAAAAAACGTTAAACGCAAGTCGAAACCTTACAAACTACCACTAAGAGAAAATATCTCATTATATAAAATTATTATGTAATAATTGTCCATACATCCTAAAATGTCGAAAAATAAACTAATATTAAACATGTTTCGTCGGACAATTATATTTCATTTTTATTCCTATCCGTTATTATTTTTGTTGAATTTTTATCTTATCGACAAATCGTTGCATGTATTTTCATTTTTTTTTGACATTTGACGTTTGACACTTTTGTCGTCATTCGAGTGAGAAATATGAAAAGAACTGGCAAACAACGAGACTCGATCAAACAGCATAATCGACTCTTCAAAAAATTCTTTAGAAACAAACAAAAAAATAATAAGAAATGTGATAATGATAACGAATTAAATATTTTTTATGATTCGTCGCGTCTCGAAAGTGAAATTTCGATCGTGCAACAAAAATTGCACACCGTCATTGTCATCGGACAATCCGAAATAACTTCGCTTAATTTATTCAGAGAATTAAATAATCTCAAGGAATTGTGGATCGTTGAATGCAGTTTACAGGTGAGAGCAAAATTAAATTATTACGAAACTGGATGTTGGTTGAAAATACACTTTTTTCGAGACGATCTGTTTTTTTTTTTTTTTTTTTTCTAATGAATTTATTGTTTATTTTACTGACAGGACGTAATGTCGTTGGAAATGAATACGTCTTTGGAAAAACTTTATTTGTATTCCAACGCAATAGAAAAATTACCTGATTTGTCGAATATGAAACGATTGAAAATTCTATCCTTGGCCAGAAACAAAATATCGGAACTTGCAGTAAATTATTCTTGACTTTGTTACACTTTTTTGTGAATAAAATATTTTAGCTTTGACCCCATTTTTTTTTAAGGGTCTACGAGGATCAATTTTTCTGAAAGATCTCAACGTGGCTGACAACTTAATTCACAAAATTATCAACATTTTTTCTCCAAAGTGCGAGCTGTCACATATAAATTTGTCCGGAAATCCTATCAACGATTTTCAAGTAAACTTATTTTTGTCTCAATCTCTTAATCGTTGGTGCAACATATTTTCGAATCGATATTTTTGTTTTTTTTTTCAAGGATGTTGAAAATTTATCTTTACTCAAAAGTCTCCACAGCATTGAATTCGATGATCCTCTCTATGGGAAATGTCCTTTGATCGAAAATTACTTCAATTATCGTCAATTTCTCATACGTCGTTTACCGAATATTCGAGAAATTGATTTCCATTCGATTTGCCAAGAGGAAAGAGACGATTCTCAAAAGTATGCAGATTTTTGGTTTCAACGAAAATACTATTAAATAAAAACAAATTCTTTTCATCACCTTTTTTTATTTGCAGAAATGAAGTTTCATTCAACCCTAAACTTTTGCACAAAAGTTTTGTCAATGGATCTCCTGATTTGAGATTTTTTTCAAAAATATTCAGCTCGAACGAATTTTTGCACATAAAGCATTTGAAAATTGTCGAGTGCTCGATTTTGCAGGTTCGACTTATTTTTATTAAATAAATGAATGTTTATTTAATTTGAAAAGTGTCTTCATTCTATTAGGAAAATTTGCGAGATATTTTCTTGCCCCAACTCGAAAGTTTGGATTTGAGTAAGAATTTGATAAAATCCTTGCAAGGATTAAGGAGTATGAAGAATTTACACACCTTGTGTGTCAGTCACAATAAAATTGGTGCATACGAAAAAGCTGACGTTGACAAATCATCGAATTCTGAAAAATCCGAATTTTTGAGAATGAAAATATTTTATGGAGACAACAACGAAATGAGGTCCATCGAAGATGCTGAACTCCCGAAAATGCCGATGTTGAAATATTTGTTTTTGCAAAACAATAAAATTGACGATATAAATGGTAATTTTTTATCGATGAAAAAAAAAAAAAAAAAAACAATTTTTGTAAGTTTTGACAAGTATTCCGAAAGAATTAATTTCTCAAAAAAATAATTCAGGTATTCAAGATTTTCCTCGTCTCAGCACTGCAGTTTTGGACAACAATCAAATTGAAAAAATCGTCAAAAATGTATTTCAACGTAATATTCGTTTAAAAACACTTTTTCTCGAAAATAATCACCTGACGAGTTTGAAATTTGCAAAAACATTGGAAAACGTTGAAAAGTTGTTTCTGGCAAGCAATAAAATTGAGGTGAATCGTTGACATTTATTTAATTGGTTTCGGTTTGATTGAAAAATCAAATAAAAATATCACAAAATTGGATCAAATGAAAGAGTATTTTTACGACAATTTTTAGAACAAAAATGAGCTCGTTCATCTGAGCAAACTTACCAAATTGACAGAACTGACGATTCTCGGAAATCCATTTTTGAATCAATGCGCTAATTACGAAGAAATAAATGAGATAATAAAATCGACGAAAATGATTGATGGCAATTGGCTGTAAAAATGAAAAAAAAATAGTGGTAGGTTTAACGAAATAAATAAAAAGCATAATTTACAATGAATCATTTATTCGTTATATATAATAATATCTACAATAAAAATACCACATCGTTTGAAAAACAATTTTCGTTACAATTATACAGTAATTTTATATAATAATATAATATTTAGGTATTTATTTATTTATTTATTTATTTTTCGTTCCAAATAAGATGTAGCGATGAACATTCACTTCGCAGTTGGAGTGAGAAAATACATTTTGTGTTATTATTTTTCTTTTTGTTTTTTTCCTTATTTTGCGAATTTCACATTGATTTTTAGTTCACACTCGAGTATATTCTTTCCCTTCGTATCTCTTTCGTGCTGTTCACAATTTATTCGTTCATCCAAAAAATACGAAAGAAAAAAAAACGAAAAAATTTCACACATGGATGAAAAAGCTCTGTCTCGAAACTTTTTAGCCACAATAGTCGTCGACGATTTTAGGAAAGAACAAAATACTCGACAAAATCCTCGTGTGTACTTGGCGCATATAATAAAATTTTCGCTTCTTTCCACGATGTTCATTAACTTTCACTTCCCCTCTTTCTTTCTTTCTTTCCTTTCTTTTCGTTTACTTTTTATACTTATCTATAATTACTACACTTAGTTAATAGTATCGTAATGTCATCTCAATATATATCATTGTATTAGTTACCATAATATATAGAAAATACATATAACAATTATTTAAATGACTCACAATCAATCACTTGTCGTAATATATATATTAATCGGTGTTAATTACATGATATTTTTTTTTATTATTTTTTTTTGGGTTTTTTTTTTTCAATTTCATTTATATATATATATTTTTTTATACACTTGTCTCGTAGAGGAAAGAGAGGGACGATTTTGCGAGGGGAGTTTAAGGGGTTTGTAGTAATAGAGAGAGGTTCGTGGAGAGGAAGGAGGTTGAGGAGAATTATTTGTTTTTTTTTTTTTGTGTTTTTTTTTTTCTCGTTTTCGTTTTCGTTTTCGTTTAAATTCTTTCATACATATACATTGTCTTTGCCGTACTACTACTGAGTGAACTTTACCAGAACTTATTTCGATATCTTACAAACTTTTATCTCCATCATCATTTTTATTATTATTTCTCTTTCGTTTTTTTTTTTTTTTTTCTATCTTGTACTATTGTACGAATTCGTACACCAGCGAACGGTCTTTTTGTCCCGAGTCTCGTTTTTTCACTTTTTTATTATTATTTTTTTTTTATTACACAATTCATTTTTAACGGTTACGAGGATTTCTTTCATTTTCTCTAATACAAATATCGAGAATTTTTCATTAATTAATAAAAGATTTACCACTTTTCGCTTTTTGTTATAACGCAAATGTCTTATTGGCTCTTCGTTTGTTTGTTTCTTTTTGGGATCGGTTTTTGATATTCGTTTTCATAACTTTTTTTTTATGGACTTTTCGATTTCGTTCTCTGTTTTTTTTTATATCTCTTCTCGTTTCTTTTCTTCTCTTTGATTCGTGAAACTATGATTCCTTTTTTTTCATCTGACAGTTTTGGAGAATTTCGCAGCGGGAAAAAAGAATCTTGAACGATCTTTGCTTCTCAGATCGACGCGTTGAGTTAGGTACCCCTTTGAATGTGAGCACGATGTTAGTTTTTTTTTTCTTCCTTTTTTTGTTATTTCCTTCGATTTTTCAAAGGTTCTTTATTATTGTATAGGCGGATAAAATCCGAGGGTCTCTTACGTATTAAAGTAGCGAGTCAAACGTCCGATTAAACTCGACCTCGTTCCACAAAAAGAAGATTTTTTTATTCTTCCTCCTCGCTATTCTTTTATTTTATTTTTTGTGTTTTTGATTGAGCGAAAAAGATCGTATTGCTCGTCGTTTTTCAGGTGACAGAAATATATCGAATACTGTTTTTTTTTTTTTTTTCACCTTTCTCTCTGATATGTCGAAGAGTGTGTGTGTGTGCGTGTGTTTTTTTCTTTTTCATCTGTTTATTAATCTATTTAGCGAATCAACAAATCGTCGAGCGATTTTTATCAAAATACTTGTTTTTTTTTTATTTTACTTATTTTTCATTCCTGTGAGGGAAAAATTGAAGAAAGGAGGAGGATGAAGAGAGAGAGAGAAAGAGAGAGAGAGAGAGAAAATAAAGATACAGCGATGCTGTGGACGAAAGAAAATTTTTCAAGTTTTGCTTCGAAAGTTCGTTTTATAGGGCTGGACTTTTAGGAAACCTTACATTATTTTTGTTTTTTTTTGGGTTTTTTTTTCATTTCGTTAAAAAAGCAGAAGAATAATGGCTCAGCAGACACACTTGTTTTGTTTTTTTTTCTCATTGCCATAACACCGAACAATTAACATCGACTTATTTATTTTACATTAAAATTGTATAGGTCAGCAATTTCATCAAATTTTTGCTCAAATTATCGTCCGTTTCGACTATTCCATTGAAATCTTTATTTTCGAAGCTCATTTTTCTCGAATCTACATTTCACTGAATTTCTTACCATCTCAATTTTCAAATTTTTTACCAAGCATCAAAATATCGATGTGAAAAACTAAAACTATCGGAATCGTACAAACTTTTGTCAAATTTGATGAAACAGCTCTTTTTTACACTGAGAAAAAAAACGTTTACTTGAATTTGTAAAAATTTGTTAATATTTCGAGCGTTAATTAAATCATTAATTTTATTAAACTGATCAAAGATTAATTTTGAGTCGATCAAATATGCTTTTTTTTTGTCTCAACTTTTGTTCGATCATTTATTTCATTTTTATTTAATAAAATAAATAATTTTCCCAACTGAACATAACTTTGGAGCGATTTTACCAAGCCTTTTAGTTTATTCGATTAAACTGTTTTTCTCAGTGATACAAATACTCGTGAATATAATATAAATATACATACATATTTATGTATATATGTATAAATATATTTGAAATACTATAATTCTCGTTCGACGTTTACAGAGGGTATTTTAACACAGACAAAAATATGTATACCTTTAACACTTAATATTTACATTGGGGAATGTACAGAAAAAGGGGGATACGTTGTTATTTTTATTCTTGTTTTATCTTTTTTAATGAAAGTTTGATTTTTGAGTTTCATTTTGTAAGAAAATATTGTCCAGCCCTAGAGACGAGTATATAACGCGTATTTGATTTTCTCGATCGTCACACACGTGCTCTTCCAAATTAAACATTTTTTTTCGTCACGTAGTTTCATTTATTCTGTCGTGTTAATTAATTTTAATACTGTTTTTACTTTTTGCTAAAATCTTAAAAGTACGTAAGTGCTTATAAATTATTTATAGCACCGAATTAGCTTTCCGGAGGCGACGGTTTTTCGGCACCCGCGCCCATTATTTTCTTTATTCTCATTTTTATTTTTCTCTCATTCGTTTGGGATTTTATTTTTTTTATCTTGTTTTTTTTTTTTTTTATCGCCTGTATGTATGTTGTCTCTTTTCATGTATTTATTTCTCTTTTATTTCATTACCATTTTGATTTGTAGCTTCAGCCATGTTATTATTTAAAACGGTTTATCATGTTAATTAGTTTATTAAAATTTAATCGGATTTTTACAATCTACGGGTGACAGATTTCTGGGACGTTGGATTAAAGATTTGAAAAAACAAAAAATTCCATCAATTAATACAAATTAATCGATAAATTCTTCGAATTTTTCCAAAGCAACATATTGTCTCGCCGTATCTTTTTGATTTTTGTCTCTTTCCATTCGTTTTGTTGTTTTTTTTTTCACATCTTCCAACGTGTATGATTGTTACCGAGATTTTGAATCTTCAGTTTTGATTTTTACGTGCGATTCTTTCAGTCTCTGATTTCTGTCACTTTTTTCATCAATAAACGTTCCGTTTTGATTGACAAATTTGATTTAGTCCTTCGACTCAGAAATATATTGGCTCAACATTTATTGTTTCGTCAGTTGAATTGTGCTCTTTTTTTCTTGTCAAATAAATCGTGACGTCATAAATCAAAATCGAAGCTGAACATTTTTCATTTTATTTTTCTCAAAAAAATGATAAAACTTGTTTTTTGATTGATTACACGAAAGAAAAAGAATCCCAGCAAAATACAACAATTTCTGTACAGACACTTATTACAGGTGACGAGAATATTTGTTCGTTTGTTTAATATTTTCTTTTTTTTTTGTCAAGAGGACCAAAAACACGTTGTTTTTCTCGCAGTCCTTACAGATTAATACTTTCCACGTGTCCACACTCTCGAGAGCCAAGTGAGTCGAAAAACAAACCCCGAAAAAATGAATGATTTTTTTAATTATTCGATGGATTCGAATTTCAATAAAATGGAGTATTTTTTTCGTGGGGTTCCCTTTACCCAGATGGTTGCAATTTTTTTTTGTTTGAATTTGAGTTCGCGAGTGCCTTTAGTAGTCCATTCACTTTTTTTTTCATTTTTTTTTTTTTTTTTTTTAATCGAGCAACTATACATAAGTATCGAATCCTACGTATTTACATCAATTCCTTGTAGAGAGATAGCTAAGTTAAATACAGTTTAGTTAGAGCTAAGCTACGCGATAGATTCGTTAGAAAAAACAACACGAGCACGAGAGTAAGATTCGCCGACACAGCTCCGCGATTTCATTATCTCGAAATTCTCTTTTTTCCCCATCCCCGTTCCCCCTCGCCCCTCAATCGTTATCAGACACATTTTTTGATATCACAAAACGCTAAAAGAAATGAAAAATTCAAATTTCGCTGGTGCACTTCGCAAGAGTTTGTTTATTTTGACGAAAAAACAACATTTTCGACAATATTCCAAATAAATCGATCAAATTAGAAATATTTTGAAATTGGACAAAAAATTGTGGTCAAAATTTATTTGAATTTTTGTCATTCCAATGCGCTTCAGAGACTTTCAATTAAATGTTTTTTTTTTTTTAATTTTCTTTTTTTTATTGGTTCAGTCCCAAAGTGGTAAACTTTTTACCATTTTTTTGGGCAGTGAAAGTAGAGCTTGTTTGGCATATGGAGAGAAAATTGGAAGTGTTCGAATTGTACATTACTTTTCAAAATTACTTTTTTTTTTGGCACATATTTCGATTTTTTATTGAAAATTGTAAGAACAAGTGCAAAATGACGGATTTAATTTCATTTTTTTTTCACATTAAAGCAAAATTGGAGTTTATTGAAATTCTGGATATAAAATTCGAATAAATAGGTACAAAAATGACAAAAATCGTGAATTTTTTTTTTTAATATTCCGAGGGTTGAAAAAAAATGAAGATTCGTCAAAAAAACGTGAAACAGTGCGTGATCGTATGTTTGTCTATTTTAGCGTCGTCTGTAACGCATTGCGAAGGACATATTTTTAGTTAAGAATCGAAAAGGAAAAAATGGACAAACGAAGAAAAAAAAAAGTCGTCGTTGATCGAACCGTTGTTTTTCCTTCCCCTCCCTCGCGTTACAGGGCCAGTGGTTAATCCTCTTCCAATAAAACGTTCGATCCTTCACCACGGTTATACAATTTTCATTAATATCGTAGTTAAAAGTCTCAACGATTAGTTACCAGAACACAAGGCACTTGGCTTAAACATCATAGTGTTTTCGTTATTTTTATTTTTATTTCATTTTTTCATTTCATTTTATTTTTTAAAATTTTTTTCCACTGTTTCTCATTGCTATTCGAGTATTTTTGGTATAGCTCGGTATTTGCGAAGATGAGTTTAGTTGCAATGTTTTATTTTTTACGTTATTATTATTTCATTTTTTTTATTAGGGGAGGACGCGCTGATTTCGGTTATCCGAGCCTTAATTACGCGCGAGGTACATTCATTATTTATATATATATATTTTTTTATTTTTTTTTCGACGTTATATATAAGCTTCCGACACGAGGACTATGTATACATATAAATCCTCGTATACATGCACCACATGTACATGAGAACGTTATATCATATATATATTTATATATATATATATATTTATTCATATTGACGCGAGATGGGAAATATTTTTGTCAAAGCGAAATTCGCGCAGTTTAAAATGCTTGCTTGCTTTTTTTTGTTTCTTATTTTTTCCATTTTTATTATATAGATATATATATAAATATTTCGTTCATTATTTATTAAGTAGAAAAAGACACATGAGAGGGGGATGAAAGAGGGCAGTTTTACAACTTCGTTCTTCATTTTTTATTTTTTATAATATCAAATAATTAAATATCTAAATATCTGTATTTTTGAGTATCACGAAATCCTCTGAACTCGATTTATGAAAAAATTTCAAAACTTCTAAACAAAATCTAGTCAAAATTTTGTTTCACAGATTTCCAAGTTTTTTTCCTCGTACAAAACCACAAACTCCCCCCAAAAAAAGCGAAACGATCACCAATTTGCATAAATTTACGATAGAAACTTTTTTACACAAATATTTACCCACGAAGTTGATAAAAAATACTGACATTTACGAACGAAGATATTTAGCTATAGATTTATTTGTGAATAAATAATAAAAAAAACAAGAGCAAAATTGTAATACATGCCTGAAACAGGGGACGAGGAGTTCGGACCGATTTTCAGCGCGTCCAGAGACGTTTTCATGAAAATGACACACAATCACATTCATTCACAATATCCATAGAAGAAAATAGTTATATATATATTTATATATGTCATCGTACGTACGTTTATACTTTATATGCAATGTTTCAATAATAATAATAATAATAATAATAAATATAATAATAATAATAATGATGAATGTAATAATTATAATACGATAATAATTACAATAATACAAATAATATTAATAATAATAATAATATATCATATATTATTATATATATATTTATATCATTTATATACTTAATATATCAATTAATTTTTATCATGTGATATTTATTAATGAACGACGGTTAGGGTCATCATCATTATACTTTGAGTATTAAAACTCATTTCTTCTTTTTCTATTTCATTGCTCATCGTTCGTCTTCGCATCATTGGTTTGTTGAGGATTTTTACATTTTTCGTATTTGGATTTTTTGATCTGCTTTCCTGTGGTAAGCTTTTTACAGCAGTTTCGCGATTTTGCAAAAATTCCAACTCGCTAAAAATGTTAATCTTCAAATACGTGTGGATGGTTTTTGGCGCGATTTGTAAAATCAGTGGAAAAAGTCGGGATAGCGTCAGACGCACAATGAACTTTTGATTCTTGGGAAAATATCTTTGAATTTTCTTTTTTTATCGATCTTGTTCACTTGCTGTCTCACTGTTTGGATTTTTTTTTTTTTTTGCAATTTTTGGGTTCGTTCTTTCGGGTTTTTGGTATTTTCGTGGGCCTTCGGAGGCGGACGTGTTTTAAAGTTGTTTTTTTTTTGTTTTTTTTTTCTCGATCGTTGAAAAACCAGAAGAACCGGAGAAAAATATTAAAAAATTTTGACACATCGATGGCTCAAGGGTTTCTCACACTTTTTTACGTTCTGCTTTTTTTTTTCATCTGTTCTCGCAGCCTGGGACATTTTTATAGCTTTATATCAATGTCTGTGTGAGTTTCTGTGCTTGTGTGTGATTTTTTCGTTGAAATATTTATTTGAAATGGTCATTGTCACGTTTGGTAGAACGTAAAAAAAACATATTTCCAAATGACATTTCTCGATTGTGGTTTTTTTTATTTTTGAACTTTTGGCTCGTAAATTCCGATCTCGAAAAATGTTTGGAGCTGTTTAACCTCACGTGACATTTCGCATTTACGTATAAATGTATTTTTATTTATTTATATAGCTTCCATTTAATAATAATACTGATTTTTAATTATTTTTTTTTAAATCGAGATTCCAAGGTGTTTGGTTTCGTAATATTTTTCAAAAATCACTCTCACCGGTTCTTAGGCCAATTATTTAATACAACGAGTGAAATTTGTTATTTCTTTATGTTTCTTCAGCAGGCCCAGCCTTTTGATTTATTTAAAAATTATTTATTTATCATTTGGCAACTCGAGACACGACACATCACACTTTGAAATTGACCGAACGGCTTAAGTTTGCATTTTGCATCATAGAATCCCCGGGGCTAAGATTTTATCATTATTTTTTGCTGATTTTATTTATTTATTTATTTTTTAGAAAATTTCACTCACGATCCAAGATTTTTTTTTACCTTGTCACTTTTTTTTTGGCCATTACGATTGCGTTTTTGTTTCTATTTCGATGAATTAGAGTTTCTCTGATGATTACGTTCTTACAGAGTAGTGAAATACTTTTTTTTCCCTGGCCAGCTGCAGTTCAGACTCATTTATTTTTAAGGGAGGAGAATCATTATGATTTTATTGCTTTCGTGGCAACTATTTGAGCGAATACAGTTTTATTCTCGTATTTTTGCAACCAGAAAAAAAATCTTGTTCATTGGGACCGAATTTTCTGATGAAAAAAAAAAGATTGAATTTTTTTTTATAGTCAAGTTATCATAACTTTTTTATTATGGACAAAAAAATATGAAAAAGATTTTTATTTCTAGCTGCAAAAATAAGAGAGGGGCGAAAATGTCTCATAATTTAATTTGAGCAAGACGTTATTACGAATTGGGTTATAAAGGGCTATAAATATGTGAATAAATATGAGAAAAATACTAGATGGTAAATATATTCTATGATAGTATAACCTAATTGAGCAGAAGAAGAGAATAGGAGGATTGGAAAAATAATGAAATGATTTTTTCTCGTGATATTGCTAAAGATCATATTTTTTTTTTTTCGTTTTATTTTCAATTTTATTATTTTATTATTATTACTTTTTCGTAAATGACGAAAAACTTGAGTAGTCAAACTTTAGTTTGTTTGTTGCGTTAAAAAATGTATTGAACGAGATTGAGCTAAGAGAAAAGTATTTTTTAATTCCACGATGATTAAAAGAGGAATATTTCATGATTTATTTTCTTTTCGTGACGTTTTTTTCTTTCAATTTTCTATACTACAGCTGGCCTTTGACAATTTCTCTATATTTTCTATTAAAATTTATACACTTTTCGATTGTAGAATTAAAGGTAGAATAGGGCATAACATTGAAATAGTTTAAAGAACCATGCTTGGCGTGTGTGTATATATAGAGATAGACATTTAATTTAAAAGGTAAATAGTGTAGAGAGAAGGACGAGTAGAGATTACGATACATTATAATTCATAATAATTACGAATTATGTTTTGACTCATTATTTCCTTTTTGTTTTTTAATCTTCCTTTTTTTCATTCTTCCTCCCTTTCTTTCTTTCCTTTACCCTTCGTTTTTCTCGTCTTTCGTGTCTATAGAGTATAATTTTGCGTAAAACGTTGATGATTCATTAGTAGACTTTTTTTCTCATTAATACAGTATTTTGAGCACATTCCTCAGGTGTATAACCACGCTACACTTTCCTCATCGAGTTGTACCAATATATATTCAACTTTTTTTCGAAATTTTTCTCTTTTTCACTCTTCGTCAAGAAACTCAAAATTAAACATCGTTTTATTTTATCCAAGGATACTGCATTTTTTTCTCAAGCTTTTTTAATCATTCCAAAATGAAAATCATTTAAAAATCGAATTATTTCGACAATTTTCTCACATTTTGGGCTTTTGCTTGTTTTTTTTTTTCGTTTTAAGGGAATTATGATTGAGTTATAAAAGATTTTGAGAAAAGAGCGATTGTACGGTTGAGTTTTTGTTTGATTATTTTTATGTGTGAAGATTCGAGACGATTTTACGTTTGATTAGTTTTTTTTTTTTTTTTTTCGTTTTTCAGAATTTTTTGGTTTGTTGTTGTTTTTTTTTGGGTTTTGTGGCAGTACAATATCGGTACAACTCACTAGTTGATGGCACGGGTCCGCCTATGTACAAATATGTAATACCGTATACCACATACCATTTAAATACATCACATATTTATCATTTTTTTGTTTATACGTACGTATATATTTATATATACTTTTTTTTTCCTTTTTTTTTCTCTTCATATAAGTCGTAATTTTTGTTTGTTTTTCGCTCTTCTTCTTTTGTTTTATTTTTTCTCTGTGACGTGGAGGGACTCGTTTGTACAATACATGCTTCGTGACTGGTTTCATTGCTTCGTTAATCGCCATTTGTTTTGCCCTTTTTCACATTTCTCGATCAACAGCCTCCAGCGTTTTAATTTTCCAGATTTTTATTCCTCACTGTTTCGTAGAGTTTTTCTCCTTTTATCCAAGAACACGATCACCAATTATTTTGAAGAAAAAATGAGAAAATCGAAGTTTTTTTACCAACAATTTTGGCCAACGTGAGAAAAAAAAATATTATAGAATGCCGATCGTCTTCTGGATCGCGAAACGCTTCTACTCACCTCATCGTTCGTCTTCACCAACCAATTTTATCATGGTTTTATTTACTTTTATTCTTTTTCTTATTCTTCCCGATTTTTACTAGTTTTTTTGTTCAAGAGTTAAAATTACGTTACAATAGTTAACTATATTAGTAGAAACTTAGTTTCCGTAACAATTGGTATTGTCTTAAATGATATGTCTGCTAATTTTCGTTCCTCTTTTCACTTTTATTTATTTTTTCGTTATTTTAATTCTTATTCGACTCTGCGTCGTTGGGAAGCTTCGTAACAACGTTATCCTCATTAATTTCTCCTCTCGAATGATCCAATTTAATTCTAATCACGTTATTTATGTTACACTTTTATTTTTTTCTCACTCTTTCACGCTGGAGGCTGTTGCACAAAATTCTCGTCGTCTTTACGCGTCAATGTGATGCAAATTCGACAGAGCATTTTCGAGAATTTCTTATTTTTCCACCAATTCGCCTCGTTGATCCGTAGCGCAACGAATTTTTAATGAAACACCAAAATTTCATAATTATGACAAAGTTTCTTTAAGTAAATTAATTAAAAAGTATGAGACAATTCTCGAAAACGCTTTATCGATGGTCTGTAACTTAAACGTAACGATTCACACTTCACATTGTTTTTCGTTTTCTTGTCATCATGGCCGGACCGTTTGATTTTCAGTTAATCGTAACTTGTTTTTTTCGTTATTTTCATCTATTTTTACTCGAAATAAGAGTTTTTTGAACACACAAATAAATCGAGAGTTTACAGGGACCCAGAATTTTGATGGGTTGGATGAAGAATTGAAAAAGTCTCGAGTTTGAAAGCTTCGAAGTATTTCTAACCTAAAAAGAGTCTGTTGTGTTTTTTTTCGTGTTGGTGTGTCAGTGAGTTTTTGTTGTTGTCGATAAATAGATTTTCGGACGTGGAGCAAGATCGTCGTACGAAACATCGAACAGGTTTGAAATATCAGAAGCTAATATGAACGCTACGTTACGAATATTCGTTTTTACCTTTTATTCCAGTTCGTCGAAAGTTTAAATGGAGAAAATGTTAAAAAGTTCAAATGAGCGACGTGCTGTTGTTATTTTACTTTTTCTTCTTCTTCTTTCTCTCATTTCCTTTCCTTTATCATGATTATAATTATATTTAATGAAATACGATAAAAGTTAATTAGAAGACGATTCGTTAACAGTGAATATATATATTATTAAATAGTTATTATGGAGTTACAGAGTGTCTACGATTGGCAAATCTCTTGAATAACAATTTAGAGTTTCATTTCGAAGCGAAACTGTTTTATTTTCTTTTTATCTTTGGATATAAAATTCATGTGAGCTTATTTCTCCCTCTCCTCTAATCTGTTCATCTCCTCATTTTCTCTTATCAAAATATTTGATCTCGAGACAGCATCGAGTTGCTTAGCATTTTTGCTCTGTCACCGAACAATTCAATAAATCCTTCAATTTTCCAAAATAATCGTTAACCAATAAATCGCCAAATTTTCTAGGCCTTTTCCCTAAAAAATCGAGACTATTACGAAGCTTTAATTTCAAAGCTCAAAAATTCAAGAAAAAAAAAAACACGAAAATGCAACAATTCCTGATTGGCACGTGAAAAATGAGGCGACCCCAAGGGACAGGCTTATCGAGTGGATTGTTTTTGCAAGAGTCTCGCCACGTAGACTCTGGAAAGATCGGAAAAAAAAGAAGAAAAAAATCGATATTTATGTAAAAAGACCAGGGTGGTTCGTTTCGGAGTATTTTTCAATAAAAAAAAAACAATTTCAACGAAAAGAAAGGGCAAGCAAAAAATTCCTCGACCTGCACTAAAATCCAAAAAAAAGAACAAAAAATCCGACGACAAAATTTATTTATTCATTTTTCCAACCTTGAAGAAATAACGAGAAAACAAGAAAAAAAACTTGACAGTGTTCCACAAACGTTTAAATATATATGTATATATTAATATAAAATATAAATCGAACCATCCTGGCGAAGAGCCTCAATTTAACCTCAAAAAATCATCATATTCGTTATAATTTTCATTCTCTTATCTTTCGCTGCGTAAAATTCACTTCAATTGTGCAATACAGACATTCCCATACACACGCACGCACACACTCATATAAACTTATATGTACAATCATGTACAGGAGATTTATGTACACACGAGTAAATATGTATAGTAATGAAAATCATTGAAATACGTAATAAGTTACTAATCGCGTTTCATATATATTTTTGTCTCATTTCGTTAAGTGTTTATCTTTCAATTAGGACGTTGTTTATTTTTCTTTTTCTGTGTGTCTTTGTCAAATAGGTCGTAATATAATTATTTAATCAATTATTTATTATTATTTATTTCACATTCTGCGCGATCGAGCAATCGATCGTGGTCGAAAAAAGCTCGAGGCCTTGAAACTTGAACAATTCACTTAGTGAGCTAAGCAACTATCCTAAATAAAATAATAATAATGATAATAATGGCAATAATTATAGTAACAATAGCGATGATCGTATTAATATAATAATTATTATTATTAATAATAATAAGAGTTATAATAAATATAATAAATAATAATAAATATTGATAAAACATTAATAATAAATTAGAGTTTGATTTAAAGACAGAAAAAAAAAAACGTTTACCGTTCATTAATTTATCCTAAAATTCGTACTACAAGATATTTACGAGAGTACATTTTTTTTTATGCTTTCGTCACTATTTTTTTGTTGTTGTTTTGATTTACGAGATTGAGGATTTAGTTCGATGAGTGAAGGAAGAAAGGCGTGAGGAAGAAAATTTAATGAGAAGGACTCGAATAGATTTTTAACAACGATGGCAAAAAACGCTTTCGTTATTTGGCGGTTTTCGTTTTGGGTTCTCGAGATTTTTTCTTCATTTTAATTAATCATGGTTAACTAATTATTCATGGAAAACGACTGAACGAAATCCTTCTTCGAGACGTTTTTTGAATTTGTGGTTTTTTGGTTTTGGTTCGGTTTTTCCTTTTTTTTCGAACGCCCAAGGCGACGATTCATCGAAATTAATTGATTTCTTAGTTTACTCGTTTTTTTGTTTGTTTGTTTTGTTTTTAAGACGTCGGTCGTTATCACGAAAAAAAATCAGTCACGATCAGAGACTCACAGCCATAAGCGATCGCTTCGATTTTTTAATTAAAGAAGGTTTGATTTTTAGTTTTTTTGGCTTTATTCTTCACGAAAGATCGGAGTGGATTTTTTTCACTTGACTTTACGGAAATGTTCGCTCAATTTGATTTCATTGCTGGAACGATTGATTTTGAATTTTACGAAGAAATAATGTTTTATCGCTTTGTCGTAAAAACTGGAGAATCCAATTTGCAAAATTCATTTACAGTCTTTCCTCGAGCCAATCGCACGCACCTTCCTTTCGTTTATTACGAAACAGCTTTTCAGGCTTTTCGAGTTTAAATGAGAAAAGAAAATGGAAGAAAATATCAGCGAACATTGATGTGCAAGAGAAAGATTGACGAAAGAAATTTTCTACGAGTGTGAATTATTTAACAATTAACATTGATGCTTTTTTTAATCTTTGTGGCACATTTTTTTCCCCTATAAACGAGACTCATTCGTTCAGACATCATTTTATCTTTTGTTTTTTTATGAATTATCAACATTGAGAAAAGAATAGGAAAGAGAAAAAAATGGAGACAGTGAATTCATGGATTTTAACGCTTAAAATCGCATTTTTATCAAACGTTTTAATCGCAGCCAGGCCCGCATAGAAAGAATTGACGGAATCACCGAATTTTCTCTATTTACTCCTTTTTTTTTCACGTAACGCCATTTTTTTATTTTCCAAGATCGATATCAAAGATTGTCGAGATAAATATATATTTTATGGTTTCTTTTTGTCTTTTTCAATGGGTTTCAATTTCAACGAGATCAACGTGTGAAAAAAGTTTTGACCCTTTGACCCCATTGTTCGTCTCCTCCTCTCAATTATTCGGTACATTTGTTAAGAAATATATATTTGTACTTTTTGTGTCTTCTTATTATGTTTTCTTTTTTTTTGTTTTTATTATTATTTTGCATCGTCGTTTGTCCAGTTTCCAGGGAATAAAAATATGAGAGCGATATTTTGTCCTTTTTTGGCGAGATTTATCATTTTTTTTGGTTTCAGCAGTTTCTGTGCATTACAGCTACGCTTTTGTGTTTACATTTTAAATTTTTCTCACTGAAAGCTACGATCCTCTTTGAGTTAGAAAAATAAATTTGTTTCTCAACAATATGGCAGCCGGACGTAAAAAAAAAGCATTTATATATATTTCTTCTTGTTATTGGTTTATTTTTCTTTTTTTTTCATTTGGATTTTCATTAATTCATCCATCGAATCCTGCGAGTCAAAGGGTCAAACTTAGTTGCCTTATTAATTCGTCGATCAATTTTCACGACCTCATTAAGAAGTTTCGTGCGTTTGTTTTTTTAATAAACCCTGTTGCCCTTGGACGATCGAGGAAACTTCGCAGCAACGCCATCCTGGGAAATTCGATGTAATGGCGCTGATGACGAATCGATGCTCTTTCATTAAGGACAAATTAGCTATTCCCTTTGTTCATAGATTAGGCTCGATGGAGTTTAAAAAAAAAAAGAAATAACAGATAAGAAAAAGCACAAAAATTGTCACCGGATTTAGCATCAAAGTTCACGACTTATTTTGTTTGTTTGTTGTTGTTGTTGTTGTTTTGTTTTTCCTTCAGACTCTTTGCACCAAAGTTGTCGAATAAATAATTCGAGAATGATCTCGCTAGGCCATTTCTAATCGAACTTCCGGTATGGAGAAAAAGTGTTTTCTTAAACTGTGAAAATTCGATCGAAGAACGAGATTCAGTCGAGTCTCGATATATTTCTTTCGAAATACTTCGTTCAATTAATCTTCATGAATTTTTGTTCGTTTTTTTTTCTTCCTTTAATTTTGTTTAATTATTCATTGTTTAATACGCTCTTAGTTTTGAGCCTTCGTTAAGGTAACTTGAGTGTAAGGAATCGTATATTCTATGGTGGCCTCAATCTCGTTGGATTATGCCACAAATTATTGGCGCTTGAGTTCGTAGGCTCGTTCACGATAGTCGATAATTTTACGTTTTGATATTCTTGCTGATTCGATCCTCCTCCTCCGTTTGTTTGATGATTATTATTCTGATGATTTGTCTGCGGTTGTTTCAACTGCTGTTGTAACATTGTCTGTTGTTGTTGTTGTTGTTGCTGTTGTTGTTGCTGCGAAGGCCTTTTAGATTCTTGAGCCGTTGAATCGGGCGAGGGTATTGGCCGATGGGATTTCATGTGAGCGCTTCTGCTTTTCACTTTGTTGAAAACTCTGTTGAAAAATAAATCGAAAAAACAAATATAAATATTTGATTGATTTTTTTTTCCATCTATTATTATTGACGATTTATAAATCAGGGCTTTTGGGAGTCGACATCGAGAGGAACTACATCGATTTACATTCGATTCATGACACATTTAAAACATTTTTTTAAATATTTTTTAGTTAAATAACCAAATGTCAAGCATTACAATCGCATCAGCCATAATATTTATTAATTTATTGACCGAGAAAGGCATTCGATCAAAATTTTCAGTCACGAGACACGATACAATAAAAAAAAGAAATAATTCTTTCGAATTATTATTATGAAAAATGAGTTTTTACGATATCAAAAATGTTTGAAATTCGTGAGATTTTTATCGAATGACGAATTACCAAAATTCTCAAAGAATTACACTTTTCGACTTGTTATTTCTGAGCCATTTAATTTCTCATTTTGCCTTGTCATAAATGTCATTTTACAGCTGATTAACGTAAAAATATATTTCGCAAATGTTGCATGCAGTTAATTACACAATTATCATCAAACTAAACATTTATAGTGACAGATACATGAGCAAAAAACGAAATCATGAATTCTTCTTCGTGGTGAAGAATCGAAAAAAAAAAACAATCAAAATCAAGTAAAAAAACTAATGAAAAATAAAACACGTAGAAATTGCAATTTACAGGGAATCCGACCTTCGGGAACCCACTAATTGGGGCTTTATTTATCTGGCTAATCCAGTGGCTCGTTTCTAAATAATTCTATTGTTATTAACCTGCGATAAAATGATGAATAAAAAGAGCTAAGCCTATCGAAAAATGATTTTTATTATTAGGATGTGACGACGAATGAAAACCCATCGAGGAAATGGATCCAATTGTTTATCGAGGAGAATTTGATCGTTTGCTTTGGTAAGAGAAAAAAAAAATGAAATAATGCAGTTGGAAGTGTCGATTCTTGGGTGTGGAATTTTTTTTTTTTGGAAACGAGTCTCGATCGTCCACGGAATCTCGATTCAGCGTGGCAGGAATTTTTTTTTCTGTCCTTTGTTGTTGTTGTTGTTGTTTTTGTTGTTTTTAGCCTTAGAGATTTTTGTTTTAGTGACTTACTTCCCGCAAATCTTGCAGGGGTAGTGAAGTGGGGTGGGCACGGGTACTTGTTGCTCAGAACTAATGTGAGTTTTTGAGTTGTTGTTGACCGTTGCGTTGCCGATTTTCTTGATTCCGGCCATCGTAACTGTTACGCTTCCGCTAAAGCTCTGACAACACAAAGAAAACACAAAGCCAAAATAAACAACACAACGACACGAGAAAACAAAAAACGAACAAAATCAACACAACGAAAAAGCACGAAATAACGATTCGAGACTAAATCACTTGTTGGACAGCTTTTTTCATTTTTATGTTACCTGCCGAACCTGATTTCACGATCGAATAACTACAAAATCAAGTTGGCTCGGTAACATTTCAAAAAATACATAAAAACATAATAAATACACTGAAAAAATTACGACGAAACGTCAAATTTGACAGTAACCACTAATATTGACAACATTTTTTTTTTTTTTTTTAAATCTATAATTATTTCAGTGTATAAATTAATTTATTTATATGTACATTCGACGATTTCGAAGGGTTTGAAAAGCGTGACGCAGCTCGGTTTTCGTTGAGTGATTAATTTGAAGGCTTTTGACAACGACATGCGACATTTAAAACTTTTACAAGTACACGAAGAATTTGGCATTTCATAATTGTTGGGATAAGTAAGTCAACATTATATATAAATATGTGTGTTTAATTATTTTTTTTGGTAACTCATAATATTCGTTATTTATACGTACTTTTAAAAGCTACGTTTCTACATTTTTTGTTTTTAATACATATTGTTATTCTGTCGATTAGTTGAGTGTTTTTGGGTTAGTTTTAAATTTGTTTAATTATTCAAACGTCAATACATGTTGATTAGCAAAAATTGGGGTCAAAACGAACAAACGAAACAATCACGATAGACACACACTTAGTGTAACGAAGCTTTGTGAATAATAAGCGGGATGAATAATCTTATGGAAGTTGAATGAATTTAAAAAAAAAAGTGGAAAAAAAAAATGAAAAAAATTCTTTAGGATACTCACATCGGGACAGTCGTAAGCGAAAAGCCTCAATTCTCCTTCGCTCGTTGTCAGCGTCGCTGAATTTTCTCTCTCGTTCGTCTGTAACTATTTTCAAATCCGATTTTTTTCAAATTTTATCAAACTTGTTCCCTTCCAACACAAAAAATTGACGGAATTTTCAGTTTTTATCGTTAAAAAATCTAACAATTTTAATTTTTAATTTGATTGAATTAAATTTTTTTTAATTTTATTATTAAATGAGCAGTCTGACAATATTGATTAAAAAAAACTCACGAGCGTTCGATGAAGTATAGATTTTTCGTCGCTAAAGTCCATTTCCGTGACGGAAGCAATGGCATCGCGAAGTTCTTTAGTGTCTTTCGTGTCGCGACTGTAATCCCTGAATTCGCTTTTGATCTTTGGTTTACCGTGTCTCGCTCTTAGCCTCTTGTACTCATCCGGACAGAGCCTTTTCCACAAGTAATAAAATTGCACGCACTGTTTCGACGTTTTAGTCCCAACGTCACGTGATATTGCTACGAAATCCTTGTTGTATTCGAGCAAAGCCTGATAAAAAACGTCCATCTCGTGGGACGTCCAACGATCGGATTCGGTGCATTCGTAGCTCAACAATGGATGTTGCAACGGCAGTGTCGGGGTCGGTCTCATTAATTTAAGCATCGCTTCCTGCATAAAATAATTAAAAAATAAAAAATAAAAAAAACAATCCAATAAAAAATGAGTCCGTGGAAAGCAATCTTAGAACGAAAAATTTTACCAAAAATTGAAATCAAAGAAAGAACTTTCAACTTAACTTAAATTTTAATTTAATTTAATTTTTAAATCGAAGAAATTAATCATTTTCTCAAGTCTGAGATAATTATTCATTATTGACCTGATTTTACCGAGTCAATTGAATTTTTACTTGGATTTAAACTTATGAAAAAACAACTGGAATTTAAAATTGTTTTTTTTTTTCAAATATCATTAAAAAAGTCAATGAATCCGAGATTTTTCTTACGTGAATGTTTCCCTTGCACATGTGCAACAGATGCAGTGCATATTCCTTGTTTCTTCCACCACCTGGTGTAGCAGCACAACAGGCGAATTGCAGATACATTTCGACTGTAAAAGAACAAAAGCAAATGTTCAAATGATTTTTGTATACTTCGATGATCGAAAAGAAAAACAACAGGACAAATAAATACATTCCTTTGAAACTAAGAAAAAATAAAAAATAAAAATTCAATATTAATTTCCAAGAGATCAGTGAAAATGTGATTTTCTATTCTGTTTCAATGAAAACAGTTGGAATGATGGTTTAATTCTATCGTGAGTAATAATGAAAAGAAGAAAAAAAAGCTGAAAATCTTACGTTCAGTATCGGTGAGATGATTGGTTATGCCAGGATCCCAAAGTGGATGATCAGTTTCGCGTCCACCTCGTCCGCGATCACCATCGCATCCGAGGGGTGGAATAGTAGCTTGATATCTGGTATCGATGTTGATTCTAGGTGGGGGTCCATCATTGCCTTGTGAGTCATCGGAGGTGAATTCATTGTCGCGTTCGTGTTGATGTAGCCTGGCGTATAGGCCGGATCCGGGTCTGGAAGGATCGAGGATAGGTGGTGGAGTGTAGCTGCTGTCCCAGTGTCGATCACAGGCGCGTCTTAATCGTGATGGGAATGAGTGGGACGAGTTGGCATAATGTCCTTCGATTCTGGGTCGTTTTCTGGATTGTCTAACGGGGCTATTGTTGTTGGTATTGTTGAGATTGACGGGGCTGAGAAAGATGTCATCGTCGAGGAGTTCTTCCTTGATGTGTTCGACGGGTACGGGTAAGTGTGTTATTTTGTGTTTTATGTTTTTCGTGTTGGTTGTTTGGATGAGAAACTTGGCGGGATTAATGGCTTGTTGATGGATTTGATTGGTTGGAAAAGTTTGATGTGTTTGGACGTTCAATGATTGGCTGGAGATGTTGACGATTCCAGGCTCTATTTTGGGGCTTGCGAGACGAATTTCTTTCCTGAAGGTCAGCGCAGCTGGACTCAGGGCTCCCGATTGTACCAAAACATTGGCTTTTTGTAGGCCAGCTGTTTGGATGAGCTTGTATTCGCCATTGTTGTCGACAACGATGCCGGCCAAACTTCCATTTCCAAGACCAAAGTCGACCAAATTTTGGCTGGTTATCAGTTTGTAAGATTGGAATTCGAACTTGCGACGTCCAACGATAAAATCCTTTGGACTCGATGACAAAAGTGGATCCTCCGAATTAGGCATCATTTGATTTTGCAGCGCGTGATGCGGCGACACCGGAAATCCAGTTGAAAAGGTCGCCGGACCTGGTGACGAAACCGAGGACGCAGGCAAAGACGAGAGTGGAGATGGCGCTGGCGTCGCTGACAAAGGACTCGGCAACGGAGAGTTCGGATTTGGCGAACCCGGCCCGTACAAATCCGCATCCCCTTCCGACTCTCCCGGAAGCACCTCGCTCAATGCTTCCTCAACCGCTGCCGCTGAAGACATCGTCGTTGTATAAAACGCTGCCGACAAAGGCGACGATACCGATCTCACCGTGTCCGCCTCTTCTTGCGGACTCAACAACGGCAAATTTCCCGTTAACAACCCTTCCTGACTCGCCGGTGGCGTCGGATAAGTAAAACTCGGACTATCGTGTCTCGTCAGTGGCGATGCCAGTGGCGATTGCGTCGGCAACGTGTGCGGACTCTCCGTAAATTGAGCACCGTACGTACTAAACTCTGCCAACGAATCCGGCAACGGCGAATTCACCAGGGCCTGCAAATCCGGATTCACCGTATGCTGACTCGTGAAACGATCCTCCAATGTTATCTCTTGTAATTGATCTTGTTGTTGCTCTTGCAGAAGACCCGTTGTCTGGAACTGCACAATATTTTTATCGTTTTTCACATTTTTATTCATTTCTTTTCTCACATCACTTTTCGATGATTTTTTTTCTTGTTAATTTTTAATGCATTGTGTTTTTTTGGAATCTTTTCACTTTTTTCTTCATTTCTATTATTTGCTTTTCGGGAGTTTCGGTAAATTTTATTGTTCTCAAGCAAAACTAACTTGACACAAAAAAATTTCGTACTAAAATTACACGATTACTGAAAAATTGATCGTTTTCGTTGAGAAATTTAATATAATTAATTATTATAATTTATTATAGGCATAATTTTGACATTTTAAAGTCAAACTTTCTGACTTTTTCTGACTTTTGACTTTTCAAACAGTTTTTTAAATAGCGATTTTATTAAAATTTCAAATTAACAGTGATTTTACTTATTCAACAAATTAAATTAAACAATTTTTCGATTGACAATAAAACTAAAATGATAAAAATACGAGATCCGGAGTTCCAAGATGACGATTTGGAATTTAATTTTCCATTGCAGAAATATTCACCTGAATGGAATCCAATTGTGTCGCGTGAAGAAGAACCGAGTCCGGGACTGCGGTGACCTGTTGGAATACTTCGTCCTGCAAACTCGGACTGAAGTATCCACCGTCCTCGGAATAACCAGTCATCGTGAAACTCTCCGAAACTGCAGATTGCGTTGTAGCTTCTGTTTGACTGATTTGTTGTTGTTGTACCTGCTGTTGTTGTTGTTGTTGTTGTTGTTGTTGCGTCGCTGCAGTTGGAGCGACTGAAGTTTGGTAAGTCAATTGAACCCTTTGACCTGGATCCGAGGTCGCTCTTTTGACAGCCATTTTAGTCGTTCCCTGTCAAATTTACAAATTCCATTATTAACAACAATAGCATGTGTTTATTTAAACATTTTTCATGACAAAAAAAACAGAAAAAATGACAAATTTCGACTTAAAATAATAATAATAATATAATTTAAAAATAAATGATAATAAAATTTTGAAAAATTGATTTTTTTTTCATTTTTTTTTACCTTCAATATCATATCAGCCAGCGCCTGTGCTTGCGCCTGGGTCTGAGCCTCCTGAAGCTGTTTTTGAACCGCGGCGTGACCACCGACCGTGACATTTGGTTGGCGGAAGTGCTCGGTGTCCGAAAGTCTCCGATTTTTTTCTCCCGCCGCCAAAGGCGGAGGGGCTGGTACAGCAAAACTCGTTTTACCGATACCGTGAGACGATCCATCGTTCTGATTGCCCAATATCGCATTCGATCGAGCTTGATTACTGTTGTTCGCTTCTGTTGCTGATAAAAAGGTTTTTGTTTTTCAAAATATTGTCATTTAAACAAAAATTGGAAATTATTTGACATTTTGACATTTGAGAACCGAATTTTTCTTTATTTTTGTTCGAAATATTGGAATTTAAATAGAAATCGCAAATTATTTGAGATTTTGACATTTGGGAACCAAGTTTTTTAATGATTTTTATAAATTTTTGACACTCCACGTTTTCGTAGTTGGATTTTTCTCTTTATTTTTTTCAAATGATCAAATTTGTATGAAAAAGATGAATAAAAAGTAAGTGGGAAGGATGAGAAATCGTTGAAAATTGTAGCAAGAAAGAGATTCATTGAAAAGAGTCGAAGAAACGCGAAGGCGTTCGATCGGAAATTAACAGCTCATTGTAAATTTCACTTTGGCGTATAATTGCTCGTTTAAAGCGCGAATGCATCGTTTCGCTATCGAAAGAAGAGAAGAGAGGGTTGAAAAAAAGGGACAGAAGAAGGAAAAAGAAAGGAAAAAAAAGGGAGAAATGAACGAACGAGCGAGCGAGCGAACTAACGACGAGACGAGGTGGTCTCTCGTTCATTTTTCAATCAACGCGTCAACGTGGGAGTGTTCACGGAGTCATCCGGTGGAATAAACATCGCGTTGAAAAACACCCCCTTCTCGATGGGCTTGACTCTGCTGAGAGTTAAAAAGAGAGAAATAAAAAAAAAGAAAAAAAAACGCTCATAGATTGTCGTGAGAGAATGAGGTCTGAACAAAAGGTGCCTTTTCTACTGAATTTCGTCGTCGCGAACTCTTCAACGAGTCTTTATAGATCTCGAGGGTTTTCCATCGGGTTGTCGTTGATTAATCGAGTGGGAGGACAAGGAGAATAAAGCTTGAAAAATCTTGAAAGAAAAGTAGTAACACAGCAAATTATGAGGAAATAATAAAATGGGAATTGATTCAAAAAATGTGTTAAAATTTGATTAAATTTTGATTGAATTTTATTAAATTAATAAAAATCATATTTTTATTCATCCGAACAAAGTTCTCGTATTTTTGTTGCATTTTCTCTCCAACAAATTTCCATTTACTCCGGAACTTCCGCCGGCTTCCCATGAGTTTTGTAGCGAATGAATTCCACTTTGATTTTAATGTAATTAAAAAATTCAGAATTCTCCATTTACCGAATAAATCGATATGTCAGCATCGAGGAATTGGAGAAAAAGGAAATAGAGAGCAATGTTTGAACATCAAAATCCTCGCTTGGATGTCGAATGAAAAGTACGTCATTGATTGAATTGAAAAAAACAAAAACAAAAAAATCGTGCCCAATGTTATTTCAGAGATTTTCGCAAACATTAGTTGAAATGAAAAAAAAAAAGAAATATATCCATTTAATTATTCTCGTATTTTCGAAAAAAAAAATTCCAAAAATATGACCAAATATTGGAAATAATAAATGAATATATAAAAATGAAAAATATGGAGGAACATCGATAAGAGATTATTTTAATCGGCTGAAAATTCTGCTAATTAATAAAAATCATACAATGAGTGAAATATTTTTTCGAACGTGAAAAAATTGCGTCTCGGAAAACGAAGGATTGTTGGAAAAAAATTGATTTTCTCTCGGATGTGATCTGTTTGAAAGCGTTGAAGAAAAAAAAAAAACAAACAACAAAAATTCGACATTATTCATGGTCGAGAGAAGCGGACGTTCATGTTCTCTTGATTTTCCATCGGATTATTCGACGTGGAAACTACCAAGCCGATTATATCTACGGAACTCGGAGCTTTAATTTTCCAACATTTATCAAGAAAACGAAGAGAGGAAGAGATAAAGAGAGAGAGGGAGAGAAAGAATAAAAAGCGCGAGGTTTGATTGAGAGACAAGGGTGAGGTTGGTTCTTCGAACGAAATCAGCCGCGGTTCGCGTCCATGGGCGTTCTTTCTGTCCATGGTGGTTTCAGAGCGTAAAGCAGAGACAGAAAAGTAGAAAAAGTGAGACTGAGAGAGAGAGAGAGAAAGAGAGAGAGGATGCTTTTGGAGCGCGTCGTTCGGTCGTTAAGCTGCGAGGGATTTTTACAAATTGGCAATCATCGATTGCGGCCTGGCAAATTGCTTTCACGAAGAGAACGCAGTCACTTTTCGTCTACATATAAATATATATATGTAAAAAAAAGTATGAACGAGAGCCCGGGGAAAAATGGGACAAAAAGCGAAAGCATAAGAAAGTTTATGAAAAAAGTCATTTGTTTAGTCCATGCAACAAAATATTGACTGATTTTTCTTTATTTTTCAAAATGCTCTCGTTAAATTCGAAAGAATGTTCGAAAATTAGAAAAAAAAATTTTTTTTTAGGGGTCCATTTTACCCCACAATTCCATATTGCCCCGAAATTCTCTTTCCTGACGAAAACGCATACACGAGAATAACCCAGGATGATATAAGCGCGTGAGAGAGCTTTTCGTACGTAAACACAGAAGATCGAGTGAGGACCGAACGAACGAAAAAACCTGCTAGCCGGAAAAGTGGTTTGGTTTTAAAATTTCCAGCGTTTTTTCAAGCCGTTCTCGTTCGACCCGAATCGCCAAGTCCCACGAGTAAAAAAAAGGAGAAAAAGGAGAAAAAAATATTGAACACCACTTTACTTTCACAGAGAATTTGTTCTCGTCGTTAATTGGGGAATAAAATTTGCTGCATTAACGGTAGCTGCTTTTTTTTTTCTTCTCCTGATTAAGAAGAGTGGCCTCGTAATGGCCAAACTTTTGTAACCATAAAAATCGTATAATTGAGTGTCGACGATAAAATTCAAATTCAAAGCTATAGACCGCGGCCTTAATTATCGAACTGAACTTTATTTTTTCTCGCCAATTCTCTCTTTCGATCACAAAAAGTTGCAGTTTACCCGGATCATTATTTAGTTTTGATAAATAAAAAAATAACAGATCCTCGAAAAGGCTTTCAGAAGTTCTAAATCAATAAATGAAAAATAACAACTTCTTCAAACTTCACATTTATCTCATAATTTGACAAATTCCCTGCTGAGTTCGTTATTCAAGAGAATAAAATAATTACAAGTGATTTAACGAGAAAACTTCGTTAATTAATGAGTCGATTTACTAAAATGTACGCAAATACAATTTAATACCAGTTAAAATGGACCCCCTCTAAAATTTCGAAATTAGCAAAAAAGGAACTGCAGCTCGTTTGGGAAGAGAAATCGTAGATGAATCGTTGGATTTTTCGATGGACTTTGTTACGAAGTATTGGAAAATAGTTCGTAGATAAATATGAAAATATAATACCGATTGGTACGATGGAGAAAAAATGGAGTATTTCATTGTTTTATTAGAAAAATCGATCTTTTTGATGTTTTTATATATATAAAAAAAAAACAAATGTAACGTAGATATACGTTCATTTATACGATCGTAGTGTACGGGACCAGTTGAGCAAGTTCGAGAATAGAATGAAAGGCACACGTACGAGAAAAAGTGAGATGGAGATAGAAAAGAGCTTGTATGGGACGCAAGAGCTTTTGATTTATCACAACGGCGTGGACAATGCGAGAAATATTCTGGCATGCGAGGGCCGTAAATCACAGTCCCGTTGTTCGGCAGTCCATGGACCGCGTAGTCCACGAAATATTGCATGGATGAGAGTTAGAGAGAAAGAGAGAAAGAGAGAAAGAGAGAGAGAGAGAGAGGAAAAAGAAATAAAGAAAAAGAAGAAAAAGAGAGAAAGAAAGAAAAATCGTAGCAAAATACAAGAGTAGATAAGCACCCAAGACTTTTCCTCCCTTTATATAGTAACACGACGATTTTTCAAGAGCAAAAAGCCCTCATTCGACATCCCCAGGTCCCTCTCTTCGTCCCAATCTCTTATTTTTTTTTATAATACGAGTATAAAATGAGTATAATACGAACTTGACTTACCAGTCGTTCTCTTCTGTATGATTTTCTCTTCTATGAGAGCCCTGACATTGACCGAAGCAGTTTGTAACGGTGGACCAGGAGTTTCCTTCTTCTCGGTCTTCTTGTTCTCGTCCTGCAACAAATGGCCCACAAGCATGAGGATGGATTAGAAGCTTCGACCGAACCATTTGGATCTGGGATCCGATTTGTAGCAAGCATTTGAGGTTAGATTCAAGGTCATATTTTGGTTTAATCCTCAGAGGAAATTTGACAGGAGCTCGAGTTAACTCAGTTCGGCTAAAAGTTCTATTTTTGCACCTGGATCATTCCGAAACTCGAGTTTGTGACTCTCAGAATTTTCAATAATCGTCATTCATACGAAAGCCACAACTCGTTACTCTAAAAACTGATATTTGGATGTTGCTTTCGGTGAAATAGAAGCAGAGTATTTATATAGTTTGTATATATATGAGAGAAGCGGATTACAGGCCATATCCCCCTTAAATTGATACGCCTGGTGATCACGCGTAGAGGACGAGCTAATCACTGAGCCTCGGCTAATCGAGGTACTCCCATTCGATTAGCCTGTGATGGAATCTCTGGTATCTCGTCTAAATCCCAACCTATACAGAACATATATATATATATATATATATATATATATATGCATTTATTTCCATATGTATATGTGATTCCATAGAAATTGAGACGCATATAGAAACAGTAGAGAGTTGGCGAATCAAGGATCGTGATTGTCAAGCGAAACGGTTGAGCGCAGTCCGTTTGTCGAGAAGGGATCACATCGACGTCGACAAAGTTGCAAACATGATGCAAGTCCTAAAGGAAACAGGATTGGAGAGCGTCAAGGAAGGGGGGTCGAGAGAGAGAGAGAGAGAGAGAGAGAGAGAGAGAGAGAGAGATTCTAAACCGGAAGTCCAATTGGTTGCTTCCCAGAATGGACAATGCCGTTGAGCAAGTAGGTTTGGAACGTCGGTAATTTTGCATCCTTCAATCACGTCCTGTCCTACATACATATCCATCCCTTCGTGAGTTGCTTGATGAACGTACCTTCATTGGTTCGAACGCAAGAGGCTGCGTGGAATCGTTCAATCCCCACTGCACCAGCCAGCCCATCGCTTCCTCCTCACTCTTCTCTTATACTCCGGCCAAGAAGCATCAGCCATAAACACGCAGAGACACAAGAGAGGAAGCGACAGCGGAGGGAGGGAGAGAGGGAGAGAGGAAGAGATTAAAGGAGGGAGAGATCGGGAGCCAACCTCAATTTCCTACGTCCGAGTTCGATACATCAACGTGATATACGAAATTGAACTCTGTCTTTGACGCTCCTGTTCCTACCTACCCTCTCGACATATATATCCTCGTGTGTCGTTACCTACGTGTCTCCAACCTTAATATACCAACGTATATGTATAGACCTCGCTATGTGTGCTGTAGACGGTTGCTCAGTGGCCATTTTCGTAACGCTACATGGCCCGCCAGTTTGTCCGAAGCTACTATCTAACCGGCGGCTTCATGAATATTGAACGGGACACTAATGTGCAGAATTGATTGCGAATCCAGGCAAGAGAAACTCCCTTCAAACCCTTCATCTCTCGCTCTCTCATACTCCAACCCAAAACTCCCATCAGCACTCATCAATACGATCCAGTGCTCGCGGAACCGTGGATACAGACTTGAACGACGGATTCTCAATGTTTCATCCAAAACTCTCTCCTCTCTCTCTCTCTCTCTCTCTCTCTCTCTCTCTCTCTCTCTCTCTCT
>JACEOJ010000056.1:422629-473870 GCA_013761285.1 Campoletis sonorensis
TCTCTCTCTCTCTCTCTCTCTCTCTCTCTCTCTCTCTCTCTCTCTCTGTACCTAGGATAGGGCTTTTGCTGATCTGTCCTCGGCTCATCGCATCCACACACGTATATCCGCATTTATATCCCGAAACATCAAACCGAACATAACCGCGTAACGCAACAAACCCCCGGATTGCCAACTCGTTCATATATCCGAGACACTAATTCCCAATATATCGAATGTAACGCTAACGCCGAGCCTTCCTTCCAGAGATTGATCGAGCCTCGAATCAACGATCCCATCCTAATGTCCCCTACGACATTTTGCGGATGGACAATTTATGGCGAAGCCTGAATTACGAGCGTAAATGCAACTTTAGTGGATTTAGGGCTTTCCAAGATTTATGGCATTCTGCTTTCTAAATAGAATCCAACTTCGAAAGTCCTCGTGTCTCTAAGCTTCGAGCTTCCATTTGGAATTTGGATTATTTCATCAAAAATTCCAACTCTTTCGATCCAAGTCTTGTTGCTGGAGGCTTCCATTGCCTAATTTCATCCTTCCAACCCATTGGTTCCTCTTCAACTACCAATTCCCTACTTCCAACTACATTTTTCAACGAGTTTTTCATCGCACCAAACTCGCGGTCAGGTAAACCTTACAATCAGTGTTTTGCAAGCTATCCGCACACGTGTGTGCCGATGCTCAAGGTAAAAACTTTTCCAAAAGGGATACCACAGTCAGATTCAATCTGCATAATGGATAAAGCTCGAGACAATGTTTGCTCGGAGTGACGACGTGGGTTGAGATGGAGGAAGAGTTTCAATTGGGTTTCAATGCTATCCAGAAAGAGAGAAAGAGAGAGAGAGAGAGAGAGACCGTAGAAGAAGAGAAAGATTTGGTATCTCTGCAGCTTATCCCTTTTCCTTCAAAATCTATCTATACATCCAAGAGTCTTGCAGCCCTCTCTTCACATTGAAGCAGCCGTTTGGCTCGCAAGACTGGATTGGTTCGATCTCCATCCTCGCGCCCTTAGCCATCCTGAACGAAAGAGCTTGTTAATGGGTTTACTTCGATTCGATCATCGTCTTATCTTTCCATCTTTTGCAAACTTTCTTCCAACTGTACCTTTCCCTCCCTCCATTTTACCCCATCTTTTTCCAAATCTTTTCCCACTCCCCACTCTCCCTGCTGTTTTTTTCTGTCTTTATCTTCCGGGGATAGCTTTTCTGTAATGTTCCTTTTTACGAATCTTTCTCCCTCTGCACCACGACGTAGAGACACTTCTTGGAGAACGTTACAGTCTGGATTCGCTGCGGCGATTGCATCCCTTTTGCTTCTTTTTTTTTCAACCCCCCCCCCCCCCAGCCTTGCTATTACTTTCTTTTCAATTTCAATTCTCCTTCTCTCTCTCTCTTTATTTTATTTTCTTCTTTCTTTTCTTTCACGGTCTTTATCTCCTAACGTCCATCTTTATATCCCAAGATCTTTCCCTCCCCTCCCTCGGGACTTTTAACCCCCTCCTCCCAAAAACTACCCCTCTTTGGTGAACTCAATGTTTTCAGAAACTGCCGCACCGTTCTCAAACCTGGAACCAAACCCTCTCCGCCCTCAATTCATTCCCCATCGTACACCTTCATCAACCCTCTTGAATCCCACTTTTTTTCTCATCTATTCACCCGCCCAGGTCGAATAAAAAGAAAAACTTTTTCCACCTCGCTTTTCAACACTATTTCGACCCCGACCTCCTCCTTCTCAATGTTTCTCACACTTATTCCTTGTTTCTATTCGATCATCAGCGAAACCTCCGCTCTCGAGAAATATCTTCAACGGCCCTTCGTTAGAACAGATTGTTATTTTTTTGCCTTTCTTATATTTTTTTTTTGTCTCTCGGCTCAATTTCTCCACCGAAACTCCTGCTCCTTTTAAATCCCCATCCTCTCTTCATATTTCAATATTCTATTTTCTCTCGAGCTACGACCAACCGGTGGAAAAATACTCGTAAATTTACGAGTTACATTATTTTTCATTTTTCTCCCTGCCTCTCACAATTATTACAGTTTTTTTTTCGTAAAAAATGAAATAAATTCAAAAATATCTCATTCTAATGACCTTGAAAGGTCATTAGGTCATTTCAAGGTCATTTCAAGGTCATTTCAAGGTCATTTCAAGGTCATTTCAATGACAAAAGATTCTAAAGCTTACTAACCTTTTTAAAATAACCACCGTGCAATCTCATGTGGCCATTGAGGGCAGGAATATTTTTGAAGGTTCGACTGCAAAGATTGCACTCTACCGGTTTTGACTCAGTCTGTGGTTTGTTGGGTGTCGTGGTTACTAAACTCGCTGGTGATGATGAATTTGCAGGAGCTGGGCTGCCCTTTCCCGCGCTTCCACTTCCGGGCGAATTCGCTCGATGACCTTGTTGTACCTGCGTCGTTTGTTGCTGCTGCTGTTGTTGCGTTTGTTGTTGTTGGGCTTGTTGTTGAGCCTGTTGCTGTTGTTGCTGCTGAAACATAATTTCCAACAGGGAAAATAAGCTGGTGCTCAAAAAGTGTCGGAATAACCGACATTCTTAGTTTTTCGGAGAAACGTCAAAAAGATAAACTTTTTAAACACTAGGGAACTCATTTTTGGTTGAAAATTTGAAAAAAAATTCATTACAGTTCATCGAAATATGATTAAAATCATGTCGGAAGTTTGTTGAACTCTAATTAATTTTACACCCAAAAAAAAATCTTAAAGTTTCATCAAAAATAAGCTTCCCAATGTGGTTTCTCGGCTCAACATATAATTATTAATTAAGCGCAAAGTTTTTTCTGGAAAAAAATGTATATAAAGTGAGGAAAATAGACGATAGACTCGATTGAGTTAATAATTGACGGTTGTATCATCGCGAATGAGTAGAGGAATTTGATAAACTCCGCGATTCGCGAATCTCGCGGGAATCTCGCGGGAGCGCGAGTATAATAGGATCCTCTACTCGGCTATAGTAAAAGAGAAGCGGCATCAAAGGACTCTTGCCAGCAGTTTCTATATATCTCTCCACCTCGTTCTCGTCTCGGAGCTTTACCTTAATTACGTAAAGTTTCGGCGAATTCTGAAACTCCGCGTACAGTCTCCTCATCCTATATATCGCCGGCAAGTTTCTATCAAAGACCTCCGAGAAACGCGAACGCGAGCCGAGTCATCTTCTTCTCGTTCGTCATCGTCTTTCTTGTACTTTCACAACTTCACCTAAACTCGGAGCTTCTATTCCTTATTTCATTTGTTTGCAATATATTTCGTATTTTGTTTATGTGCTTTTTTTTTTATTATTACGTCAAATATTCAAGAAACAAATTTTCATTTTTCTTGATGGAGACACGAATTGGCAAAATTAAATTTTTTTTTTCCAATTTTCTGAGTTTAAATGTTCAAAATCTGGAATAATTCCATAACATTTGAGTTTCTTTGTAATTTAGTTTTTTATATTCGATTGCGTGGGTTATTAAATAAATGAAATAATTATAAATAACGATTAAAAGGAAAGGAAGAGACGATGAAGATCGAAACCACAGTTTTTTGACGTCTCATTGTCTCGATTAATAAATAAAATTAAACCAACTAGTTTACAAAATTTTAATTATACATTTTGTTCATTTTGAGTGTGCAAATTATCGTTTTTTTGGTAATAAATAAAATCGAAGCTTCAAAGCTCCGAATTATTTGATCTAGAAATTCGTGATTTCTGCTTTTAATGATATTTTCTTCGTTGAGGTGAGTGAGAAAGATAATTGACAGCGTGAAAGCGGAAGTTAGGTCTTCTGACACAATGGTATTATTTTAGGAAACTCCTGACGCCATAACAAGGCGAAGGGTAGAGTAATTTGAAAGCTTCGCATCTCTTCAAAGAGAAGGAGAAGTAGGAATTGGTGGCAAAGTTTACGTTTATCTATTCTACACCATCAAATAATGTAGGATCGACGTAGACATTAGTCCTTCGATTCTGATTCTCTTCTCTCTTCTCTCTTCTCTCTTCTCTCTTCTCTCTTCTCTCTCAAAATTTGTGTCTTTGTCTCGTGTCAATCCCTCTCGTCGGAGTCTCTTAAGGCTTTGCTCAAATTTCCATTCCCTTGGTACGTTCCATCTTAACAATTTGCCAAAATTACTGCGACCCACGCGAGGAACTCTAGGAGTCAACGAATCAGCGATAATAATATGGCAACGTTATCAACGTTGAAACTCTCGCTCTTCAAGGATTTTCAACCTCTCGATCCTTGCACAATGTGAATCTTGTTACAAAACGTACAACATTTCTCCCTCTGTCCCTCCTTTCCATCATCACATTTGAACGAACGATTCATCAAGTGCGATGCTGCAACTCGAACGAAGCGAAAGGGAAACCTCAAAATTCGAAAGCTCTCTTTTGTTCCTCTTCGATTCAAGCTCCTTCTTCGTCTCGAGCTCAAATTTCATCGTCAAGTCAATCTAAACCCTTTTCAAACCTTTTACAATGTAAACAGGAGCTTGTCCAACAAACAATCGTGCCTCGGGAGTCTTCTGATTTCAAATGTACTTCAAATAATTCTCTTTCAAGCGAATTTTCGGTTCATAATGAATTTTTCAACAAATAGTTCATTTTTTTGTTTTCGTTTTATTCGGAATCCTGGTGTTCAACTTGTACGAATTGATAACGAAACATAATCGGAGTTAAAAAAAAAAAAAGTTATCAAAATTTGACTTTCCCTCATTTTTGACTAGTCCGCTTCCCCAGGGGTCCATATTGCCCCACATTCCCCTATTTGTGCGTACGAATTTTACAGTGAAGTCGTATTTAGAGGTTGATACGTTGGTGAAAGGCCGTTTCGTCGAACGCGGAATAACTTTGCTGACTGTAGATACACAGGTTGGCACGTCGGAGGGGTTGTACGGTTATAGGAAACGACGAGAATTCACGATGTTTCCGAGTTTCTTGTTCGACACTATATACCGAATCTCAAAATATACGATTCTCTTCAAGAGAGAGAGAAAGAGAGAGAGAGAGAGTGAGAGAGGAGTGGGCAAATATTCTCGCATGGATTTCCCATTGGGAATCAGAGAAACGTGGAATATAGGACCGAAAGGAAGTTTGAAGACTACGGAGGGTCCGAGAGAGGAGAAGAGAGCCGCGTGACCAACTCGATTATGCAAGACGCTCTCGAGCGAGATGAACTAGAGATAGGAACTGAGAAAAAAAAGAGGAATACGAATAGAGAGAGAGAGAGAGAGAGAAAGAGAGAGAGAGAGAAGGAGAGATCGAAAACCCATAGTTGTCTCGACTGAATGAATATATTATTCATAAGGGGTGAATTTCAAATGTCCCAACGCCTCCGGAGTTAAAATTTATATTTCTCATTTTTTTTTATCCAAAAGAGAAATATGCTAAATCCAAGTTTTCAATTACATTTGAATAACTAAACTTTACGAACTCTTTCTAATGGTTTCACCGCATTTTTTATAAATAAATATATATTTTTTCACTTATTCACGATAGCAGGATGTAGAAAAAATAAACATAGTTTTTATTTTACAAATTGTTGATGATTATTAACGATTTGAAAAAAAAATTAAAAACAGTAGAATTTAATTGAAAAACCAATGCAGTATTTTTGTTTTTTTCGTTTTTCAACAATTTAACTCGTGGGAAATTATTCCAGTTCGATATTCTGCAATCTATTGATGAAAAGGGACCGAGAAGAGCAAAAACGAAAGTGATATCTCCGGACAAGGGTCGAATTTATCTGCCAACGTTTTGTTCCAGCAGTCGTCTCGCGCTTCAATGCAGAGAGACTGAAACTTTGGGGTTTCTGGATATGACGAGAACACTTTCTACTCTTTCACCCCTCGCTCTCTCTCTCTCTCTCTCTCTCTCTCTCTCTCTCTCTCTCTTTCGAATGGTAAAGTTCATATTAATTTTTCAATTCTCTTTCCCTTCTCTCTCTCTCTCTCTCTCTCTCTTTCTCTCTCTTTTGGTGGATTATTCGTGAAAAGCGGATGGACGGGAACGACGCCGGTTGGCGTCGATTAGACTCCGACGATGTATAACCAAAACTAGTAGAGCGAAAGTATGCGAAGGCCCAACGAGATATCCCGAACGCCAGATGTTACAACTTCTGTGGTAACTGACGATTGGCAAAAGCCGAGAAATCACAAGTCCGAGGTATGACCAAAAATTTTCAAATGAAAGATTAAAAATTTCAACACTCGAACAGATTATGTGAAGAATGTACATTTTTTTGGAATATTAACGAGTGAAAAAAATGACAAATCGAGAGAGTGAGAAAAAAAAAGTTTCATTCAGTGTCAAATCTTCATTTTATTTTTGATCGAATTCGAAAAATAATTCAAAACTATTTTTTTTCAATTCCCATATTCGAAATATTAACGTTTTGTAATTGAAATTTTTTTTAAAATGTATTTATTTCGAAATTTAATATCATTTTTGATAAATTTTTGAATTTATGCTTTTTTAATTATCATAATTACGTCAAATATGAATTTTTATGATAACTCCAATACGAGCGGTTGGAAAATTATGCGAGCTTGTTATAGTGCACTTTACTAGATGGTGGTCGTCCTGTTTCTAAATTATTACTTGAGCGTGGAACTCTCTTTTGGTCACAGGTGTTTCAAATTGTGCGCTCGGTTCACTTGGTGGCTTTTTCGACTCTCGTCGTGGCTATTATTCGTGTTTTTTTCGACAAATTTTTTTTCGACAACAAAATTCTGGTAATGAAGCTTCATTTTTGTTCCTCACGATTTTTACATCCCGTCATTTTAATTAACTCGAAAAAAAAAAAATCACCTTCCAGCTGTCAAAAAATGACGAAGAACGCAACTATTTAGTCAAAATGATCAAATAAATCAAAACCTAATCAAAATTGATAATCAGAAGAAAAAAAATCGACATACCAAGTTTATCATAGCAACTAAAAAAGTCATTTAAACGAGTTCGTTAAAAACGCGGAAAAATAATGGTGAAGCATTTAGCAATTAGTCGTTGCTGATTAAAAAAATTAGATTATTCCAGACGAACGATGAATTCCCAACGTACAACGTCAAAAAAAGAAAATAGCAAGTAGAAAAATTCGAGTGAGACGTCAGTCGGGGGTTGTATAAAAAAAAAAGTATTCCTTGTACCTGAAGGGGAGGGGGGGGGGGGGGGGGGGAAACCGGAAAAGCTTCATTTTCCAGGAGCGCTGACACTCCGTCATAAAACGTGCGTTTGACGACGGCGAGTTGGAGGAGCAAAAGTACAAAAAAAGAGGACGAGAAGATAAAAAAAAAAAAGAAACAGAAAATTGTATATAGTAATAGGTCGATTTAGGGGATGAAAGACAAAGAGGTCGTAGGGCTCGTTTAGGATAAAACAGGAAAGCGATGGTGCTCGGGCGAGACGGGTCAGGGCTTATATACGAGGAGGGAGCTCGGGAGGGAGGGAGGGAGGGAAAGAAGGGATGAAATGTGGAAGAACGTTAGGGGATTGCGGCGGAGGGATGGTTCTCGTAATTACGTTTCGTCGCTCAGCACCATCCGAGGGCTCGCACCAACCCCTCATCGACTTTCCTTTGTTACATTAGCCAGTACGCGCCACCTTTCCACCCCCTTAAACCCCCAAACCCACCCCCGTCATCCCTTCTTCGGAATTCAGCCTTTTTCTTCAACCCCCCTCATTCGACCCGCTTCGCGCGCAGTTCTCCGAAGCGTACAGATACATTGTAAATTATATATCCACTGGTAAAACTGCCCTGAAAGCTTCGCTAATGTATAGTCTTTTTTTTTTTTTTTTTTTTTATCTCTTTATCTTTCTCCATTTTTTTTTTCCAGCCCTTATTTTACATTGATAATGATACACATTTTTCTTGAAAATATAGTTAAATACCTTTTGTTATTTTTTTGCAAAGCTTTTGTCTTTTTTTTTGTTTTGTTCACTGTCCTCGTTAATGGTAAACATTTTTTTCTGTGCGTGTGTGTTTGGCTGGGATTTGTTAACTCCGAATAATAAGCATTAAGCAATAATGAATTAAAAACAAAAAAATTATTTCATAATGCGAGGAGTAGAAAATCTTTTTATAACGAGTTGTTAAATAACTCAAAATAAACGAATGTAAAGATACGAAAACATAAGGCTTGGAGAATAAAAACCATAAACAAAAACGTATGTAGGGATTTTTGTAACAAATAACAAGCTCGTCTGAGCGCACAGTGGCTTTATCTACTTAGGGGCGATTTTTTTCTATTGTTTTTCTTTCAAACGAAGATTTCGTACACCTGAGTGAACATTATATCGTTGGGTATTTATTTAAGACTTTTAAGAGTGAAGAAAAAAAAATCTATTCCTTAATTACGAAATTCCATAGCAATTTATAATAAATTTGTATTAATTAAAATCATTGCGTCCATTAAAATTCAGGAAAATGATGAATTAGCGAGGTTATAATGATAAATAAAATCTAATTAAGAATAAAATTCAAATTTTTTGCGTTATTAATCACAAGCGAATAGGACTAATTGGTCATTTAAGCTTGTACGTTTATACTCCCAGCATATATATTCATGGAAATTACTAACAGTCGGATATTCGAAGCTCCCTCATTTCGGATCTATTAATTACTCGTCGACGTGCGTTCATCCAGTGAGTTAAGAGATGAGACATACTCGACGAGATGACGTCTTGTGTTCCGGTGCAACGTCATCGCAAAACTATATATATCCATGTATATTTGTTCATATATATATATATATATGAATGCCATGTATTTTAGGGTCGTGAGCATGCTCGCGCGAGGACAAGCCGATCGTGCCGTCGTCACCAGTAATGGAAACAGAATGGGATAATTCCCTGAGCTCTCGCGACGCGGACGGTACGACGGTAATTGCGAATAATTGCATTGTCTTCGAGTCGTTCGCTCGAGAGTCGAGCTTTAGGGGTGAGCTCGAAAGAGAGAGAGAGAGAGAGAAAGAGAGAGAGAGAGAGAGAGAGAGAGAAATAGAGAGAAGGATAAGGGTGGGAAAGTCCCAAGGCCGCAACTGCCATCGTCGATTCGCTTAGCCTCGAATTCTGGCACTATCGTAGAATTTCCATTGCCATATATGCGAGATAGAGAAAGGGTGCGAGTAAGATAAAGAGAAAGGGGATGAGGGGGGGGGGGGATGAGAATTCAGTAAACCGAGACTTATAGAGAAATGGACCAACGATATAGAACAGAGGAAAACGCATCTTTATATATATATATTGTTAAGTGGTTACGCTACGAATTTCCTTTGATACGAATTAAGGGGATCCTCCAAAATTGTACTCCATGCATATGTATATACGTGTATAAACGAATGAAACGACGATATATATAACGATTTCGAGAGGACATCACAGGCTCGACGATGGCCCTCGAAAAGTACGGATATAAAAGCAAATATTGGCCACTCGACGTTATTTCATCCCCCCAAACTTTCAACATCAATTTTCATTTATTCACAGCTACGATTTTACCCCTGGAACAAATGTTATTTTATCATTTTCCTTCATAGACAGTTGACGATTTAGGCAAGTTAATAAAATGGAATAAATTTTTGGGTGTTTTTGGAATTTCAACCCTCAAATTGGGGGTGAGAATTTTTTTTGACACTCGTAAACGTCATTTTACGATAATAAACGTTCCTTTCTGGAAAATATTTTGTACCATAATTAACGGAATGTTTATTAAGCCACTGGGAAATTTTTCAACCCTTAAATTAAGGGTTGCCCTATTTTATTGAAAGATTTGGCTTTTTTGTTCGTTTTTCTTTGAAATCTTTTTAAGCTCCATATTCGCTCTTGATCGAGTCAAGCTGAGTTTTCATCGAATAGAAGATTCAGCGAAACGTGTGTATTCCCACAATCGATTTTGATTCTCTTCTCATTGAGAAAGAGAGAGAGAGAGAGAGAGAAGAATAAAAGAAAAAGGTGGAAGGGAAAGCTTTGAGAGTTTTGGAGAGCGAAGCCTGTGATGGAACCACGAAATTCTCGTGGTTGGTAAATCCTTCGAGTGCAAGTATTCCACCCCCTTCTCATTTCAACCCCCCTCTTCATCCCTCTCTATCAATCTTTCATCCTCAGCAGCTGTTACCCAAAAGTATTCGCCTTGCCTTTCGCCTCGCCTCTCCTTCCAAATGTCATCTTTCTCTTCAACCTTTAATTACTACCCCGGAAGTCGATGAATCTCGATGGAAATCAGCATTTGCACAGGATCCGGAAGTGGCTGAAGACGACTCGATCGCTTCTCGAGACTATCCTTTCCCCTTCTTCATCAACAAATCGAAACTTTCTCACTTTCTTCATTCTCTCTCTCTCTCTTTCTCTCTCTTATTCTCTCTCAATCGTTTACTCTTTAACCACAAAAGCCAAAACTTTACTTCATTTTCAATATAAATACATAAGAATGTAAACCAAAGTTCAGAATATTCGTAGTATCTTGAGTTAAAAAAGTTTTTTGATGTGCAAAAAAATATCGTTAAAAATCAGGAAGGACTAGTTTTTCAGTAAAAAAATCAAAAAGTAAAAAAAAATGATAATTGTAGAAACTATTTCTTGCAAAGTGGTCGAAAAAACTGAAGTTTAAGTTCCAGAAAGAAAAGTTTGCAACGAAAGTGAGTAAAAAGAATGAAAGAATGGAGGATTTGGAAAAAATGTCAACAAATGTCATGGATGCTTGTTCATATGGGTAAATATCCATGGAATCGAAGTTTTACGAGTGTGAGTTCGAGATAAGGGTTGAAAAAAGTAGTTTTTTTACTTTTTGGGGCGGAAATAAGGGTTTGAAATTTCATGGGCGAGTTGAAAAGTAAGCCAGGTCGTAGAATGCACACGATACTCAGGATTGGAATTGCAACCATGGGCGAAAGAGAAAAAGAGAACGGAGGACATAACAATGGCATTATCTCCAGATGGCGCAATTTCATTCGTCCATGTAAAAAGTCATACACACAGAAAAAAAAAAATTGAAATGAACAACGAGACTTCAGAAGCCTCGGAGTTCTTGCTGCAGTTGTGCACATCGCAGAAACAGTAATATTCTCCCCCCCTTCCCGAACTTTTTTTTTTTTTTTTGTTTTTTTGTTTTTTATTTTTACGTTACACCAAATCGGCTCGCTCAATCTTCTACTCCGAGATTTTCGTGATCTCGTTCCCCAGCTTTCCCCCGAACAACCCTTCCTCAACACAATTTTCCATTTCTTTTGTGCCTCGGTCTCTCCTCTTGCGAGTCGTTAAAACTCCCAGATTTTATTTAACCAGCCATTTTATCCTAGCTCACGATTTTTTTTCTTCCTAGTTTTCTTCAACCTTTGCACATGTACAGGGTGACCTTAAATTCGACCTTGAAGTCTAAAAAAATGAAATTTCGTCATGGATTCGAGAACGAAAAATGTCCAAGGATTGTCAATAATCTTTTATTTTTTGGACACATTCGTGTTTCAATGACGAAAAAATGTGTGTCATTTTCATTGAAAATTTAACTTTAGACATCTGGCAATTTTTTTTTACATGTAGAATAAATTATGATTCCAAAATATTTTATAAAAAAAACATAAAATCATGATTTTCATGAGCAAAAAAAAAACAAACTTCTTCTAGACACAGTTTTTCAAAAATTCCAAGCAGCCATGACCCCTCAACTATTATTTCATCTCGTTCAACGTGCTGTTAATTTTTTGTTTTTTTCGTTTTCATTTTTGTTGCTGTTGAGATTCCGAGCGTATCACGTGGACAGGCTTAATTCGAAATTGCACTCGGTGGAATCAGCACAAGGGAGGTCGTGTCGTCGTTTCTCCATCCTTGTGAAACAACCCTTATATACAAATCTATATATATATATTATATATACAAATATATATGTTAAGGTATATGGGAGTGTGATATATATATTGGTAGAATATAAGCATGGGGCTTGGGGAATCCCCGATGGTCGTTTAGGGCTCCCGGGATGGCAATAACTACGCGTTTCTCTCGCGTTCGCTTATAGGTCGTATTACAGCGTTACCTGCATTCTCGTATCTAGTTTCTGCGTTATCTATAGACATATATATTTGTACGAGTGGGTGTATATGGTTTTCGCGTATATTAATGTGGTTTGGAACGAGGAAAATCGAAACTTCCGTATCGACTATACACAGACACACAAACACACACACACGAGCGTGTATCACATTCACAAAATATAATAAACGTTGTGGGGTTACGTGAAGAACGATTGGAAAATGGATAATTGCATTTGAGCCAAAAATATGGTTGGAGGTAATTTTTTTGATGAAGAAACAAAGTGGATAGAGTTGGAAGAATGCGATTACGGTGATAAGAAAAAAAAAGTGGAAAAAGGGGATGAAATTGTGATGGTTTATAGAGGGTTATTGGATTTTGGATTTTTTTGAAATTTTTAGAACAATATTTATGGAGGAAAAAAAGGATTTGATGTAAAAACGTTTTTTTTGTCGAATTTTTCGAGGGTTTATTGATACAGTGGAGATTGAAGATTCACGTTCATTTATCGTGGCAAAGGAAAACTTTGGTAGTCAAAGAGAGGGTTTTTTTTTGTTTTTTTTTTGTTTTTCTTCTCGAGGATCGTCAGACACCATTGGTTGGTGACATTAACGGCAGGTTAATTTCGTCTGGATGGGAGACTTGAATTCGTCGCTTTGGGTCGTTTCCTCACGCCTCAATCGTCGAGCAGCTCGTTCCTCGAGTGAATGAGGCCAATGGAATGAGGTAAAAGACGAGAGAAATTTGTGGGTTTGCTGAAACGTGAAAGACCGGAGAAGCTTCTCTGGTCCTGCGTAGTATTCCCCTTCGACGCTTATCAACCGTACAATCCTTTGAGGATATCTCAGACTTTCGAGTCACTTTATTCGACGGGGTGTCCCAAAAATTGGGCTGAAAAGGTGAGGTTCGAGTAGAGAGCGTCATTTGGAAGAGAAAAGTCCTTGAGCATTTTTTTCTACGTCGCAGGGTTCGCGAGATATTTAATGAAAGAGCAACAGCCAATGAGAGTTTGGAGTGGGGGGAGCGCGCGGCAGGGTGGGGAGAGCGGCGCGCGCACCGCGTCCGCCACGCCCACTCGCTGACGCGCCGGATTGGCTGCGTAACTAATTGACGAATAACTCTTGAACGGTGCATCGTAGAAAAAAACTTCCAAGGACTTTTCTCTTCGGAATTTCGTAAGCAAACGAGCCCCGAAGTTTAATCGCGATTTAGAGGACGCTGTGTATTGCTCCGTGATATTATACACTCTGGCTGGCGGTTCTACCGAAATACGTTAGCTCAGGCGAATACATAAATTTAGGGAACACATGGCGCCGGAGCTTATGAACAATAACCCTGTTGACGGAGCTCGCGACCTCGTCTGTGTATATTCCACTAGCTATACAACCATAGGTAATACACTTTATATACATACACGTATATACGTATGTTTGTATGTAATATAAGAGAACCCTTGCTTGTTGGTCTAGTCGTCCGTTACCCCCTGCCTCCTTAAACATCACCGTTATGCTTGAGTCTGGCCTAGCGACCCCCTCGACTACGCCCGGTAATTACAGCCTCCCTCATAAACATTCGGCTCATGGCTCAATCTCGTCGAAGACAGTGTGCGTCCAAACCTTTACGAGTTATGTGAATATCTTGCTTCTGGTAAATCTATGGTGCCTGCTACTGTATTCCACATGGGAATAGCCATAAATAATAATTATTTTTTTTATTACACAATATAAATAATGAATAAGCAATTTTTAACGAAACCCTTCATGGCTTCCGGTTTGATGTCATCCATGCTGTCAAATCAATTCTTGACTACTCATGGTCAAAGTTTTTGATCGATCAACTGGTCGATAAAAAAAAAATGGCTACGCCCCCACCCCAAGGTCATTGGCTCGCCCACGTCACCAGCCACCGTTGGCAGCATTAAGGACCAATGTCGTCCGAGCTTTTTGTTCCTTTCCGGCTCCTAAAGGTGCCACGAGACTGATTTTTTTGTCCTCATTCTTGGTTCACCTCTTCGGTCTTATGGCCTCAACTTTTGGCCAGGATGCCTCATAAATCCAAGCTATCTTCGAGCCATACGGGACTTCCTACTGTACAAGCTTCTTATCGCCTATATTCCTCAAGGAGTAGGAGGGGGTTAGCAGTTTCTCTGGTGGTTGTCGCTGGCAGATGACCCACCCAGGAGGACAAAGATCCGGAAGAGCGGAATAGAGGCTGAGAGAGAAAGGACGAGTTTAGAGACAAGGCACAAGCTCAAGGATAATCTGCATAGTCCGCTAAGAAAACAGCTGACTCGTGATGCAGCAACATATCATGTTCCGGCATACGATAATGCAACGTTTATACAGCATGTTTCTTTCGTAATATGAATATGCCATTAAAATCTTTGACGTTCTCTCTCTCTCTCTCTCTCTCTCTCTCTTTCTCTCTCTCTCTCTCTCTCTCTCTCTCTTTCTCTCTCTCTCTCTCTTTCTCTCTCTTTTTCTCTTTGTATGAAATCCACTCGAGCATTTTGGTGCTACGTTCAATGTCATTTGTATGACAAATGCAAAAGCTTATAAAGCACATTCTCCTTCTGTCTTTTGTTCGAAATTTCTCTCTCATTCGATCTTTACGAGAGTTTCTGCAATCTCAACAGCACCATAAAACAAACCCACGATATATATACGTTAACACGAATTATCCAAATGTTCGCTGAATTTGTATATAATCTCATCGTAGGGTTGAAGCTTTCGAATCGAATTCAATGAGCTTTTCTATTAATGGAAAAGTTCGTCCAGTCTTCTGACAAGTACTAAACGCGGGCAAAATAGACAAAGAAGAGTCTCTCTTTACCCGCTTCCACCTCCATGTACAACGACAATTACTCGACATAGAAAATGAGAGAATGCTTAAGAGCAGGGAATTTTATAAGTGGTACGAGAATCGAGATCGCGACTGTACAATACACACTCATCATTATCTCCTCTCCCTCTATACATTCGCATCAATCATTTCCCCTACATTCCCCTTCATTCATGCATCTTTAGTGTCAGTCTTTAGAATTTGGTGTTGAAAAAAAAAAAAAAAAAACTAAAAAGATTTCCATCGCTTCGACAATTATCGTTTTTCGCATTCGATACTCGTGGAATACGTCAGAACGAAATAATCATCAGTAGAATGTGCAACAAGAAATGGTTTCATGAACATAGAATAAAAAAGAAATGATAAATAATAATAATAATAATAATAATAATAATAATAATAATAATAATAAGAAATACTCTAAATAAATAATAATAGTAAATAATAATAATAAATATAATAATATAAAAAAATATCATAATATTAATGCCAAATACTGTAAATAAATAATAACAATTATTATTATGGTAAATAAATAATAATAATAATTACGATATTAAATAAATAATAATGAATATAATATATAATATAATAATAATAATAATAATAATAATAATAATAATAATAATAAATAGAGAAAAGAGTAAAGTATAATAAATAATGATAGAAAATGAATAGAAATGGGAACACACGTTTAAAAATTTTTGCAAAAGGACGAGGAAGAATTGAGTATGAACTAGAAAAGATAGAACGTTGGAAAAAACGATAAAATTTGTCACATTGTAAAGGAGTAAACTGGAAAAGTTGAGAGCTATTAATAAAAGAGGCTCGTAGTCGCTTTCGCTTGTCATAATTCGACAATTTCTTGTGTAGGTTTATAACGGTTGGCGGCATAAAAAGACGTCGGGATGAGGCTGAAGGTTTAAACGCGTTAGACCGAGAGTCGTAACATTTGAGAGGAAGCAAAGAGACGAGAAGAGCTGCATTGTTCAGCAGCAAAGCCTTTTGTCAGTGAACGAATTACTATTGCTGTTTAGGCAGCTCCTCCAACATTTCTCTTCCTATATTTATTCCTCTCTGTTCAATTTTACTTCACGTTTCCCAACCGCCAACCCCTTCCTCTTCCTCTTTCAACCCTTTTCACTGTTTTCTCATCCTTTATCACTCTTTCTCTCTCTCTCTTTCTCTCTCTCTCTCTATCTCTCTCTCTCTCTATATTCATCATTTATCGCTGAAAACACAGGCTTCCTGGAACAAGTGGGTAAGCATCCTCCTCCTCATCCTCTTCTTCCTACGAGGCTTCTATGCAGCTCTCAACTTACAGGACGATGTATATATTCTCATTTTCTCATTATTTATACAGACATAGTTACATCGATACTTTTAAGGGGGTTGGATATGGCGACGGTCAAAAGGAATTTTTTTATTATTTTTTTTTTTAGTTTTTCTCACATACAAAATGGTTTGCGAGCTTAATTTGAAAAAAAAGTTGTTACTAATTGACTGAAGAACGACATTGTGTAAATTTGAGATTGTCTGAAGTCATTTTTATTTGTTTTTGAAATAAGGAATTTTTTTTTATTGAAAAACTAAGTGAAGCTTCTTCGATTTTACGTAAAAGCGTGAGGAAAGTTTTATGCTTCATACAATCATCGATTATTGTTAATTAACGATGCACTTTTCATGCTGCATTTAGAATTTGATATTTCGTTTATAAACGGAGTTTGAACATCGACCATTTTCAATGGTTTCTTGATTTTTTTTTTGCTGCAGGCTTCAATTCATTGAATTCCTGCTAAACGAACGGAATTAATGAAATTTCATCGAAATTCTGGACGAATTTCATCAATGGCACTTGTTTGGGATTTGATTTGATTGAATTTCTAGGTGGAATGGACGTTTTTATTATTATTTATATTTCTTCGTTGATTCGAAATGTTGGCACAATCGGACAATTTTTTTTTGTCTTGAATTTGGTAAAGAAAAAACTAGTTTTTGCTTCGACCGAATTTAAATAAATGATGACACTTATTTATTTATTTATTTAGAATAAAAGTATCTTCGGAAAAATTGAGTTTTCTTTACCTAAACCATCATTTTTTTTTTTTCTTTGGAAAATAAGAACAATTTGATAAATTTGAATTTGCTATGATGTTAAAAAAATAAAAAAAAAATAGTTAAAGTCAAAAGCCACATTTGCTGGTGATCCAATTTGGTGGCTTGCACTTGGTCGGGTGAGAATATTTAATCTGGCTCTTTCTAACGGATTTACGTCGTCGTATATGTTGGAAGCACTCGGGATGAAGGTTCGCATCCCAAAGTTACTGATCGAGTATACGAGAATCTCTCTCTCTCTCTCTCTCTCTCTCTCTCTCTCTCTCTCTCTCTCACCTTTCGTATAAATGAACGAATATGTACGTGAAATCCGGGAGCCATAAAATCAGCAGGAAACACGTACGTACTGTCGAGTTTGATTAATTCCCCAAGAGCTCAGGGGTGCATCGGACTTCAAACTGCATCGGGAAACAGAGAGAAACCAAGAGAAATAGGGAGAGAGAGAGAGAGAGAGAAGGCCACTTTAGTGCATGGCATGTGATCCGATAAGAAACGTTAGCAATAAATTTTCCCTTTCCCTTCATTCTCCACCACATTTGCTATAAACCATAAAGCACACGCCTACCATAGACGCGAACATAGCGTGTGTGGCCAGAGAGTAGAATCGATGTTATACTCGATCGAGAAGTCAGGATGGAAAGTATTTATGATGTTAATTAACGCGAGTGTTATATTCGAGCATTTGCCAAAATGCCTTAAAAAACTATGTTTTCTTTTTTACTCTTCTGACAACCCTTTCCACGTGTATTTTTTTTTTAACAACTAAAGATATTTCTCAAAGTTATTTTCCTAAAAGTGCGTCGAAAAAATATCGATAAAAAGTATTTCATTCATTATTTAAGTGTATCGTTTAAAATTTTGAATTTTTATGATTGAAAAAATAATAAATAATCAATATAATTAATATATAATGTAATATAATATATTATATTAATTATATTAATCTATTATATTATATTATTAATAATTATATTATCAAAATATATATTATCAATTAATATATTAATATAATTAATAATAATAAAATAATTAATGAATAATAATTAATGTTTTATGAATAATTTTGCATCGAAGCAATACCTGCAATGAGAATCGATATAGATAGTCCTGTTGATGATGTTGTGGCTGATAATATTGATGATGAAATTGTTGTTGATGATGATGATGATGATTAACAGTTTGTAATTGATGTTGATTGATATGCTGTTGATGATTTTGATACAAGTTGTTTGAAGGATGATTTTGTGGCATTTCATTGTAATATAAATGATGAGGAAGCTGTTGATGATTATTGTAATCTTGATAATTATCAAGATCATTTTGATGATGTAACAATTGATCATAATGATTGTGATGATGTTGATACCAATTTTGATCATATCCATCCATGTCAATGAGAACGTCTTGAAATTCAAGATGTTCCCGTGCCTTTTTGTCGATTCAGATTCCACATTCGCGTATGTTTTCGTGATAAAAAATCGATCGAGAACATATCAATCATACGATAACGATAAAAACGTCCAACGTTAAATCAACAACTTGATGAGAAAAGAAGAAAAAATAAAAAAATATAAAAAAAACATGAACAAGAGGAAAAAAAATGTTTTCTCGTTTTCCTCGTCAACGTTACACACGCTTTTCAGGACTCGACGCTTCGCACACTTTTCCATGTGACACTTTACTCCTCGCTTTATCTTTTTTTATGATTTTTTCTTGTTTTTTTTTTTTTTTTTTTTTATCCAGAATTCCACTCTCACCGAACCAAATGCTCTACTGACAAGCACTGAAACTTTTCTTGCTCCCCCGAATCGCTTTTATTTTTCGGAGATAGATCAATCAACGATTTTTCTCGTACACTCTCACGAAATACTCGATTTTTATCTCTTCCTGTCTCTCCTTCGTTTTTTTTCTTTTTATCAACACGCGAGACAAAGTTTCCTCGAACAAGACAAGAAAAAATTGACGAAAAAGCGTCACATCCTTCACGATCTTTATGTCACTTTCAAAATCGTCTCGAATTGTCGATAAACGTTTAACGTTCACTATTAACACTTCAATAGTTTTTTCAAATTCAACAAATCACTTTACTCTTCAATGGAATGAAATTATCTCATTTTTTCATTGTAAATAAATTGATTACCATAGACAAAACGTTGATTAATCATCAAAAAATAATTAACATTTGCTCATTAATTATATTCACACTCAATAATTATATTTATTCTTTATTTTACTCCACTATTTTTATCGTTTTTTTTAAAAGTATTTTTATTTTTATTAGAAAAACGGAAATAAAAAATCTTCTAGTAACTCTCGATCAATCAAAACACAATGAGGCACACTAAATGTCGAGATGATTCTAAAAAACGTATTTGAACGTAACCATTAATGAAAACTGCTCGACACAAAATCTCTCGTTTAAAGGGTTTCGTCCGAAATGCTTGATACTAGGAAACAATTAATTTTTCAATTAATTATATCGTTAATTGTCCTGGAATGCTTTTGAATCGACACGACAATTTCACTGACAATAATTGGAGATATTTTGATGCTCTTTCACACACTGATTTCCAATATTTTCCATCGTCATTCTACAGCAATTATTAAAGGGCTTGTTATCTTGTTTAATTGTATTTAATTAAGTAGAACTTTGTTGGGGAATTGGTGATAGAAATTTTTTTTAATTTTTTTTTTATTTTTTGGTAGCAAGACTATTTTTATTTTTGTATCGTATTGCACAAGTTGAAGTTCGCGAGTCGACTAAGTCGATCATTTCAATTTCAACTCGTCTAAGATTCTTCGCTGGTGGTCGTCCAAACCAACGAACAAGGGCCACCGGTCCCCACTCTCCGAATTAATCTTTCGACTGGTCAGTTTCGTTCAAATAAGTAGGGGAGATTCGCAACTCATTCAACAATGCCAGCTTTTTTTTTTCTCGATTCTCCGATCATTTTTCCTACGACTGTCATTTCACCCCTAACCGTCACTTTGCATTTTTTCAGCAGAAAAACAATTATTTTACAGTTTTTTACAAAATTGGTCATTATTTCGATTTTGATGGGAATTTGAAGAAAAAAATGCTTTCTGAGATGCAATTATTGGAATAATTGTTACTGAAAATTCATTAATTAACATAAACGTTTAAAAAAAAAATTTTAAGTGGTCCATTTTACCCCACCAGGCTCTGGAACTCGTCAAAAAATGGCACACCAGACTGGTCTTTTTTTTGATTATTATACAAGGTGTTTCATGGTCTTTCGGTTCATGGGGGGTCGCGGGAAAGTGTTCGCGATGTCGATGAACCCCCCGGAGCCTCTGAGACGAAGAATTTTTGAGAAGGGGTTGATTTTTACTGGGGCAAAAAGTATTCGTGTGAATAAGAAAGAGAGAGAGAGGGAGAGAAAAATAAATGAAAGAGAATGAATGAAAAGACCGATGAATCCTTGGCCGGGAGTGGAGGCTAAAAGGAAATTGAGGCACAATGCTCGCGCACTTTTACTTCCTGAAGAGAAGAAGAATCGCACGATGACGAAGGGATGAGAAACGAGTTTTTGGTGTCTCGCGTTGTCGTCAAGGGTTTTACTTTATTCTTCTCACTCTAACGTTCGCGTTTTCGAACCCTTACGAACAACAGTTCAAAAGAAAGGGTTTGATATTTATACACGAAGATCTGGTGACTGGAAACGGAGCATAAAACGATGTGAAATATGTCCAAAGTGACAAGTGTACGTCGTGACGACGACAAATCTTAATAAATAAAAAAATTAATTAAAATCATTCAATTTTCGTCAAATAAAAGTTAAAAAAAAAAGAATAGATTTTTTTTACTTTCAATTCAATGATAATGAGTTTCATTTTGAATAAAATTAATAATAAAAATTCGTATTAATTTAGCGAATGCTTTTATCCTAATATTGAAACAAAAGAAACGAAAGTATACGACAAACTTTTGATCGTTGTCAGAAAGTGATTAAAAAAAAAGATGAAACGTTATTTCGTCAAGAGGGAGAGAAAGAGAGAGAGAGAAAGAGAGAGAGAGAGAGAGAAAAAGAGAGAACGAGGAAAGCCACATAGGCTAATAGAGAAAAAGGGCAGAAAAAAAAAGTGTTGGGAAGGGGTTGGCGAGACAAGGAAACACGGTTGGAAGCGTTTGGCATCATATTTTCGCTTTCATTTTCGTTTTTTCCACAAGGCTAATTGAATCCGACCACGAAGGCATCGCGTCGGCTACGAGGCGAGAGCATTTCCTGGCTTTTCTCATCCTGACGCCGTTACAAGCAAATAGTTTCATCAGAAGATTGAAAAAACCAAAAAAAAGAGAGGAAAAAAAAACACGTCACCGAGTAAAAAATCATCGTATTTCTGCCCTGTGGCCCTTTTTCAAAACGAATTTTTGTCTGGGTTTCTTTCCCTCCGTCAATTTCTCGTTCTCGTGACAATTTTACAAAAAAAATATATATATATACAAATCGTAAAATGTTATTGATAAAAATAACGATAAAAAAAAATTCACATGAAAAAATACAACCACGACACAAACAAATATCCAACAAACACGAGTAAATAAACACGAGATAGCATCCCATTGCGGATACGATTTTATTTGTTTTCTCCTTTTACTCGTCAAAATATAATCCCGTATGAGAAAACAGCTCGAATCGACGATGTTTTTCTTTATTTTTATTTTTTTCGAATGGGTTCAATCGTATTTTGCAATATTGTGTGATATATAGCGAATATTTTTTATTTTTTTACGTTTTGTGGAATCTGGAAAATCCTCTAGGATAGCTTTTCCTTCGGTTTTTATACGCGAAAGTCAATATCACTCGATTTATGAAATTCTCTCTCTCTCTCTCTCTCTCTCTCGTTCTTCTCTTTCCTTTTTTGCGTTGGTCGTATATTGAAATTTCCGGGCGAATACTATTTGTAGAGACTTTGACATGTTTCGAAGAGACTTTACCTCCTCGTTTCGTACGTAGAATGAGAAATGGAGCTCGCAGTTACTTACAAGTGATACGAGTTGAAGGGCGTTATAAGAAACGTCTAGGGCTGAGACACGTGCTTGGTGTTACGAGCAGGCAAAATCTACTCTCGTTCACAATAACTTTATCCTCTGTGAGACACGATATTCTCCTTGCTAAGTCAAATACCTTCTAAAGTATCTGATTGCGACACAGCTGCCAACATCCTCATTATACAAAGTTCTACAAACTTGTGTAGAAAAAAAAAAGTCCTTAATTGGGTGTTTAAAACTTGAGGTACGTTGAGAGAATGAATTTCTGAAGATAAAAGTCCTTTGGCATTTTTTTCTACGACCTATCGTTAATGAGATATCAATGAAAATAGTTACAACCAATGGGCAGCGTAGATTATCAGAAGTGGGCGTGGCAAGTGGACAAAGCGGATTGGCTGACACTGAACAATGAATATCTCGTGAACGGTGGATCGTAGCAAAAAATCTCCGAGGACTTTTCTCTTCAGAATTCCACGATCTGTCACCAGGAACCTTGACATGTACAGATTTATATTTTTTTCGCAAGATATTTCGAAAAAATACGTTGAAATTTTGTTGTTTCATATCCTGGAATGTCTAAAGGTATTTTTTTCTAAAATTTTCATCCAACACTTCCATCCAAAAGCCCTCCTCGTGGATATTCCGGAGAAAAAATGAAATCTACAAAAAAAAATCGAAAAAAATGTCCAGGAGGTTGGGAATGTGGCCAATTTTCATTTAGCCCTCTCATAAAACAGCTGGCAATTTACAGCGAGATTTGTAACGTCAAAGGAACGCTACAAGGATTTAAAAACAGCGTAAAAACACGACCTGTAAAGAGGCCAAAAAAAAAAAGGTGCAATGTAGCAGCATTGGGTTTAAAAAAACTGAAAAAGTATGAAAAAAAACCGAGCTCGGTCAAAAGTCACGCAATTTTGAGCATTCGGATGTCCTCCGGACACCAGAATGTAGGAGAAGCTACTTTTTTTTGTACAAACGAGAATCCTGGTATAAAACGTGTGCTCCGGTGTTAAGGGGTTCCTGTGAGTCCAACCGACGACATGGTTAAAGTTGTTGTTACAAAAGGGCTGAATTGACGTATGAAATTTTAGAGAGTCAGGCTTTTTGTTGGGAAACTATTGAAATATTAAATACTAGGGTGTCCAATGTCCCAGAAAACAGCAGAAATTTCGTGCTGCAATGGTTTATGGGATGAAGAGCCCACTGGATTGTCCCCAGTGTGACCATCATTCTGAATTCTTCAAATTACTCTTTTCCTCCTTGTATTTCATCTTTTTTGTTTATTTTTCCTGGAGGAGCTCAAAGTTTCGTTAGGATGGCAGCGAAATATATGAGTTGAGCAAACAAACACCGAAGTGAATTGACGCAAGGGTTGTAAGTGGTGGAAAAAGAGAGAGAAAGAGAGAGAGAGAGAGAGAGAGAGAGAGAGAGAGAGAGAAAGGAAAAAGGGAACATCCAGGGACGTAAACGAGAAGAGGATTTTCAGAGCATGTCGTTTCTGCTCACAGAATTTCTCTAAAAGCTCACCGATCCTCGACAACTTCTCTAAGGGATGAAAGAGCGAGTGAGAAAGATTAATAAAATCTATAGATATAGGGTGAAAAGAATGAGAGAGAAATATCCAACGTTGGACAGACAGGAAGCAAGGCTCGCCAAGTATTTTCCAATTACGTCTTGTATGAACAATCCACCCTTGTGTGTACTCGTTGTCCACCCTGTACAGAAACCTTCCCACGACCTCCTCCCCCTTTCCACTCTCTTTTCAAAACGACTCAAAAGCTTCTCGTTTTCTCTGTACGCGATGCAACCAAACGGGACACAGAGCCCGTTACTATATTCTACAAATTCGCTTAAGGACGTCCCTCACATTTCAAGAATTCGAGAAAATATTTAAACCTCCTCTCATCCAACATCAATGAAGAATTTATTCACTCGCCATTCATCCTCAATTATGTCATCCTAATAATTTCAACTATTTTCACAATCTGTTAGTTTCCTTATTTTTCCGCCATTTTTTACGAGCAATTTAATGGGAAACAAAATATTGTTGATACTTTTTAATCCTTGAATTTGAGCCAGACAAACTTTTCAACAATTCGGGTCTTCGCCGAATTTTATTTTATCTTCATTTGTTAAAAAATAAATCCTCTCTTTGGGAATTTTTTTCAAAGATACAACAAAATAAATCGAGATTACAAAAACAAGATTTTATCACAAATGACTGTTTACAATCATTTTTTTCAAACGATTTATTTCAAAGTGACGAATATTTTCTCAAATCTTGTCGTCCATGAAGAAAATCTTTCGTTTCAATGATTCGCAACAATTTTTCAAGTCACTAGAGAGTTTAAAATAATAAAAAAATTCATCCACGAAGCTTTTTCATTCAACTCGAACATTTCGTTTTGCCAGGAATTTAGTATAGTTTCATTTTTAAAAACTCGTTGTTATTTTTGTTCGGGTGTGTATCCAGGGTCGTTGGAATTCTGGAATCAATGAAATGTAACAAGAGATACAGTGAAAAGGGAAGGGAAGGGAAGGGAAAAAAGTGTTTTATTAAAAAAGGTAGGAAGCGAGATATCATTTGTTGCTAAGTTACGGGGGCTGGTGGATCAAAAGGGCTTTTTACCAAGAAGCCCTGCTGTGTATCAGGAATGCAATAATAGAAATTTAATTTCCGGATTCCTGGTTGCCGAGCACCTGGTCGTTGCAATGTCTGTGTCTATATAAACACGAAGAGTAAACGAGAAACAAGAGAGAAACGAGAGAGGATTCTGGTACAGACGTTCTTCAGAGTCTTTTAACCCTCTCAATATACTTCCGTCATAACGGTTCACGATTTTTATTTTTTCCTTTCAAGGCTCAAGGATCAACAAGGAAGAATGTGAAAAAAAAGGATAGCAACTGAAACGAATTACAAATAAATCGTTAGAGGACCAGATCCATTTTTTCCACCCCTTTAAATCCATTTTTCCCCTTTAAACGTGACCTCGTGACGTGTACAAAAAAAAAAGAGTTTCTGTTGTGATGTTCCCTTTAAAAAAGTAAGAAAAGGACGTTCGAAAAAAGCCTGCAAAATATAAGGAAAGTAGTGAAGGAACAGGAAGAAGGATCGCGAGGGCAAAAGAATATCACCCTTTCCTCTTGAGTGGCTGGAATAAAAAAAGGACGAAAGTAGGAAGTGTCCATCGGCAGCTGTTTTGGTCCGAACCACGCGAGGAGGAGAGACAAAACTGAGGCTGTTTTTATTTATTTATATTTGGAAGGTAGGGATGAAAATGACTGTTGGTTAAAAATTTTTGCAGGGACGCCATTGGTCGGAGTTTGGATGAACGTTAATCCCGGAAATTCTCATTGGAGCTCAACGTCCATTATTCCACTCTTTTCTTCCTCTTCTTCGTCTCTATTTTCGATTTTTTTTTTTTTTTTTTTTTTTTTTTTTTCAACGACACAATGGAATTTTTCACAGCATAATTTTGTTGTCTGTTAGTTTGTCGCTTCCGCGATGACTAGGAAGAGGAAAAAATCTAGTCTACTGGGGGTCCTTCGAGGAGTGAATTCATTGGGGGTCCTTCTCGACTCGTCTTCAACCCCCAATCCTCTCTCTCTCTCTCTCTCTCTCTCGCCATTCTATTCCTTCGCCAAACGACCGACCGAGGAGAAACGTTTTCCATTATATAACCCCTCGTTTGACAGCTTTACTGTGAGAAGATACGTTGTGCGAAGAACATCAATACTCGTTCTTACCTTAGTCCGAGTACCACCATATATCGGGGGATGAAAAAATGAGGTGAAACTCGTTCTCGATCTCGACCCCTGCGAATTAAGCCTCCCTTCGACTAGATTCATACTTATAAATGTATATTTATGGCTTGATATTTTTTTTTCTTCTTTTTTAAGACCCCCAGTGAAGAAACTTCGCACACGTGCTTGTCCACACGATGAATCTTATCGATTCATTCACTTAAATAATCCTGTTTTACTATTTTTATTATATAATTATTATTATTTATTTATTATATTATTTTATTATTATTATTATTATTTATTATATTATTTGAATATTTTTTTCATGTCATTTCAATTATTGGCTAATTTTTTTTTTCTGCTGGTAATATTTATTGGCATTTATTCATATTGTTTGAATAAAAAACGTATTTTAGGAGGGAATTAATTAATTTTATGGATGTGCAGTGTTTAAAGTGTACTTTAGTAAATTTTTCATTTTTATGCTAATTTTTGTTTATTATGAGGTTGTTTTTTTTTCTTCTTCACCGTAGACGCTTTTTCCGAGCAAACTCGATGAAATAGTGAACTATTTTTATGGGCTATTAAAAAGACGGGGCTTTGCTTTTGGAGAAAAAAATTTATCGGGGGATTGGCCGATTGGAGGTTAATTAAAAATTCATTAATATGAAACAGAATAGAGATTTGAAGGTGACAATGAATTTGTAAAAAAAATGATGGGAAATGAAATTTCAATCATTTTTTGGCGACATACGTCGATAGGATATGGAATTTTTTAATAAATTACGAATGTAACGAGTTTCACAGGCTCGGGCATTTGTCTCGAAGGTGAGCCATCGAAGATTTTATCGTTAAATTGGAATTTGATCATATATCGAAAACGAGAGAGAAGGAAGAGATGAGGAGCGAGGAAAATGAAGTTTAAGGGCAGTTTTATGCGAAAATAGCCCTCGGTATTGCCATCGATTTTTCTGCAGATCCGAGACAGAAGAAGAAGATGAAGGACAAAGAGAAAAAGAGAAAATATGAAACCGCTGTCGTTTTTGGACCGGAAATGGGTCTGTCGTATTACAGAATCTTCCACTATTCGTCTCTCTTCCTTTCGACTATTTGTACTTTCACGATTCCAGCAGACGTAACGTCTTAAAAAAAAAAAAAATCAAAATGGCGTCGATCGAAAGATTTGACGAACAAATTTTTGCAACAAGAGCCATTTTTTTTAGATTATTTTGTAAATGTACATAAATTCCAATTTTTTCAATCATTAACCTTTGAACCCCTCGAAAATTTGACAAAAAAAGCGAAAGATGGTTAACTAGAAACAAAAATCGAGGAAGGGATTAACGAGGAAGTAAAAAGATGGAAAAAATGTAAAACAAGGAACAAGATTGCGATTTTTGTATACATTTGTTTTTTTTTTTTTTTTATAGCCTCAAAATATATACGAAAGACCGATCGAGGGTATAACTAAAGTATTTCGAGGAAGAAACTTTTCTGAGGGTGTTTTCCCGGTCGAAAAATAACGAGACGAGTCAATAAATATTAATGAAGAATCGATCGATCTTCGTTTTTTTTTCTTCTCTTCTCTTCACTGTACAAAAACCCATAAAAATAGCCATGGGAATAATTTAGCTCGTGACTAACTTTCGGGCCATTTCGTTTCCTCGTTAGACTTCGGGGCCATCTTGGACAAACACAGCCAAGAATCGTCCCCTCTGTTTGTAAAGCAACCAATTTTTTTCGACCCTCAGTTATTTTTATTTTTCATTTTTTTTTATCATACGTTTTCAGCAAAGCAATAAATTTGTACGAGACTCATAATCCAACAAAAAAATCATGTCAAATTTGCCAAATTTTGAAAAATTATCATTAAAATTATAAACGTTTGCTTTTGCAATAGAAAAAAAAAATATCCAGTGACACGATGACAAAAACAAAAAAATCATGTCAAATTTGCAAAATTTTGAAAAATAATCATTAAAATTATGAAAGTTTGATTTTTCAATACCGAAAATAAAATATCGAGTGACAGGACGACAAAAAAACAAAAAAATCATGTCAAATTTCTAAATTGAAAAAAAAAAATCATCAAAATGATGAAAGTTTGATTTTTCAATAGCGAAAATAAAATATCTCAAGTGACGAGATGACACGTTTTCATGTCCTCAAGTGTTTTAGCACTCTGACGAGTGTTTTGCTATTTTATCCACTCTCTTTCCTCGCTTCATCTCTCTGTGGATAAATTTACCAAAGGGGGATCGCTTTGTACTGCCAACAGAGAAGAAACTGTAGCACCATCGACGACGTCGAAGATCTCATACATATTAATGAGAAATCGATCGATTTTCTCGTACTCCAACTTCCTATGTATTTATATATATATAGAGAGAGAGAGAGAGAGAGAGAGAGAGAGAGAGAGTTTCACATGTTTCCCCTGCTTTATATACAGAGCTATACGTATTAAGGTGCATAACCTTCTATCGCTTTTCTTAGTCTATTTAGGTACATGGGGTGCTTGAAACTGGATAATATGGTACACGTACGTGTACACAGATGGCGTTGAGGCTGCAGCACAAGACTCTCCAGTCGGTTGCAATACGAGACTTGGTTATTATGCCATTACCTTAATGAAGTTGGGCGTAGAGTCGAGACAGGAAAATAGGAAATAAAAATAGAGTAAAAATAACACAAAAATCTAAGGAAAAAAAAGAAAAAGGTAAAGATGTTGATCTCGAAAGATGAAAGTTTCGTTGACAGGAAATTGAAGGTTCTCGATAATTCGGCGATTAATTTATCAAAGTTCGATAAAAGATTGTATTTTTTTGATTTTTTTTGGATCATTTATGGACGAAATGATACTTTGGCAATGATTTTTAGTTTTTTTTTCGTTTTAGTTGAAAATGTTGGATAAGAGAAGATTTTTTTCAAGGGATTCGTACGTATCTCGGATTTAAGGGTGAGAAACTAATCAAGCCTGATGAAAGCTTAAACATGAAAGGCGTCGTATACTTTCAGAGTTGTGATTTTTTTCCCCTCTCGTTCGTACTTTTTTCTTTTTTTTTCATACTTTTTCGAGTATATACTCCACTCCAAGTCACTTTCCCAGGCTGCGTTATCGCTGATTGCGATTTCTTTTGCTATCCGGAAAAGATGACGTTTCTCCGATTGACCAAAGTTTTCTATTCATCTCTCCCCCCTCCTCCTCCCCTTACTCCTCATCTTACAACCTTCCTTATCGTTATAGCTCAAGGATTTCGCTTGCCTTGTGAAACGTATTTCATTTACGATATATTCAACGTAAGAAAAATCCTTTTACCTTTTTATCTGAACAAGATGCTTTTCATTCTACGTTGACAAAAATTTATTTAATGGTCGATGATGACTCTGAAGTCTTTTTTTTCCAATATTTCGATGCGGAAAAACCATTTTGATATTATTTTCAAATCAAAATCGAAGTGGAGACGCGAATTTGATGATTTTTGTTGTTTTTGATCGTCAGGAATTTGATTAAATTATTAAATCAATTATTTTATTTTATTATAAATTAATTATAATTATTTCTTATATTATTCTTATTATTTTTAATATCAATAATATTAAATTATGATTAATTATTAAATATAAATTATGAAATATTGTGATTTTGTGAAATTTGTGATAAAATGACGAAAAAAAAAGAATTTAAATCGGACTCACCTGTGCGTGAGTCCATACTTTTGGTTTCGGACTCGAACTTGGATTAGCCGTTGTCGTTGAATTACCGGATGTTGAGACCGAGGACGCGGGCGAAGTTGAAGTGGTTTTTGGGGACGGTTTCGTCGTCTTTGATGTTTGAGTCGCGACAGCCGCTGCCGGACTTGCATTTTGATGCTGTTGGGTTTGTTGCATTATCAGTTGTATCAATTCGATTTGTTGTTTCGTTAGACCGTCGTTACTTGCGCCTGGTGACGTCGCGCTCTGAAATTCGGAATAATTCGTTTTTCTCAATCAATTTGCTTAATTTCAAGATAAAAATGAAGTTTTCTTCAAATTTGTCATTGTATTTACACACTGGGTCAATTTGACCCAGTGTGTCAATGAAGGGTTAAAAAATAACAAAATGCGGATTTGTAAAAAAAAATATGAATTCCGAAAATCAAATGACCCATGAAAATCGTATTTTTTTTATGTCCCGCGTTGAAATCGAATAAAATCGTATAAAAAAATGGTTACGATTCATTGGAAGAGTCGCCTATACATCGAATCGTTTATTGTCCCGTTGAGGATGAAAAAAAAGTGAAACGGTGAGCCAACCTCTGTGATATTCAAGGTCATTGGGGTCACAGGAGAAAATGAGGGCTTTTATTCCTTCTATTTTTCTACCCGTGGGGCTTGGGATAAGGGGAGGGGGAAAGAGAGCAAAAGGAGGAGAAGAACTCTGTACAATGGATATCCGCTTTTGCTACTCTGACACGAAGGCGATACGAGACGCCCACGGCTTAATCGTTTCCTTGCTCGTGTTTCGCCACGTCGCTTTTCCCAGCATCCCTTAGAGAGAGAGAGAGAGAGAGAAAGAGAGAGAGAGAGATTTATAATTTTCTCACACTCTCTGAAAACAGTTGCTTTTAATTAATTAATTTCATATAATCATTCAAAGAAATGCGAAAATTCAATTTTATGTCCAATTTTTGACAATTTTTCGAAACGATTCATTAACATTTAATAAATTTCAAAACAGTAAACGTTGGCTTTTGATATTACGAATAAAATATAAAATAATGGCAAAAATATGATATGAGGAGGGATAGGATAACAGGAGCATCGAATGATCGAGCAAATGCGAATCCGTCGATCGAGAGTGAGTAAAGTTTCAGAGAAGAAAAAAAATTTATGATTAATATTATATATGTTTATTGTGAAATATTAAAAAATGAAAAATAAAAAATGAAAACATAATTTACAGGGAAAATGATTTTATTAGATTTCTTCATTTTTAAAAATCCACATTTGATCAAAAAACTATTTTTTTACTTGATAAAACAATTGTGTCAAAAAAAAAGCAAAAAAAAAAAAGAATCGATAAAAAAATAATAATTCGTGATAATTCCTCGTCAATGTAATTGATGCTTTTCCATTTGTCAATCAAATGGAACGAGTTACTCGCATCGTTGCTCTCAATGAAATTGCATTTTCATGAACGTCAGAACGAAATGAACAATGACAGAAAAAGTGTTGAAAAGTTGAAAAAATGGAAAAAAGCTGAAATGTAACGTGCCTCGTTAACGACGAGAACTCGTCAATGTCTACGTCCCGGTGTCATTTTACATGAAAGAAAAAAGCACATTTTATCGAAATTTACTTTTGACATTTAACGATATTTCGATCATAATCAAAAAAAAAACGACGATTGTAAATGTTTTTATAAATAAATTATTACATTCAAATTCCATTTTTTCTTTTTCAAAATTCTGTTACGTACGAATTATCAGAGCATAAATTCTAAAAAAGCAAAAATCCCATTAAAAGACAAATTAAAAAATAAAATCGCCAGGATGATTTTTAATTCGTCCATTGAATCACGTTTCGAAATGAATCTGAATGAGCAATAAAATCTGAGGGAAAATGGCATTGTGAAGCACACTCGAGGGTAATAATATAAAATTTGGTTGTGCGGAAAGCTCGTGGGATATAGACGTCGAGTTTTCTGTGTCGCTCGGCGACGAATTCGTCCGACGATTAAAATTGGATTCGTTAATTACCAAACGGTGATGAGTGAGATAAAAAATAAGAGAAAGACAGACTAAAAGAGAGAATATTACACACGCATACGTAACTATTTATATATATATATATATTTATACATTGCATAAATTTGATGGGAAATTGGCACAGCATCAGTGTTTTCTCTCTTTCTCTCTCTCCCTCTCTCTTTTTCTCGCCTTCCCTCTCTCTCTCTCTCTCTCGCTCTCTCTCTGATTTTCGAACGAGCTTGCCAATGGCAGACAAAATGTCTCTCTCTCTCTTTCTCTTTCATTCTCGTACCTTATTAAACCTTCATTTTGTAATTCCCCGAACTCTCTAGTGGGTTTTGTCAGTCGCTTCTGTACGTTTTCATCATTTATATATAACTATATATATCGAGGATATTGTACATAGAAAAAGAGAAAGAGAGATGGATATAAAAGGAGAGAGGGTCAGCGGTAACGAGTTCCGATTCGATTGGACGATCGATGGGGTTGCTTTACAACGCGCCCTCTCGCGGCCCCTCTCTCTCTCTCTCTCTCTCTTTCTCTCTCTCTCTCTCTCTCTCTCTCTCTCTTTCTCTCACGTTCGGTCCAACCACCGCGACCAACGTTGTGCGGTCTATCCGCAATATTTTTCAATTTCACAATTTTCGCCTCGGTTATTTCACCCTCTCTTATGTATTTATATATATATATAAATATATTTGCACAATGTACGTCACGTCGAGCAGGACTAAACGATATATTCAAGTGTCGGAAGTCTTGGTAGAAAAAAGAAAAAAAAAATTATATACCTCGCTATATATTCGGAGTGAAATATCGGCAAGGCGACAGGCCAATTATCCTGTGTCTCCTCGTCATCGATAATGTGGAAAAAAAAACGATTCGGTCCCACATAATTAATTTCTAGCAAATTAACCCCGGGTTCCTACTTTGGTGGGGAAAAAATATTGAATATTATTTCTTTTCAATGGAGCAATGCAACGAAATTGTAACGAAATTTTTTTCTGATTTTTGTCAAAAAAAAACGTCGAAGGAATATTCGTTCCAGTCGGAAGAATTTTTTTTTTTCAATTTTTCATTTTTTTTTTCGATCCAAATAAAATTTATGAATAAGAAAAGTTGTGAATACTCTTCTGAATTTTTTTTTGCACCTTAGTCACTTGAGAAATGAATAAAAACCATGGAAATTTTTTTTCCCCCGATGGTGACCGATGGCAATTGAAAAAATGAAATAGAAAAAAATTTATACTGTCCTCAGGATGTAAATAAAAGTTTAAAATGTGTTTGTACCCTACACAGATATTGTGACGAACGATAAATCAAAAAGACCATCTCACATGCGAGCTACGAAGAAGAAAGAATGGAATAAAGAAGAAAAGGGAGGGACACGGCCCTTAAATCCACTTCGTGGTACTTCGACTCAGAGAGCGAGCAGCAGGAGCGTGAAAAAGCAAAAAAGGAATGAAAAAAAGAAAAGAACGATTTTCTACCAGACGAGTGAACACGTAGAGAGACCTCTGTATGGAGATGAAACGAGTTTTCCGCATGAAGCTTTATTTTCTTCTTTCCTCACACTCGCCCGAGTCTTTCTTACCTTTTCCACTATTTTCATATCCTTTTTTTTTCTCACGTTTCTTTTTGCATAACCCACCAACTTGCTTTTTTCATCTTTGTTTTTTTTTTTTTTCATTCACATTTACGTGACATTTTTCGATTTTTCCAACGAGGCAAAAAAAAATTTGTGTAACCACACAAAGTACTCAAAATTCCTTTGTAAATATTCGAATTCTCTAGATTTTCAAAATATTTCCTTAAACTTCACGATCCTAAACGAAAATTCATAAATTACGAAATTTCAACGTCTGACGTTTCTTTATCTTCAACAATTTTTCATTTTTTAAGGCAGCAAATCTTAACATTTGAGTTTTTTTTTCAGATGATTTTTCCAAAGATCTTCAAGGATCTTGTGATATCTCGATATATTTTTGATACTTTTCAATCAAAAAAATTAAACATATTCCCGAATGTGTAAACTTTCATTTGGTCCAAACCCCAGTCCGAAATTTTGAATAGTTTTCCTACAAAAAAATCGCAAAAATGACCTTTTTTTCGGCCTGTTTATTTCTCCTTAAAATGGTTTTAAAAAAAGGTTCGAAAACTTTATCTGCTTCGTGAGTGAGTCGTCGACGCTGAGGCTCGTCTAGAGAATTTTTTATATGATTTTATTTCTTGCCAGAAACGAAACGTTTTTTCAAATGGTCATTCGTTGGTTCAATTCGTTGGTCATCCTCGCGATTTTTGATGTTCATAAATTCACCAATAAATATATATATCGACGTTATTTCCATAGTTAAATATCTCCGTGAGAAAGATATTCATTGAAAGGACGAATTCTACTAAAATTTATCATCAAATGGACAAAATTTACGTTCTTGTGTCTGGAAAGACTCGATTTATAGGCGAGGAGATTGGAGCTTAAAAAATTTGCATATATATATGTCCAGAAAAGGTACATCTATACAAAGACGAATTTTCATTTCCAGAATTACCATTTTTCTCGTATAAATTTTCGTCACACGGTCAACCTGATAACTCGTACAATTCCATAAATATTTCGAAATAAGACCTATTTTTATTTCCACTATTTTCATCTTCATTTTTTTACCTTCTTTATCTCCTTTCTACCAACGTATTTTCTATTAAAGTGCATCTCTACGCTTCTCGAGTACACTTTCATTATTCTTCATATTTCCATGAAATATGTAAATCCATTTATCCATCTCTCACTCATGCTTTTCTCCGTACAATCCATATGGATGGATCCATGGGTTCTTCGGTTCAAAATGCACCAAAATTTTCACCTTCAATTTTTATTAAATATCTTCGACATTATATTTCATTTTATCAAAAAAAAATAAAACTTCATCATATTTTACAAAATATTAAAATCATTCAAAAAGAAATATCAAATATTAATGAGACAATACAAAAATTTGACGTTTAAACTGTCAAAAATTTGACGTTTAAACTGTCAAAAATTTCGTCTTGAATTCCCTGTGTACAATTTTCTTGTTTTTTTCTTGCTGTTTTTTTCTTTTTTTTTCGTTTTTTTAACCTTCCTAGCGAATACGAAAGCTCGAAGGGGAAAAGGGAAGGGACGAAACAGACGAGTGAGTTTACTCGATGTACACTTTATGCGAGTGCACACTCGATCGAGGACGAACAAGCCATGCTTCATCCTCACCGTCCATCGCCTCGATATATATATTTATGTTTCATCCATTTGAACATATGTATATATAGATTCGTCTCGATTCGTACACCGGATCGTTTTCGCATATATTTCTACTTTATCGGATCAACGGACCATCCGAATGAAATCCAGTACGATTTTCAAACCCAAACGCCAAAATATTCCTCAAATGCATATTTATGTGAATATTATCCGGAAATTTTAAATAATTTATCAATATATTTCGTGCTATTTATGTGTGTACGTTTTTTTTTCAAGATATAAACGTGTTTTGCAGCGAAAATTTACAACAAAATGTTTAATTTTGACGAATTCATTCCTTTTTTTCATTATTTTACGAATTCTCATCACTTTTTGGCTCAAGTCTCTCTTTTAGAACGTTCAGATATCAATTTTGTGTCAATCCTTCGTTAACACACTGGGTCATTTTGACCCGGTATGGATTTTGAGGCAGAACCAACAAAAAAATGATGATTTTTCGCCAAAAATGCTCACTTTTCGGAACTTCGAAATTTTTAATAATTTTTTACAACATTGAAATTTGATATTTTGTGAATTTTTATGATGCCCACGTATTAAGGAATGTTCAAAGTGTACTCTTGATTTTTTTGAATAAAAACTGACCGAAGGACGGTCGTTGACAGGCGAATGAAACATGTTCCGGGTCAAATTGACCCGATCTGTCAATGCAGTGAGCAGATATCCGTGTGTGGTGTAAACGAAGGGTTAAGAACGTGATATTGGAACGTAGGTACGTGAGAAATAAATGGATTTTTGTACATTGCTGGAAAATGCCGAGGTCAGCATTCCCGAGAGCTCGTCGATACGAAAAACATGCTGTGTCAACGGCAGTAAACTCGGTGCTTAGCCGAGATGATGATGGGATGTTCATTGGATCGAAAGAATGAACGGACAGTCGAGTCGTTTCAGTTCCATATCGCTGACGAGTTTTATCACATTTTCTGCGCTCATTTCAACGGAATAACAACAACAACACCAAAAAGAAAAGATTTAATTTGTTTGTTTGTTTTTTAAACATTTTTGTCAACAAGAAAAGAAAAAAAAAAATTGGACCATGAAAACTTGTATTTCGTGACTTTGGCCTCATTCATTTTATTTCTCATTCAAAAACTGACGATTGTTCGCAGAAAGGGTGGTTAAAATACAAAGAAACGAGAGAAATAGAGTGTCACACGATCGAAGAGAAAAAAAGAAAAAAAAAAAAACACCAAAACAAAACATAAAACAAGAAAGTAAAGAACGATGGAAATCGGCGATGGAGCATTGTTCGATTTCAAATAAATTCGTACTTCGGAATATCCGAGTCCCTGAGGGACTTTACGAAATGACCGACGCGCTCGATTCTCTCTCCCAAATCTTTTTTTTTTTTGTTTTTTTTCACTACCAACCCACTTTGCCATTCTTCCACTTCACTCTTTCTTCCCTTCTTTCGTAGGGTGCCGAGTGTTTCGTTCACAAAATCTCATTTTTTCATTTTGATGTGAATTAAAAAAAAAAAAAAAAAAAAAAAAAAAAGCAATTACGTTTTCAATATAAATAAATATTCGAAAAATGTTTTACGGAAGAATTAATGAAAATATTTCCAATATTTAACTCTTATTAAAATTATCTCCAGTTTTATTATTATTATTATTATTATTATTATTATTGTTGTTGTTGATTTTATGGACGTAACCAGCTTTGTAATTTATAGTTAGACAAGAGCTTAAAGTAAAATTCAAAAGCTCCGAAACACAAAGACGTTATTTATAAGTTTAAATGCATCCAAAATGACAGAAGATGTGTCCTTTTTATTCTGAGCTGTGGATAAACGTGTAGAATCCCTATCGCGAGGGAGTTCGTTTCCATTCTCCATTGGTCGACTAACTGAGCTTGGGATATACCAATTTCGAAGGGAATTTAGTTTATACCGAACGAGGAGCAGGAGTACGCGAGAAGTTCATGTCGAGCTTTTACCCCGTGTATTTGTGTCTGTTAGGTTTATCACGACTACATATAGGGTGTCCTGATCGTGAGTTTGTGAAAAGAGTTAAATTTTTGAAGAATTTCATATTTTTTCAAAATTTTATTTCTTCGTATTTAGCAGTTGGTGAATTTTTTTTTTTTTTGCATTATTTTTCCGAGGATCCAACGTTCTAGTGTTTTTTAACAAATTGCAAAGATTTGTTTTGGGCTTTCGATTTATTTTATTTATTAAAAAAGAAAAAATTTGCTCGTTGTTTTTTTTTTTTTTGTAATTTCGATGACTTTTCTATGGTTTTTTGGTTTTTTAAAAATCACCGAATGTTTTTTTTTTTTTTACGTTGTATTTGGAAATAAAATAAAAAAATGTTTCCTGACAATTGTTACACCCTCTATGTCAGTTTTTATTTGATCCATATCCATAAATACGTATATCTATATGTACATATGGGTAAATCCCATGGATATGGATTTTCCTCTCGGTTCGTATACATCACGACGTGTATGTACGTATATTAAGGGATGTCCATGGTTATATATATGGTTGGGCTTGTTGAACGAATCATGCATCGAGTTCTAGCGAAATAACGCGTAATCCAACAATCCCAGAGGTCATGGTATTTTCTGGTAATTCAGCCAGTCTATCCGTGACTTCATTCAATTACGATAGACAATCAACCAAAAATTAGGACGTATGGTGGAGCAAACAAAGGGCCGAATTAAAATCTCGTCATTTCGTTCTTTGTTATTATTATTATTATTATTATTATTATTTTTCTTTGAAATTCCAACATTGGACAACTACAGAAACTTGGACGATTGGAATTTTTTAATTAAAGAAATTTTTGATCAACTTTATCGAATTATCGAGCATTTGCAATAAAAATACATTGTATTTTTATTGGTAACGTAATTAACGAATTTTTTTAAATTAAATTTATGATTAATTAAGCGATTTATTTTCGGATTTTTAATTCACTTTTATTCGTCTCTCAATTTTTTTTTTTCTAATCTTCCTTTAATCTCTTTTTTTCACTCAATTTTCTTCCCCCTCAATTTACTCTCACTCATTAAACAGGATTAATTACGATATTCGAAAGTTCTCTTATACGAGGCTTCCAATTTATGTTGGGAAACTTCAAAGAAATATATTTATACACACATTTATATATGCACATACTTGATTCTACATAAATTTATGATAAACGTCTCATCTCTCAGCTTTTCTCGAATACATCTGAAGAGCTTGGAGCAGGGGAGACAGGTTGCTTATTTTTTTTTTTTTTTCATTTCTTTACTAAAAGCTCTTGCAGACAGCTTTGAAAAGCCAAGTCCACGTTGAAACGAAGAACGTAAGTAGACCTGGACGAATCAGGAAATTGAGAAAAAAAAGGGTGAAACGAAATAAGGGTTGAATGATTTTTTTTTTTTCTTCATTTTCCACGATTTTCTGCTTATTAAGCAATTGCTTTGATAATTGAGAACTTTTATTCGTAAGTATTTTATTTTTCAAGACAAAAAAAAATAGTGGAGGAAATAAAATGAACAAAGGTTTGAAAAATCACGAAAAAAAGTAATGGGACCACTAAATAATTGTAATCGGTGAAAAAAATCATGGCAAAGTGTTCCAGCAGCGAAGAAATTCTCGTTGACGTTAATACGAAAAGTTTCTTGTATAGTTGAAAGGAAAAAAAAACAAAAAACAAAGCTAATTAGATACTTAGCGAAATAATTACGAGTCCTGTTGCGAAATGATAATTAATTTCTTTTTTTTTTCCATGCTCGACTATTTTTTCATTAAATTCTCAAGTTTTGCTCATTAAGCATAAAGTGCTTGCGGTTTAGCTCCAAATATAGTGTACGTGGTGCTTGAAAATGAGAGGACTCGAGAGAAAATTATCCCTGGGTATAAAGTACGCCTCGTTACTTATATACGATTCTCAGGCCGAATGGGAAATCTCCTTATCCGATCGAAACGTTGGATTTATTTAATTGCCTTTAACGGGCCTCGAGAACGACGAGAAATTGTTCATCTCTCTCTTTCTCTCTCTCTCTCTCTCTCTCTCTCTCTTTCTCTATCTTTTCTCGGATTATCTGACATCGTAGAATTACGTCGAATAGTGCGACGACGATTAACGGAATGTACGGATTCGAAAATCGTGAATGAGCGAAGATTGAGAATCTCGAATAGTCGTTACCACCCTAAGACGATACGAATATCTCGAGTTATCTTGCTGATCGTTTTCACAGGAATTCAGATTCCTTGATCGCAATAAAAATATTTTACAAACGTCAAAAATAGTCGTGAATTACAATTTTCATGTTTGAAATTTATTCAACGAGACATTTGAATGGAAAAAAAACAAAAAATTTATGATTTTGACGTTTTCAACTGTCAGTTGATAAAATTGTAAAATTCTAAATTGTAAAATCATGACTTTGACAATTTTTAGTATTTTTGAGATTAGTAACCGGGAATGAACTCATGAAAAATGTTATTTCTTGAAAAAAAATTGAACAATCGACCCCAAAAAATTAATTCGGGTCTCCGTGACCCAGTGTATTAAAAACCCGTCAAAATACGTTTTTTATTTGATTTTTACATCGAACTTGATTCAGAAATTAAGATCTACGATTGTCTGGTTCCAAAGTAATTCCTATATTTATTTGAAAGACATATATATATCGATATAAAAGGAGAGATCATGGATGAAATACGAGAAGATCGTCGTGGTCACTAGTTTGGTCAATTTCGTGAACAGCCGCGGTCAGTAGACGTTCTCACGCGGATTAATGACGTGGCAAAATGGTTCTCTACCTCTCGGTATTAACAGTGGGTGTGTGCTCGCTCGCCAACCAAAGGTCGACGATAACGAGGGCTTTTCTGGCGTGGACGCCGGGGGTTCGAACGAAAAAAAAAAATAACAAAAAAACCAAAAAAAAAAGAGCTCGGATTGCAGGTGCGAGAGAACTGGTGTTCATCCACCCACAATTCGTGACAAAAAAAAATGTCTATCTATGTCTACGTGCTGTTGAATTGCCATGTGAAAAAAAGGGATCAAGATCCGGTGGTGGAGGATTATCGGCCATTTTTAACCCCTGTTGAGGGGATGAAAAATTCTTGGCACTCAAAACGATTCAAAAATCGACTTGATCCTTCGATCCTTACTTTCCGTTTGTACACTGGGTCATTTTGACCCAGACTACGCTTTGCAGAGTAATTATTTGTCTAAGAAATATTTTCCAGAATTGTTTCAGAACTTTTTCATCAAAATTTTCAACGTTTTTCAAAACAGAAGATGAAAAGAGCGGACAGAAGGAAAAGAAAAGCGGAGAAGAATGGAAAAGGGTGAAAAAAGGGATAAATCGAAATAACGAGAAGAAATAAATTTGAAAAAAAAAGCGAGAGAAGGATAAACAAATGGAGAAAAAGAAAAGTCGAGGAGTATTGGCGAAAGCTCTTGGTTGCAATACCAAAGTAAATTCGCATCGTGTCCTTCGAGCCGTGACGAGAAACGTAAAAAGTATTGCTCTCGTACCTTCGAGAATCGCGATTGCACATACGAACGGTGATAAAGGAAACACACGAGAACTACCAGTACATTTGAAACCTTTTACCAACTATTTCTCTCTCTTTTCCTTCCTTTGCTTTTGATATAAAAAAACCAAAAAAGTTTTTACATCGAACTATTTTTTTTTGTAACCATGGAAAATAAGTTCTCGCTTTACAACCTTCGTCCTTAAATCTTCTCTTTTTCTTTTTCCCATTCTCGGTTTCTTTTCTCTCCAATTTTCCTGTGCAATAAAAAATATGAAAAATGCCCCATTTCTCAAAAGTTACTTGGAAAAAAAGCTTTCTTTTTCCTGCCATTAATCGCAGACAAAACGACGAGATTTTCTACTTTTTTTACAATCATTTTTGGTCTGCTTCGAAGCATTTTTGACTTTTTGACATTTTTAAAAATAAGCGTACGATTTTTTTACACAAAATATTTGTCATACGTCGTTTTTTGACATTCTGATTAATAATTCAACGATTTGTAAATAAAATTTGATAGAATTTATATTTTTTGAATAAAGCATGAACTATTGTCAAGATTTTCAAAAAAAATATCATAAATAATCAGAAAAATATAGTCGTCAGTCTTTTTATTTACAGGCTCAACTCAAACATTCATTGTCGTCAAAAAGCAAATGTCGAGGGTCGTAAAACGAGAGGAAGAAAAAGAAGAGAATGAAAGAGATGAAGAGAGAGAGAGAGAGAGGGAGAGAGGATGTGGAAGGTTTGAGGAAAGAGGAAAATGGAGAGAACGTAGTTAACCAGGACTACAAATCTACGATATTGAGTTAGAAAGCGAGAAGAGAAAATCCGAGGGAAGAAAATAGGATAGTGAAGGAGGAGAGGGAAAACGAAGAGGGTTTTCGTCGAAGTAGGACTAATAAAATTTGATGACCAAGGAACTTTGGTAATGAGAATGAGGCATGAGAAGGAAAGAGGACCAGACGACGCGCCCCCTCGAGGAAAATAAGCTCCGAGAGAAATACGAAGGAGAGGCAAAATAGATAAAGAAAAAGAGAGAAATTGCTGAGTCGCTTGAACACTATGAAAACTTGTGAGAAGCGAGAGAGAGAGAGAGTGAGCAACGTTTGCACGCTAACGTTATGATTTATGATATTTCATCACATAGAGAATGAGGCAAAAGGAAGAGAGAACAAAAAAATCAGCCGAGCTTCAAATTCTGGCACTTTCCATGGCTCTGTTCCTCATTTTCCTTCCTCACGAGATAATTATCAAATATGGTTTATTTTTTAATGAAAATATTAATTTAAAAAAATTGGAAATATATTAATGCTCAGGTGTCAGGGATAAATTTTTCTTTAGTTTTGAAATTCGTTAGAAAAGTGGAATTTTTAATTATTCATTTCTTTATTTTTTAAACCAAAAACTATGGGACGAAAAATTTTGAAAAAATTCTGTAAAATTCTTCGGTATTTATGGAACTTGTAAAAAAATTGCCACCTCGACGTTCGTAGTAGTTTACTTTAAAAAAATGTTTAAAATCGATGAATAAAAGTGTTGCCTCGATTGATTAAGAAAAAAACAGTACATTCGTTTGACTGCTGAAAAATATTGAATTTTATTGAAAAAAAATGGTGAATTTACCTTGTGCTGTTGAACTTGCGTTGGTTCAGTGGACAAAAGTTGCTTGAGGGCTGTATGCCCATGACCATTTTGAGTGGTTGGTGCACCCGGTGTACTTGGTGTGCTGGGATTGCTGCTGGGTGTGTTTGGCGTATGGGGTCCAGTTATTGGGCTGCTGGGACTCACGCTTTCGTTTACTTTGCTACCAGCGTGATGATTTTCCGTATGACGTCGCAAACTCCTAGCGTCGCAGTAAGATTTTCCGCAACCCTCGGCTTTGCATTCGAATGGTTTTTTATTTCTGTGCGTTACCATATGGCCATTTCTGTTGGCAGACAAGAGGAGAAAAAAATGTTACCATTAAATCGATCGGTTTGATCGAAAAAATTGAAAAAAATCATCAATAAATAGTAAATTCTTATATATTTTTAGATTTTTCGAATTTTCAGCTGTCACCTGTCAAAAATCATTTAATTTCTTTTTATTTCTTCTTCTCTGTAAAGTATGACGATGCTGATATTTTATAGATTTCTGGTGCACTTTGAGTCACGAAAATTGGCTTCTTAATGAGTTTGAGTCGCGTGTATACACGGGCGAGAGATTCGTTAAAAGTCAAGTGGCGGAGTATGCCATGGAAAGTCGCATTGACACGGTGGGATGAATGGAAAAAAAAAAAAAATGCGAAAAAAAAAAAAAAAACAGCCGAGTAAACGTGAAAGAGGACTCTCGTCTTCGTACCTGTGTGTTTTGGTGAATTCTAGATTTTTCCCACTCTCTTTCTACACGCATATAAATGCCTGTCAAGTCCCATTGAATGACAAAAAAAAGTGGGCGTTTTGTGTTCCAAAGAGAGAGAGAGAGAGAGAGAGAGAGAGAGAGAGAGAGAGAGAAAGAGGAAGGAAAAGAGAAAGGAGGCCTTTTAGACTCCATCTTCTCTGGTTTCGTGCAACAAGTAGTCAGGCCAATTTCACAGTCTGCCTATACATATCTATACATATAAATATATATGTATATTGGTCTTTAAAGATCGAGAGAGAAAAGCAAGGACAAGATGCAAAGAGGGTTGAAAGATTAAACGCGAGAGAGAGAGAGAGAGAGAGAAAGAGAGAGAGAAAGAGAGAGAGAAAGAGAGAGAGAGGGGGGGAGAGAAGCCAATAAGTAGATATAGATATATAACATTGAAGATGGTGGCTCGTTCAAGTAACCGCCTTAACTTCATTGGTAATTGTGTTAATCCAAGAATCACTGTTATAGAACGACTAAACGAGAATTTCTCGATAAATGGCTTTTAGCTGACTTCATCTATTTTTGGAATAATCTGGTACGTTAATAATTGGATGTTATGTCATTTATTATCTCTCAAAGATAGTACAAATTTTATTACTGCCCAGTTTGGCTTCGTATTTTACGAAATAAAGCCTCAAGACTGTTGTTTGCCAGTAGAAAATGAACGAAGGGGAACATGAAATTTCACGTATCGATTCCAAAGATTTATTTAATTCAATGGAAATCAACATAAATCAATATCGAAGCAATATTCTCGATGGACAAATATTACTTCATCGTATTTGACAATATTCGAAGGAAAGAAAACAAAAATGAAAATTGAAAGAAAAAAAACATCACTCGTCAAGAGGAAAAGTTGACAAAAAAAGTGAAGTGAAATGCAGCAGACAATCAATTGAGAATTTGAAGGCACGAGGAATCGAGAATTTGCTCTTGCGAATGATGCCAACCAATCGAGAGGATCTCTTCACGAGTCTGACCTCTCGTCTCATAATTGGCTTCATAAGTAAGCTCTTCGGAGTTGAGAATTCGACGGAAATATATCCGTTCTATTCTTGGCCAGACAAGCCTCCAACCTCGTGTTCGTACGTCCTGAATTTTACTAGGATTCCGTGGAGCCGCATGAGAGGTTTCCGGGCTTGGCGATTCAAGGAGCGAACCCTCGGTTGTCCTACTCGCGGGGGCGGGATATCGTATTCAGTAAATTTCAACAACTCTCTTTGCTCCTGCCTAACTCTTCCTCTTTCTCTCTCCATTCAAAAGGTTGAAAAGAGATCGAGAATGTGCTTCTCCATATACACGAAAAACCCACGTAACGTATACAGGGTGTCCATTATTCTTAGATGTAACAAAATATTTAAAAAAAATAAACAATTTTATTTTCTTAACCTTTACTTGAGACCTTGGGGTACAAAATTACCCCAGGCCTAAGAAAATGGTCATTTCTCCACTTTTGTTGCCTTTAGCAATTTTTTTAGTCTAGTTAAATTTAATTTTTGGCTGTGTAAAGTAAACAATCTTGTAAAAAAAGGTTTCTATATGTTCTAAAAAAATTTTCAAGTCGAAATATTCAGTAGTTCATTTTTTATAAGAATTTTTGTCGCTGGGGTCCAAATCTACCCCATGCTGTCAAGTTCGTAATTCTTCAGGGGTGTGGCAAAAACGGTTAATAAATAAATTATACGTTTAATGATGACTTTTTTGATTATTTTTCACAATTTCGATGATTTTTATTATTTTTATTTTCATTAACAATAATTCCACACCAAAAAAGGTTATTCCAAAAGCAATCATTCGGGTTAAAAGTCACATTTGTTTTTTAAAAAGACACCCTGTATGAAGGAGAGAAGGTTTAGAGATCGAGAGGATACTGAGAACAAAGTCGAGATGGAGATTTCTCTGTGAGAGTTTTATGGGCAACCGATACGAAATGTTCTTGGGGGGGTAGGAAATATCCTCTTAAACTGTTAAGGGGGACTGAGAACGTTGTAGCCCCCGCCCTTGTGCTCGTAAAGTTGGTAAAAAGCTCGAAGGGACGTTCTTTCGAGCCTCGCACACCGAGAATGAGAATCGCTCTAATTTGCAAAAGCTAATTTACTCAAGTTTTTAACGTAGCTTAACTTTCCTGCGTGTATATTTCTAGGGATAAGTCTGCATGTAGATTTAGCTCGAACTATATATTTACAAGTACATTTAAATCGTTCGTTCCCTTACAAATAATTCTTCCAGATAAAGATTTTTATTTTTTAGTTTTTTTTTTTTTTTTTTTTTTTTTACTATTTACGAAGTAAATTACGTTAAGAATTGTTAGGATCTATGAAAGAACAGGAACCTACCAACTATTGGATAATGGTGGATTAAGAGTAAATGGATAATAAAGAGAGACCAAAAGCTTCCAACAAGAGAAACGACGAAGAAAAAAAAACAAATTAAAATAAATTCCAATGCAAAACTAACTCCAGGGACTCGCTAATTATATCGATACTCCAATAAAGAGTTTCTCGTTGTAAAGACTTGGTGAACACAACGAAATTTCTATAGAACCAAAGAGAGAGAGAGAGAGAGAGAGAAAGAGGAAAAAAAAGGAAAAGACTAATTTGTTGTTTATTGTGTTTTTATTCCAAGAAAATACGATTCGATGGGAATAAATTGAAAGTGCCTTTAATGACGAAGCTTCGTCAAGTTTTATTAATTAAATTAATGAATTTTTTGAACTCAGTTATCTTGAGAAATGATTTTAGAAAAATTTCATTTACTTTTCCTAAATTTGAAAGCCCGAGTAACTTGAAGAGAGCAAGAAAAAGGGTTAAAAATAAAATAGAAATAAAATAGAACGCTTTTGATAATGAGAGACGAAGGATATCGTACAATGGACGACGGCGAGATACGATAGAACGAAAGAAACGTAAAAGACGAAAGGGCCTTGAATGTCAGAGGGAACAAAGTCTCTCTTATGGGAGAAGGAACAGCAGCATCCAAGCTTTTTCGCGATCGCGTAGAAGCACGAACAATGAAGGTATCGAGGCGGAGGCGGGTGCCCTTTTACTATTTATATATATATATAAAGAGATTACATCGAAACGAAATATATCCCGGATGGCGATATCGACTTTTGTGTTCTATTATTCGAGCTTTCCATTAGTTCGCGAGACAGTTCAAAGGGTGATTTATAATTCGCATATATGTATTAATACTCTCTCTCTCTCTTTTTTTATTTTTTATTTTTTATTTTTTTTTCCTCTGAAAAGACATTTTATCAGTGGTTGAAACTGCTGTTGGTCCATATTGTCACCAAAGAGTTGATTTTTCGAGAAAAAAGCTTCAATATCAAAAGTTTCAATAATAATCAGTCGGATTAATCACCAAATTTTAATTAACAAAGAAAACTCTTTTGATTTTTTTTTTCTTCAAATTAATACTCGATTGCATTGACAGTGAATCCGTTGAATAGGGACGTCGACGAATTTATCAGACAAGGGATAAAATTTGTTCGTGTCGAAATGTTCGTTCCGTGACAATTTCCAGGATATACGAAATGGGAATCGAGAGAGAGATGAAAAGACTAGAGAGAGAGAGAGAGAGAAAGAGAGGAAAAAAAAACGTGAAGAAATATAGTTTCCGGGTTCGAACGGTAGAGTTGTGAGTTTTTCTTAAAGCTGAATCATGAGAACGAGACAAAGAAGGAGAAATAGAGAGAAAAAAAGAGAGAGAGAGAGAGAGAGAGAGAGAGAGAAAGAGAGAAAGAGAGCAGTAACAGGATTTAGAGAAATCCGTCTTTGACGAAAAATACAACGTGACCCAATGTTAGTAGTTCGTCTGATAGAAAGCATGGATGTCTTTCGATGTTTTTTTTTTTTTTCGATTTTTTTTTTTTTTTTTTTTCATTTTCTTTATCTATCTCACTGCTGCGAGGATACAGTATCACTTTTACACATACAGGATACTCAGCCATATCGATTTCCTCTTTTCTCTGTTCCTTCTTTTTACCCCCTCACTTTTTTCCTTTTTTTTTTTGTCGCTTTTCCTCTGCATTTTTTTTTACTCCGCTCTCTCTTTCTCTTTTTCTCAATTGCACTTTTCTCCCCTCCCTTTCTAGGAATCGCGTAAAAAGAATTGAATTGAATTCTCCACGACCCACAAGTCCTCTATATTTCTCTCTCCTCCTCCTCCTCCTCCTTCTTCTCCTTCGTTCTTCCTCTTTTAGCGTTCGCCACCTGCTGTTTTCTCTGTTCCTTTTTTTTTCTCCTCTTCAATCCCCTCCTCCGTTCTCTCGCATCGCCAACCCCCATAATCCACTATACTGTCCTCCGTCCTCCTTTTTTTTTCATTCTTTCCCTCCCCCACACGTTCCTCCCATCATCCACACACTTCTGTGTCCAATTTGACGTTTCATTGTGTGCTCGACTGTGTTCAGAATATGAAATTTGGAAAAAAAACGTGGAAAAACTGTTTTTTTTTCTCAAGGATCGAAATACACTCGGAAAAATGTTGTTAACAATCTAAACCTTGGAATCGCGATCTACTAGAATATAAAAAAGAAAAAAGAATCGTCAACGATTCTATTAAAATCAATAAATAAGAAAAATTACTTACAAATGATCCTGACGTTTGAACGCTTTTCCACACATCGTACACACGTATTTTCTTTCGTTACTGTGTGTCAACTTGTGTTTCGTGAGGGCCGAAGCATTGTTGAACGCCTTACGACAAACCTGTGAACAAATAAAATTTCAAGTCACGATAATTAATGATTTTTATTTGAAGTATTTAATTATATTCGAAAGATTATTTTAAAAAAGTGACCAATTTGACCGAAAAACTGAAATAATTGAAAAAAAATATATATATTGAAAATTCTATAGTGATTTACGTAAATGAAAATCTTAATAGAAAAAAAAAATTCAAGATTTATGCATTTTGCATCGTAAAATAGAAAACTAAAATATTTAATTGGCTTTAAAGTTAATGAGCAATAACAGAAAATACGTGATGGTACAAAATTCCATTATTATATTTATTCGTTGTTGTCACGTTCGCTTGTTCCCATGTAAATTTATCCTCAAGTCCCAACGGTGAATAAAACGAAAATTCTCGTTATATGCGGGAAACGTAAGTAACAGCGTTGTTCTGGTTGGCAAACGACTACGACCGCGAGCATGCTCGTCTCATCGTAGTTACTTATTTCATGTGACATAAACCCAACTTTGTGGTAAAACACGAACGTATATGGCAAAAACATAAACAAAGGTCCAAATTGCCCCACAAAGCAAAATTTGAAGAGTTCCAATGAAAAGTGTTCGAAAAGAAAGAAAAAAGAAAAAGAAAGAAGACAAGATTGCCGTGGAAAAGATTATAATCGACAATTAAATAAATATCGACAGAATATTAAAAAAAAAAATTCTTATTTTCGTGATTTTATTTTTTCCCGATGATCAAATTCAATTGTTAAGACATCCTGAAGGTTTATTAATGTTTTAATATAAAAAAGAAAACAACGTTGAAGAAAAACACAGGAAAGAAAGTAGTTTAGTTGTTTCGTTTTTATTCAACGTGCTAACGGCGTTGGTCTCGTTACGAACGTTTTATCGGCCTATTAAGCTTTCATTTGTCCCCGGTGGACGTTGAGCTCTCGGTATACTCACATGTGAACACGTAAAGCACGCGATCATATAAATGTATGTATATAAAGAGAAAGAGAGAGAGAGAGAGAAAGAGAGAGAGAGAGAGAGAAAGAGAGAGAAATGTTGAAGAGTAAGGCGTCGACCTCCCCAGATTAGTTAGACCCGGACGAGGAAAAGCACATTGTCCAGGGATATGGAATACCGAGTTGTATGTATGGTAATGAAGGGGACAAAACCTTAATGATGATTAATCACAGTCATACGTGCGTTCACACGAAGCTTTTAAGGTAGTTCTGTAGTTTTGTTCAAATCTTAGGAATTCCCTGAAATTTTAGTATGATGTAAAAACAGCCTCCATGAACCGACTCACAAAATTTTAAACCGATTCACCGTCCCGTTTAGGAGATATTTGATATTAAAAATCGATCTTTTTGTACGCGCGGCCTATACCTAACACGCAAATCGACGGACTTTGTTTACATTTTTTATGATAGCTGCCGAACTGATCTTAGGGATTCATTTAAAAATCACTCACGTATTAAGCAGTATTGTAGGATTAATTAAAAAAAATATGTATATATTTCACCGTTTGGTTTCGGAGATATCGATTAATGAAAATAAATAATCTCACTCGACGGGGAACGGACATACGATCAGCTGTGACGAAACGGCAACAGTGTACGACGGCAGGGAACAGATGAGCGCGTAGTAACGGTCGCGACAGCGAAATTTTTTCGCAGGTTTTAATAATTATGGCAAGAATGGAAAATAAATTAATGTTTTTAATAAATTAGATTTCGTTCATTAATTCATAAACATATATATATATATTATTCTCGTGTTTTCTTGCCGATCAGCGAGGTTATGTCCACTGTTGTCTCGTTTAGTGACATTCGCTCGACACATGGCCGAAACAGCTTTTAGTTTTTTATCGAGCGCTTTTTTTTCGCAAACCGACCCTTAAATCGCAATTCAGTTGACATTATCAATAATTTTTTCAACAAAACAAATATAATTTGGAAAAACTTTGACACATTGGCACTTTGACGTTGGACGCTACTATACTGGAAAATTGCGATGTTGCCACATTTACAGAGCCTCTCTCTATACGTGTAGGGGACCTATCCATGCATAGAGTGTGATTGTGTAGGATATCAACAGTGTACAGCATCGCCAAAAGTTTGAGACTGGCAGCGCCACATACGTATGCCATCTTACTGTACGCTGCGGTCAAAACTTTTGGCTGAGACGTGTACATACAGAACTACCTTAAGGCTCTTTCGCTCCTTGGAATTACTAAAAAGTTCACAAGGATAAAGCAATCCTATGGAAAACATTTTCCCCCCTTTCGAGAGTATTTCTGCTTGAATTAAATTTCATTTTTAATTAATCTCATCATTTGATTTGTCAATTAAACGATTTATTATCTTGCGATTCACTCGATCTTTTGAATTGATTTTTTTTTTCAATTTATTTTCGTTCAGTTATCAAAGCAGAGATTTCAAATTATTTGATTAATTAATAAAAAATGTGAAATTCTTATTTCATGGAAAGTTTGAGGTGAATGATCGTGCGTCACTTTGACAAAAGAATGACATTTATTTATGCTGGAAACCGTCCAATGATCGAAAGAGGGCAAAGGTCACGTTAACTTTAATTTTCTTTTTTTTTTTTTTTGCTGCAATATATCAAACCCTTGTCTGCTTTTTCTCTTTCTTACACTTTGAGGCAAAGAGACTTCCGGTTCAATAGAAATTAATTTCTAATACACCTGGGGTTCTGGTCGCACTACGTTAAGCTTCTTCGTCTTTATCCTCGACGAAGACCAACCTAAGTTTTCTATTTTTCTTTTCTTTTTCGCCCATAGGGACCGAAGGGACGAAGGTTCCCATGAAAAAAAAAACAAATCGAGAGATTCCAAGCTCCATTATCGGAAAACTTTCCTCTCCCTCTCTCTCCTCCTTTCTGCACGTTTCTCCAAGATTTTTTCTCATGGCCATTTCCATCCTCAACGTCGTTCGCACGACGGAGAACTGCGTTCTCTTGGCACTCGAGTTCGAAATGGATTTTTCACAAAAAAGTGTCGAGAAGAGGACTTTCCGTTCGTTGAAGAATCGACCACGAAATTAAGAACAAGAAAAAAAAATCAATTCACTCCACTATGACGAGAGTCCTTCAATAGTTCAACCTTGAAAAAAAAAAATCCCATCCTCCCTCTCTCGTGTCTTTAAATTTTGATGACATCAGCCGAAAAATTCGGAATGGATCCATTATTTTTTTGAGAAAATACCGATGTTTCTTGATTTCTAAAAAAAGGATATTGAATTCGATCAAAGGTCAAAAAAGGTCCCGCATTTGTTGGCCAGTCAAGAATTGTATTTTCACGTTGAAAAATGAGGGAAAGAGCTGAAGTGTGGGAAGAACGTCAGGAATCGGCATTGATAATGTTGGACGAGATAAAAGCGGGAGTTGGTGAGGATAACGCACGTGACATTGAAACAAAGTGTGCTTTTGAAACTGTAAGAAAATTCGTGTTACGAGAGGCGAGAGAGAGTAAAGAAAGGCTGGTGCAGTTGGAATGGTACGAGAAAATCTCTTTTTGATGGTGCGAGTATGGAGTGAATTGAGGGATTCGTGTCTGCATAGTCGTAGTCTTTCATTCGACTCTAGAATTCGTCGAAGAAGAAGAAGAAAAAGAAGAAGAAGAGAATGAGAGAAAGAGAAAGAGAAGCCAAAGGAGTAAAAGTTCTATTTTGAAGATTGAGTGAGCGACTAAGATCTTTCGATCCTTCTGTTAGCAGTTTCGAAGCTGATCCTCTCGACTAAAGAATGTAGTGCTTCATTGATAGAGGATGGAAAGTCTGAAGGAGAGAGCAAGAGATTTCTTCGAAGGAAAGAGAGAGCAGGCACACAAACATATACACATTTAAAAAGAGAGAGAGAGAAAGAGAGAAAGAAAGAGAGAGAGAGAGAGAGAGAGAGAGAGAGAGAGAGAGAGAGAGAGA